>VZRV01010565.1:337015-499296 GCA_013398115.1 Falcunculus frontatus
GGGAGGGAGGGAGGGAGGGAGGGAGGGAGTTAGTTCCATGTGACAAATTTCTAAAATATTTTCTGGACACAAGAAATGCTACCAGCTCAGATACATTTGTAAACACTACCCATTCAACAATAATAGGTACTAAAAGTATGAATGTAATGCAATAATTTGTGAACCAAAGGAAACACTAGCATTTCTTTGAAATAGTTTGATGCATGTTTTAACTATGCCTAACTTAAAACATTTCAAGCCCAAGTAATAAAAATGTCATAAACAGAATTTGTTTTCTATCTCCCCAAGTTCAGGTTGGAAGGTGGAGAAAAGGCAGTCTTCCCTCCTTCCACATCATACCAGGAATCTTTGGATGGAATATAAAAGGAAAGTATAAAACTTTAACTTAATGATATTTAAGTTGGAAGAGTTTTCTTCTTTGTCAATGGTTTTCATATGATTTCATAGCATTACTGTTTAAAAAAAGGATTATATCCAACTTCTATACAATTTGTTCTTCCCCCTTGTCACTCTAGGGAAAAATCACAGAGCCACCCAGTAACCTGGGACAAATGGCAAACCTTTCTCCCTGCTGCCTAGCATTCGGAGGTCAGCAGTGATGGAGGGTGAGATTAAGGTAAATTTATCCGGTGTTCACTCAACTCAGCAGGACCAATTCCCATTTACCTAAAGACCCTTTATAATGTTGTGTAGGATAAGAGGCTTTAAATTATATACGTTTGCAACCACATTAACATCTTACATATAAATGAGAATCATCTGATCTGAGCCTCTCCAGTAGTTACAATGGAGCATTGGATGAGGCAAATATGACTATTATTAACCAAAAACATTAATGGTCCTCCTCTTATGAGCATTACAATTCCATGACATGAATCATGATCTTCTTCCTAAGAAAGAATGGAAAAGAAAAAGGAGTGTGTGCGCTGTCCCATTTGCACATTGTTCGTATCTGATTTTATAGCGGCAATTTCTCAAGACTTCCATGAATGGGCAGGACAGCACAGCTATCCTGTTCCCTTACATGGCTGACTAGCAGACTGTAACTGGTTTATTGCTTACTCACTCACAGTCACTTTTTAGCAGGGAAAAAATCCTTATTCCTTTCATTTTTTGCAATCCCGGTGAAAAACTAAATGTGTAACAACGTGATGTATTTGGCCTGCTCCTGTTAAAGTTAAATACAGCCTTTTCAATTTACACTTCCGACAGAAGATATGTGACAAATGACATAGTAATTTTCTTATTCCTTCATGTTCATAAAACATTGATAATATGATTTTTACCTTCCCTTTGTTCTCAATTAAATGAAATGTTCCAATACAATTAATGTGTTCTTGCAATTTAGTTTTTCTTTAGAGGTTTCTCTTGCCTCTGATTAACAGCATTTTCTATCCATTCTGAGAACCCCCGACTGCTATTCAGAATGTTTCATTATGCCTGGCAGCTATCAATACAATTGTGAACCAATATCATTTTAATTGTTTCACTAATAACTTGTTTTAAATGATTCAACAGTCATCAGGAAAGATAAGTGCTCTTGTACCCTGCAGGCTTGTAAGGATGATGGTATGAGGCAATGTAACAGAGTGCTGTATCAGAATAATGAAACCGTATGCACAAGATAATGACAAAGCACTTGCATTGCCGTAAAGATAAATGAAAACAGTAGATCTTCTTTTCATTGTAATATAACGTCCATTTCTATCTCCCATCTCAATCATTAGACTTTCCAAACAGATTACCACACAAATACACATATGCAACATGTCCCACAATAATCACTGCATGCTCCCATCTATCCAGGCAGATGGTGAATGATGGAGTTAACGAGCTTTACAAATGCTCTTGTTAATTAACAAAAATTGTTACTTTCTCATTTGAGGGGGGCTTATAAATTAGACTTAATTACACTAGATAATTGCAACTGCCAGCTACTGTGCAACTCGCTCATGTTCTGTTCTTTCAATGGCAAATCAACAATTGCAACCCTTGCCTATTTGTGTAGATGAATTTAATAAGCAAACAGCCCTTTTATGTTAATGGTTTACTGGCATTCATGGGTTTGGCAGGAGAAATGTGCTGGGGGAGGGTTTGCTAATGGCAGCACATAATCATATTAATTAAAATATAACTGCCATTTAAAGATTTGTAGTGTAGAATTAGAGCATGTTGGGAACTGAGAAAATCAAGCTAGAGTGCATATTAGCACCATTACTCTGTGCTCTCTGCACAGCAGTCAGCAACCTCATGTGTCATAAATGTAATTTATGAGCGCTGTTTTCTTTGAAATACGTGTTTTTAGTTCACTCATTAGAATGTAAAAATTTGCAATGTCTGCTTCAGAAGGATCAAAATAAATTCACTTAGAGCTGAGATCCATGATCTGGTTTTAACAAATCCCTCAACAATGAATTTTTTTATTACTTGTATAATTTCTTATTGTAAAACCATGCATTCTATTCTTTGAAGATGGATTCCATGTTTTATTGCAAATATAAGTGACACTATCACTACAAATTCTATATTATTATACATTTTATAATTCAGTATCATTTTTATGGGGCCTTTAATAAATACAGCCCCTTTTTTCATTTCGCTTTGGAAAAATTAGAGCAAAAAAAATTTTGCCACGTTATATTTGGTCATGTAGAAAAGCAGTGTCAAAAAAGCTTTTGAAAGCTTTGGGGTTTTTCTGCTTTCCTGGATTCCCTTATCAATTTACAGGCACATTTTTATCTAAATCAATTCCACTTATGCAGCTTCCTCAAAAACGCTGAGATGTATTTTCTGTACAGTGTAGTTACTTATTTGCTGGCATCCCTGGGAATGCAACTTCCCACAAAGTCCCTCTGAGAGAAAACGATCCCTGGAATTAGAGGCATGTGAGTGACAGGAGGCAAGAAATTGGAATCAAAGTAATTCTCTAATTTCTAGCAGTACAGAGGCAACACGGCATATTATTTAAGCATATTTATGTGTATTCCTATGTGTTGCAGAATGTTATACAAATGTTTTGTGCGTGTGTGTCAAACATTTGTATAACAGTATCTTCAGCAATACATCACAGTTTAAAAGTCATTGCTATATTGTGTCATCGGGGATTATCACATTGTCTTTCCAAACCGCAGAAATCAAAACCAGCTGAAATCCCAAATATGATATGATAGAAATTTTGTAATTTGTTTTAATATTTGCTTGTTTGTTTTATTTCTCTTTATAATGCACATCTGAGGAGTGCACCAAAGAGGAAATCCTGGTCCCTCTGGAGCCAAAGACAAAATCCTATCATCTTGTGAAGGGTGCCTTAACTCTCAAGTGAAGGAAATTCTCAGCAAAATGGAAGTGTTATGGTACCCACAGGATTTTTGGCCTTACAGGCTGACAGCACAGAATTGGAAGTGGCACTTCTGTCTCTTATTATTCCAAAAAGAATTGTCACTAGGGAATATTTCAGCATCTAGCAATCAGGGACTTCTGATTCTTCAGCTGTTATGAGAGATATTGCTGTCTTTTCATAGATGACATTAGGTGGAATAATTTCATTTTCAGCCCCCCCCCGCCTCCAAATATGCACCCTAATATCTGTATCTTACCTGATGTAATTGACATGACTGTAATGGTTGTTTATAAGACTGACTCTAGATCTGACAATATATTCCAATGTTTTGATATTATCACTGCATATTATCATACAGGCATGATGGACAATCACTGACAGATATTTGAGCAATTACGGCATATTTTATTGACAATTCTACATCTATACCATGTGAGTATACATTAATTATAGTAGAGACTATATCATACCAGTGACAATGATACTACTCAGAGCACAGCTGAAATAAAATCTTTATAAGCTAATGTACTAAAGTGGAATAGTTATGAGTAAAACTGGAGGTCTGCGTTTCTTTGTTCTAAGTTAGTCTGTGGTGATGAACATAAAAAGATTGCAATTTTTATCAAGTCTGCTACAAATTTCTCTAAACCGAGGTGTTTTCTACACTGCCTAGTCATCAACAGGGCTCTTGCAAATGATCTTTGCATTATAAGCAAATGATTCTCCATCATTACATTGATTGCTTCAGAAGTTATCCGTTGGAAAGAGGAAAGTCTGGGACTGGATGTGGTGTTTCGATAATAAGTGTGTCCCAAACCACATCCACTCTGCATGGAAAGCAAGGATTTGGCTTTTAGCTGACCAGGACTTCATTTTTCTCTCTGTCACAGAAAGGATCTCCACACTTTTAGAACTGAAGATTTCTATTCCATATGACTCCTTGATAACAAAGAGCCTGATTCGATGTCCAGTGAATATAATACAGGTGAGAGGAATCACAAAAAATCAGAAAAAGCTTTGAATACATGACAGGATTGGTTCCTAAAGTTTCAGCAAAGAATTTCCTATTATAAGAATTGCAGATAAGCCACCTCATTTTTATTTTCTTCTCATATGCTCTTTTGCCAGAAATAATAACTAGCTGAATTGAGTTTATGTGCATAAGGTCTTCACTGAAGAGTGTCCTTACAGCATTGCAGAGGAGAAAAATACATAACCTGGAGGGGAAA
The DNA here is from genome assembly GCA_013398115.1 of Falcunculus frontatus. Taxonomy (NCBI): domain Eukaryota; kingdom Metazoa; phylum Chordata; class Aves; order Passeriformes; genus Falcunculus; species Falcunculus frontatus. The sequence continues at coordinate 341,585 of VZRV01010565.1, forward strand.
AAGCACATCCTCATGCACACAGGTGCAGATGGGCTGCCTAGTCATAGTGCCCCTGTAGATGGGTGAGTGATCAGCAGAAGAGACCCCTGAAGAGCTGGGGCTGAGGAAGAGGCGGTCAGGGAGAAGGGCAATGGACTGCAAAGCAGCAGACTCTCAGAAGCTTAGGGAAGAGCTCTCTGTGGCAGGGAGCAGGGCCTTAAATCCCTGAGGCAGGCAGGGGGAGCAGGCTGAGCTATGACACCAATCCCATCATGGTGATCTCTTCCAGATGTGAGATCCTGCTCTTCAACATTAGAATTTGCATGCTATCCGTAACCCTTGGCCATGAGCCCTGAACCAGGTACCGCATCATGATGGAGGGTGTTTTTTTCTTTGCCATGCTCAAAGCAGTCTTTTCCCAGCTCTCAAGGGTGTGTTTCCCCAATGGCCAGTGGTCCTTATAGATCTTAGCCTTTGTGTTCAGCCTGCCTCCATATTTCCAAGGCCTTTGCTGTTGTCCTATATAACAGCAGCAGACACCCGATACCAAGCTCTGGTTCACAAAGGATGTTCTCATAAACAGCTGATAACAAGCCTAATAGGCCAGGAATAGGGTGTTCCATAGTTAGCACAAGGTAGATTCAGCACAAGGCCTGTGGTCTGTTACTGGCAAAGATAACATAGCTTTTACTGGGCTACAGGACAAGAAATTTATGGATTTTTTTTTTTCTGGGTTTTTTTTTAGTGGGGGTTTGTTGGTTTTTTTTTTTTTTTTTTTGGTTTGGTTTGGTTTTGGTTTGGTTTGGTTTTTTCTTTTTTTAAATTAACAAAGACACAAGACAACAGCTGGAAAATTTACTCATTCTGGAAAAATACAAAACTCCTGGAGGCTGAGTATTCTTTAACTGATGAGTCTTACAACACTGGAATCCTGTAATTCAAGACGAGAGAGGCAGTTGTGCTTTCTTTCCATGTGGTTTGTGTCAGTTTTCATACTATTGAAGCACAAAATTACTTGGTCGGCTCGGTTAATTTTTCTCGCCTAAACATCAGTGAAATCTGATTACATAAAGATGTGTCATTGCATGCCTTTATCAAGCTAATGCCAGGCTAGTGACATGGGAAGATGGAGTGTAAAAGGCCAGCATTCCCCAGTGGTGCCATTTCCTTCTACAATGAGTGTTATCAGAAATGGGGAGGTGCAGTTGCTCAGAAGAGAAGACATAAATCCATTATCATGACATTCATTTTAAGCAAAAACAGCCTTCTTCTTCTGTTACTGCTTTTTCCCTCACTAGATAGACAGCACAGCTGGTTGAATAAACTTGCAGCTTCCTGGAAATGTGCTGGTCAGTACCACGTACCTACCTCTGCAATCTGGATACCGAAGCAACAGCAGCCCGAGCTACATCCTGCATACAAAGAAGCTGTCCAGAAAACTCCTCTTTTACGACTTCAGATCAGTGCTGTTCAGAGTTTCAGTCATGGATAAGCAGACAGTTTCTGCCTCACAGCAGTGAGATTCCACCTGAGTGGGAGAGGCAACTTACAGAACCATTGAATCATAACCCAGCCCAAGTTGGAAGGGATCTTGAGAGATTATCTAGCCCCTGTACAATCACATATTGAAAATCTCCAGTGATGGACACTCTTCCATGTCCCTGAGGAATTTATTCCAATGAATGATTTTTCTCACTGTAAAATATTACTTTTTTATGTTGAGATAAAACATCTCCCTGTGCAACTTGTCTTCATGTGACTTCTTTTGAAGAGAGAGACTGTGTCCTCTTTATCTGTCCTTTAAGTCCATCAGAACATTGTGATGAGGTATGTCCTGAGCGTTCTCTTCTCCAGGGTGCAAAGACCTACTCCTTCATTCTTTTCTCTTTGATCATCATTGTGGCCCTCCTTTGGACCCTTTCTTTGTCTGTATCTTTCTGGCATTGTGGGTACCAGCCTGATACGTGTTGAGGAGAGTAGAATGATCATGTCTGTATCTCTCCCAGTAAATCCCCTGTGGGTGCAGCCTAGGGTCTGATTTGCCTTTGTTGCTGCAGTGTTACACCACTGACTTATGTTCAGCTTGTTGTTCACCAGGACCCCCAGGTCATTTTCAGTAGGGTTGTTCCCCAGCCACACAACCTGTACTGGGCTTTTTGGGTATTCCATCCCAGAGGCACAACTTGGCACCTGTCTCTGTTAAACTTCATGCTGGTTTTGCTTGCCCTTTCTTCCAGCCTGTCCAGGTTTATCTGTAAGAGGGTTCTCCCTTGCGATATGTTCACTTTATCAGCCAGATTGGTGCCATCAGCAAACCTGATGAGATTTAGATACCAACATCCAGGTCATCTGTGAAGATGCTGAAGTCCTTGGGGCCCAGTATCAATCCCTGGAGCACTCCACTTGTGACAGTCTGTCAACCTGAGTGAAAACCATTGAATACTTCACTCTGAGTGCAACCTGTTTGATAATTTTCCACCCATCCTTTAGACCACTCATCCAACCTGTACCTTGCCATTTTGTCTGGGAGAAAGCTGTGGGAAACATTGCTGAAGACTTTGCTGAAGTCTAGGTAAAAAACATCCACTGCTCTCTCCATGTCTCCAGAAGATGCTATTTTGTTGTAGAAAGTGATTGGGTTACTTTGGATTATTTGCTCTTGCTAAATCTGAATTGATTATACTTTAGCTAATCACTCTAAGGTAATCCTTTGCACCAATGTGCACAAAAACCTCAGCTAACAACCATCACTACCTTCCACAATAATTTGAACATAATCTAGGATAGGCTTTTTGCTGGTCGCTTTTGGCGTCCTAATTCTCTAATAAAATGCTAAGAGAATGAGGCCTTTTTTTTAATTAAAGCTAGTGATTACAAGAGAATAACTTCAGATTTGCAAGCATACTTTTTCCTTGCTACATGTTTCTCATTTGGAGAGGTGGACTCTGACTGCTTGTAATGCAAGGCCCTTAGCATTGTACTGTCCAATAACAGTTGTAAAAAGCTTCCACTAAAGAAACCAAAACCCAATTATTCATTCCATGAATCAACAGCAAAAATAACACAGAAATCTTTTAATCAACAGATATCCAGACAGAAAAGGTTTCCTAGACAACCTTACAATTATTTTGGTAGTTATATTGGCAACATTCCTAAAGATCATCTTGGAATAATCAAATGTCGGCAAGATAGCAAGAACAACACCTAACATAATTTCCCTAAATCCCTCCCCAGCTATAGGTCTTGTGCAGATGATTTCCAGACAAGCACATGTAACTGGACCCACCCTAGGTTACATGGTGGACAAAGAGAACACTAAATATGAATACAAATAAATAATAATACATATGTTAAGGTTAAGATATTGTATCTTTCAGTCAACAGAAAAACAAATCCACAAACAAGAAAATGGATTGCTAATAAAGACTTCTGCTTAGTGGCCACAAAATTGAAAAGCATGCTCAGTGTAAAGGAGAATTCTTGGGGATGGAAGAAATATTATGCAAAAAATGTTTAATTTAATGTAACTGTATATACACATATGTAATATCTGACAGACACTTTTTCTGCAGGCCAAAAAAGATTTCTTCTGCCCTGCATTGATGAAATGTGAGAAATAAATCTGGAGCAAAGGTGTCTTGTAGCTGCATGTTTTTTTCCAGATAGCTGTTTGAATACTTATGCTATGGTTACTGCAGTTAAAAGCCTTCCTCTTATATGAGATTTTCTTGAATGTGAATAAAACTAAGAATTTGGTGGAGCTTTATTTTTAGTTAAATAGAGAAAATCTATGCTTTTTCTTAAAAATATTTGCCTTATGTTCCTTTTATCAAGAATAAAACATTGCTATATTGACAAAAGTGAGCTTCTAAAAAACAAAGATGCAGTTACACGTTAATTGCTTATAGGCAGTTACTGCAATAATCAAGAAATTATGTAACATACATAATGAATAAATAAATGCCAGTATTTAGTATGCTTTCTACCCCTTTGTTCAATACAGCCTACTGTATATTTTTCTTCCTCCTTTTTCCCAAATTATGTTATAGGTGAATCTGGCAGAGGAATAACAGTGCTGGTAGTAGCTGCACACATCTTTGGTTGGCTTTTTCCCTCTTGCCTTATGGTGCATCTTCAAGTTCTGTCAATACCAAGTGGATCAAGGTAGCCAGTGGTGGAGTGGTTTCTAGTTTATAGATTTTGTTCTTAAATGAGTGCATCTCATTTTAGAGCCCTAATCATTGGAAGATAGATCTGTAAATGAGGCATAGGTCAACTCTTGATTTGTATGGAGTGTATGGCTACTACACAGAGTTCAGCTGGTGATGATATTATGTACACAGCTGTAATGATTTTGGGTTTAGACACCCCTCTCTACATCCCCAGTATCTCTAACCTCCTGACAAGTGATTTTCATTTTGGTCGTGCATTGCCCACCTCTTTCATAAGTCAGAAATTTAAACAAAGCTCTCACATAAATTAGCAATCTACTGTATCTCCCAAGTTGCTGAGAGATATCTCCATATTTACTTCCCAGCAAGGGCATTTGATAGAAAAGAGTATAAAGCTGATATGATGCCCAGAAATATTCTGTCCTGTGTTTGGCACTTATATGGAGTTAAAACAAGCAGCTGGAGAACATCTCAAGCATTCCCAGCTGCACAGCTGTAAATGAAAGGCAATATTTATGCGTGTGAATTATTTTGGTAAGTTTTAGCTGTCTTTTAATCAAAACCTACTGAAATCATCCGCTAAAGAAATGTGATCAGTGTTTTAAAAGTCTTTTCCTCTGGGACACCCCAGTGTCTAGCATCTCTGTTAACCAGTGGCAAATGATACAGTGAAGGGTTCCTTCATATTCCCTGTTCTTTCACAGTGCATCAACATCTATCAGCAATGTGAGCCGAGTGAGACAGAGTAGCTGTATCTCGACAACTTGCCCATAGTGTTCTGATTGAAATGCTTCAGAAGTTTTCTCAAAGGAATTTCATCCTACTCTTTGGTTTCCTGGCATTTTGCCCACTGTACCGTTGGGTACTGAAGAAAATTAAAATCAAAGCTAAAAGCTGGCATTGTGACTAAAAGTTTTAGCTTAAGTGAAAGATGCTGTTAAGCTGTTTATATCACATAAATGGTGGTTTATTTCTTTGTAGAGGGCCATAGAGAATAAACCAGAATTCCCCTTTTATTGACGTCAGTGAAAGCAGTTCACATCAGGGCTGGCTAAGATATAAAATGACCTTGTCATAAAATTATAGTGACAAGAATGAAGATAAGATCTTGTTTTCCAAGAACAGCTAAATCAGAGTTAAATTATGAAATCATAAATACTTTCATTTCTGTGTTATTTATGCTCTTTATGAACAGCAACTAAAATGATGTGGATAAGAGTAATTCAATGAAGGAAAAAATTGTTCTACTTTCTTATGACATCTGTAAAACTCATCAGCTGTTAAAGCTTTCTATTTACTGCAGAACCATCTACTGTCTATAGCCATACAAATATGAAGCAATTAGGAAGAAATAAAATCAATTATAGAGCTTTTTAAAATACAGCTCTGTACTTTGTATTTGCTAATCATCAAACCATTTGAAAGAACTTCTTTATTTTAAAAATGAGCACATTTTCAATCACTGAATTACAAATATTTTATAAGGCATTTCTTTTGATTCACCCCTTTCATAATCTAATAGGTATCTTACAAAAAAGGGGTATGCTATATTTTTATTTACTCCACTAATTTCCTCTTTACATTTTGGTTTTCAAATGTTGGTGCTTCTTGCAAACTCTAATTTGAAGAAAAGATTTAAAAGACTGGAATTTCAGCTAGGAAAAAAATGGAAATGAACAAAACAAAGTTCTATGAGATCTGTATCTAAAGAATCATACTGAAGATATACTGAATATTTTTCATGTCTCTGTCTCATTGCACAAGAAAAAGGAAACATTCAGGGATACTGAAAGGCAGAAAATTCAAAATTGACACAGGAAAATATTTTCCTAAACTATGCGTGCAAGATAATTTTGAGCCCAAATTTAAAGTGAGACTTGATTTTATACAGATGATAAAACTATTCATAGTTAAAACAGTGAATATATTTAAAAAAAAAAAAATTATCGTAATGATTCAAAAGAAGCTCTTTATTTTAGACATTGTACCTAAGAAAAGTTCTGTTCACTTTCCTCATATGCATCTTTCTGCTTTTAGACAGAAAGTTACACGGGATGAACTCTGTCTTACCCAAAACATTCTTGCAAGTAATTCTACAGAACAGGAAATCCATTTCCCTACAACTGCAATTACCTTAGTTGTTGCTACAAATTAGAAACTTCATGTAAGACATCATATGGCGTCTTAGTGTCAACATGCACGAAGACACAAACATATTTTTATTCGTTACTGCTCTGAAGTGCTGAATATGAACCACTCCTACATATACGCTTTGCATTATGGAGCACTATCCCACATCCTACTCTTGCTTATGGACAAGGAAGACTCACAATTGTCACACTAATGGGACAAATTTTCATCATTCATTCTGAGAGATCAAGTGGAAAGGGAGTTTGATGAACAACTTCATGTAGCCCAATCTGTTGAAGGATATCAGGGTAAAAACTTTTCTGACCAAACTAAGACTAGAACATCTGTAGACTGTGTTATAGTTTCTTAGGATAATTTTTCTAGATTGGAGATGGAAACCAGATCAGACATTCTGATGGGTCAGAAGAGGCAAATCTATCCCTAAGCAATGGGGCACTGACTCCTCTGCTCACAGAAGACAGGACTGGGTCTTATGATCTACAGATTCAGATCTCATAAACTTTTCTACCTACTTTTTTTTTTTTTCCCCATGAAATTCAGGATTTGGCATAACACTTTTTTTTTTTTTTTTTTTTGGTTTTAAAATAAATTTAGTACATAGGCAAATAAAACCCAGGAAAATAACTCTCCTTGTGAAATGTTAGTCATTCAAACTGTCCACAGAATGAATTGCCTTGCATATTTTTCATCAGATAACACTAATGCTAACACAACCCTTCAGTTAAATCTCTAAAATTGAATAATTACTTAGTGCATTTCACTTCGAAAAAGGGCTTGCTACTTTTGTGTCAAGGGAAGTCTGGAGGTAACAAAAAATCAGCCAAAACACTTAACATTATTGATGGTGTTGAAAATACTACTATTTCTAGTAGAAGAATATTAAAAAGCACACATCTATTCAGTATTTTGGTCTTTTTCCTTAAGAATTAATTTTTAAAAATGAGGTTTAGAGTTTTTCTTATTTACTGCTCTTGTATACGCTGTTTGTTTTTTAGGCACCAGACAGAGCTAATAGTAATGCCCGAGTCAAATAATTTGAGATGTGAAAGTCTAGTAAAGGCAGATGTCAGGTGGAGACCTTGGCTTCTGCAATATCCCACAGGAAGCATACCAGAGTGCAACTATTAACTAGTAGATATCTACCTCAACATAAGGGCAAAATCAATGGATTTGAGAAAAAAGATGAGTTACCCCTTCAAGCACAAAAAACACAGACATATTGAGCAATTAAAAGCTGAAAAAATTAGGTGTCTTGGCAGACAAAACTTTAACAAATGGATTTACATTTGGGGTTACACAACAACAGAGTATGCTTTTATGGAAACATAGTAGTTAACATAACAGCTGCCACATCACATGGGATTTGTGTTGTAAAGGGACCCTTCTAAAATAACTCAAATTAGCAATATTCCCAAGAATGTTTGGTATATAAACTGACCCATATTCTCATTATGTTTTAAAATGTATTTTGCAACAGTTATGCCCTGATTTCCTTTGACTTTAAATTAATTCTTGTGAAAAAGATGAAGAAGGTTAAAAGGCCTGGCTATGGGATTGGGGCCAAAGGACACTGATGAACACAGATGATGAGAAACAGAACAAAATACTACAGAAACAATTGGAAATAAGATAAAGCCTAAGGAGGCTAGTGAGAAGATAGTCCTTTGAGCTGGAGGAAAGAAAGATACGTGGATGCTTTGGAACAGGCCCCAGTTCATAACTATGTTGATGACTGTAAGGAAATTATTTGATGACATCTTTTTCTTTTCATGTATGTGTAATTTTTAGTGAGATTATGCTTGGCTGAAGAAACTGAAAAGTTCTAAGACACTTCATCACAGCAGATTCCTGGCCACATTTAGATTTCTTAGGAACCGGCACATTTCCATTGCCTTCCATGTCTTAAATTTTGCCAGATTTCATGACAGAAGAAGAAATTAAAGTCTGATGGAAAATTCTTTAGCAGTGCAGTAAATTCTGTGCCTCTAAATTAAATGAAGAAAAAAACCACCATCTAATTAAATGCCCCACAGATTTCCTTATGTGTCAAAACACACCCTATGATATTGGCATTGCTTAGGATAATTGAAATAAATTTGAGAGGTGAAAGATATTTTTTTGGTAAATTATTTGTTTGCTTAAAAATTCATCCTCAGGAGAGCCAAAGCTGTTCATGAATTCTACATAGATTGAAAGACCTATTTTAGATGAGACAACACTGACAAAATATTTCAGAAATGATGAAACAGTTGCTTACAATAGGTTCAGAACACTGAATTTTCTGAGACATTTGTTTCTGAACAGGTTTAATGACTAAAGAAAGATTTGGCTTCAAAATCATTTATTCTGATTTCTGCTTTTTCTCCCCTTCTTTTATGACTTCAGCACTCTAGTGACCTAAACCATAATCAGATTTAAATATCTCATCTGCCTCTGAGGACCTAAAAATACAGTGTTTGCTGCTTTCTCACAATAATGTCTTCTCCAACAGGGCATATGTGTTTTCAAGGAAGGTTATTCTTTGTATTACTTGTTGATATCAGTCCATCTTGAAAGATTAACCTGACTACTGACTGACCCCTTCCATAAGTGCATGTAATCCAGAAAGGTGTTCAAATTCACAGTTAAAACCTAAATTGAAGACTTGACACACTGGGTGTGAATATCAGGCAATACTTCAGTGTTTTGAGCCATTTGTTTCCCTGTCATTTTTAAATACTGCCCGGCAGCGGGACAATAATTTCTGGGTTTATCCATCTGTTAGGAAAATGTATTTCAGATTCTCTCATTCCAGTCTGTTTCTCAAGTCAAAAACTCAAGCCTTACCAAGAGTTTCACAAAAGTTATGAAATGGTGACAAGATAAAGGCAATATATCCTTCACGGATTTCTTTCTAGCAGGTTGAGCATTGTGCCAGAAACAGAATTCCCCAAAAAACCTTGAGTCAACAGAATAAGAAATAACCACTACACAGGACTGAAAAGAGACTGAAAAGAGAGCAGAATTGCACAAGATGAGGAGAAGAAAACTGATTATATGTGATGTCAAAGCACATATATTTATGTGTCACAGTTCTCTATATTACCCTATATCTATTTCTTTAAACACAAAACCCATTTCTCACTCCCTAGCTTTTGTAGCTTGTGGCCTCAGCTTCCATTGTTTTATATATATTTGTATTTATATCATATTGTGCAGGATTGTGGAATTTTTTTTATGTTTCTTGCAGTTTTAGCATTTCAGCACGTAAGCTTCACCGATTATAGTTTTGAATATTAACAGGTTTTTTTATTTATATCTTCTCTGACTAATAATGTCTTTCTACTGTGACTGAAGTACATTTTGCTACAGCAGCATGGAATTTCATTTACTCCCGAGAATCCTGTTGACTCATTAACACGGATATATCCATAGGTCTCATTAATGTACTTCTTACTGTAATTTGCAGACGATTAGACAGTGTCTTTTTACTTCTCCGTCTTCCTTTACAGCACATGTGGTCTCACTTTGCCGAGAATGATTATAACAGATATTTTAAATCATTTTTCCTTTCTTTCAGCTCAGACTTTTTTGTGCATCTATTCTCCCTCTCATTTATTTTTTTTTTCCTTTTTAATTGTACATGGCTGGTTTTAAAGTGGGTAATCATTTCTCACTGTGGTGCCTCTAACTACTTTAGAAGGCTTTCTCTAATTCCTTTAATACTCAGAGAATCACAAACACGGCAGGATCCACTAAGGTTTTAACAGTACAGTGAGTCTACTTACAGGAATAGCTCAGAAACAATGCATTTTCTGTGCACCAAATAAAAATATGCATACCGCTCCACTATCCCTGATTTTGAGAGCTGTTTCTGATTACTGATTGAAAATTCCCTCTGTTCTTCATTAAAGACTGAGATTCTTTTAAAATGCTTATTTACGGTGGCAGTCCTAAGGGGCAGGCTATGTATTTAACTGCCTACAGCTTCAAATCTCTTTCAACATGAGGCCAAGTCTGTGTTAGGTAACTTGTTGGGTGAGTGGTGCCACATTCCTGCTCTGCCTATGGGATAAAGTAGCCGTGGCACAACATGGCTCATTTGTTCCTAGACTATCATTAGCATTAATGAGCTTTGCATGTATACTTCAACAAAAGGAGAGGCAAACCATAGCTTCTTAGGCTTAATGTTTTCAGGGGTCCTCTCTGTGGCTTAAGTTTGTTCTTTTTGAGCCAAATCTTGCATGTGTGTGGAAAGCTTGAGTAAACAGGCCATGTGCAGAGGCTTCGTGGTGGACTGAGAGATGGAATGCACACACACACATACACACACATACACTCCAGACTCAAATATGTCACTGCTGCTTATGTGAGGCAGCAGCAGTTCCCTCCTGTGGAGGGGGGTATCTATTAATTTTTTCCTTGACCCTGTCCCTTTGTCAAACTCAGCCCTTTCTTGCAAACCCTATAAATCTGCTGTAAAGACATATGCCATCAAGCAGGGTGAATGAGGAGCACGGACCTTCCTTCATGACCTTTCCTTTGCATGACTTCTCTGTCCCCAACTAGCTGAACCATTGTATTCAGGGCCCTCTGCCCTCAAAGGGAAGGGTGTGATTGTTTTGGAAGGAAAAAGCAAAAACCAATGCATAAATAAGAGACATTCGCTCAGAAGGCTATCTAATAAACTATTAGGTGAAAATATGAAAGACCAGGGCATAATGCCTAAAGTAACTGAGATTTTTGTTCATAGTATGACTTTCAAAAAACACGGAGTTAGAAACAGAGCCCACATACTGCATTTTGTCCTGCCAAGGATATACTCACCTTTTACAGTTTTGACCACACCATTTTACCTTTATGTGTTCCTTTTGTCTGCACTGGAAACAGGAACAAAAGCACTTCCTGGTATCATTAGCAGAGGAGAACACGGGAGGTGTTAATAAACATAAAGCTCAATTTAGGACTTCAAATTACTGACTAGTTCTCTGCCCAAATGGTCATTCAGACTCTGCTCAGACTGAAAACATGTATTCCATCATGCAACATGCAGCAGGGCCACTTCTGTATCCGTATCAAGGCCCTATTTTCAAAGTGCCATAGTCTCAACTGCTCCTATCTCTGCAAACTTGGTAGGTGCAAGTGGGTGCAAACAGCTGTAGGTCTGCAACTGCAGCATGGCAATACAGGCTGGACTGTGTTTTTTCCTGTGAACCTGTAATAAGAGGCCTATCTTTTCCTGATTTACATAAAATTAAAAAAATATTTTACCACCTATAATTAGAAATACATGAGGTTGAAAATATCTTGTGATTTAAGCAAGCTATTTGTGATAGGCGAGGAAACAGGTGTTTGACTGAACTCTTTGAGGAATGTAAGTAGAAATAAATGGAAAAAACACGGGGAATAAATTCAACAGCTGGCAGGCCTTTCTCACTTGATGGAAGACAGAATCATAGGTAAATTCAAGTGTCTCCACATTGCCTTGGTGCCCTCAATATTTAGCAAATTATTTTGAAATTGCCTTTACAGAACACACCTGTTCACTTTAGTACAGTTATTTGGAAGTGGTGAGTGAGAAACCAAGCTTCAATTTTTTGTTTGGTCTCATTTAGGCTAAGCACTTGTTTACACATCTCTGATAGGTCTGGTATGAGCCCTCTCTGTCCAGTAGCAGAATAGACCACTGGAGGAATTCTACCTGTATTAACAATTAAGCCTGTGTTGCATCAAGGATGTTGGCAAGAGTCTCATTCATCTTTGTCCTAACAAGCAAACTACACAGTCAGAGTCTCTGTCATTTTCAAGTTTCTTCTGCAGGACTTTTTCCAGTTTGTAGAAACAATTCAATGAGGCGTAGAAAAAACAGCTGCCCAACGTGAGACACTGGGGCGCTCAAAAGGGTTAATGAAAGAGTCATGTTCAAGCTGTACTCTAAACATTACAGAATAAAAAATTAAACTTAGCTTCCCTAAACCCAGTGTGAGTACCCACCGGTGGACCACTGTCTTTCTAGCTTTGTGCATAAATTGAATCGGAGACCCAGAAAACCCTTCAGAATACAACAATATTTGGATCAGGCACTTTTTTGCCAAAGTGACAACTTTGACAAGTCAGCGTTTTCACTGGGGAAAAAAATCATGTTGACAAAAAAATCTTGATCACCCTAATTGAAAACTCTGGCCTGGGCTGTGAATCTCTCCTCTGGTATGCAATTATAATGGGTAGCAGTCAACACAAAATCTAAACCAAAACCAAAACCACTCTGCATCTTCTCAAGTTCTGCTGCTTGAATTAAATTACTAGAGCCTGCTGTAAAACAATAATGATTTCTACTGTCAGAAACAATGTTTCAAACAGATGTGAACCACACAAAGCATATGTGAAAAACGTGTGATCTGCACACTAAGGTCACAGAAGCCATTTAGACACCACATGTGAAATATGTGAAACATATGTGGAGGCATGATGCAAATTCACATTTAGTTTGTCCTTTGGCAAGTATCAAGATCATAGGCTAAAAGAACTAAATCTCTCTGAGGCAAACTTTGTGCCTGTGAAACTTTCAATCTTTATAAAAGATTAACTTTTTAAGAAACTCCCACAGGGCAGACTTCTTAACCCCTCAAATTATCCATTGCTAATGCTGCCTGATACGTCCTTAGTGATGGAATATTCTTGTTACCCTCTTTCTTAATACCTACTAAAGCAAAAGGTTAACAGCTCTCTGCCTTCTGCTGTTGAAGAGCTAATCCTCAGGTGGTAATGCTGTCCTCACCCAGTGGGCTTGCCCTGCTTTATCTGAGCATGTGGCAGTGTAGCACAAGGCACCAGGCAGGAGAAAAATCTTGTTGGAGGGAGCCTGAGGTGTTACAAATTGCTCACAGATTATGTTTAGTTGATGGTGATACTAATGCTGAGGATTTGACTCAGGGTGCCACTCATCTCACCTAAATTCAGTCTCAAAAGTGTTAGTTCTAAGCCAGCTGTCCAGACCCTCCTGTCAATGTAGAGACACTCCTTTCCAAACCCCATTTACTACAGGATGAATGAACTTCTAGACAGTCAAAATCAGATGGCACATTGGATGTACCCTGTGCATGAAGAGCCCCAGCCCATGAGCCAACACCACCCATCTTGTCTACAGAAACGCAAAGACACTCAAGCTTTGTTTCAAAGCAGAAGTCCCAGGAGCGGGCAAGTGTTCCCATTGTGCAGGATCTACTCACAGCATCTTCAAAAGGAGTTTCTGACACACCCTGTCCCTGCAGCAGGGAGGGCCCTGCCAACGGGCTCAGAGCAATCAGGCCCCAAGGAGAGCCCTGTGTGGAGTAATATTTGGCTTTTCATACTCATTTTCTCTCCTCTATGTCCCTAGAAATCCTGTGCTGTGGGAAATTGAAAGGTCTCCACCCTCCTCATCTTCTCAGCCACTTTTTCATCGCCTCGGCTGCACCACATGTGAGCTTGATAAATTCAGAATTCATGTAGCTGAGAAAAGCCATCTCTGTCTTGCAAGTCCTGTTTATGCAATGACCCCAGTGGAATGATTCACAAGAATAAAGGTTTTTACATTCGAGAAAATGTTACAGATTCTGGACCATTTCTTTCATTACCACTTTTCAAATGAATCACAAAAGAAACTGTAACGGTAAAATCAGGATAACATACCTGGTCCTGATCTAAACTGAAGACAACGGCAAACTCCCCTTTGATTTTAAAACAAGAAAGATAAAATACTTAATAGAAAAACACAACATATTAACAAAGAATTTAAATTTAAGGATAATATTAATTCCATATAGATTCACATGCACCCACTGCCATCTGTCTCTCTCAGTTGCACATCTTATGATGCTATACTTTAGGAAAAAATTGTTTATGAAATATTCATGGCAAAACAAATAACATCCATAAAAAATCAATTATGAAGGCAACTTGATTTTTATATTTTTTAATACACATATCTGAGGTGCAGAGTGAAAAAATAACTAAGTCCTCAGCAGACTATTATAAGCTAGATAAGGATTTACAATACAAAATGCAGTACCCATAATGCTTGAAGGATGATGTCATGTCTTAATTATGTTAGCATTTAGTGGATATACATCAGCTCCACATCTTCAGAAATTCAGAATTTACTGTGCCCTTTCTTTGACCCTGAGGGGTTTTTTTTAGACAACTGAAGTAGGAAGAACATATTCAAAGCAGATTTTCTTTCGATATTCACAAAATGACCTCAGACAACAGAGGTTCAAGTGAACTTTGGTTTTGGCTATTTTTCCATCTCTGCTGCTTGCTAAGAGTTTAGAATCACAAGGGACTGATGATTCTCAGCTCCTTTCAAGGGTCTTATCCTACGTCATCAAAAGCTACATTATTATTGTTTTCTGTCAGTCCTGAGGGTGCTCAACAGATAAAAAGTTGTGGGACTGAAAACTGAAGATTTTTTTGGTCTCAGATTGGCTATGACTCTGCAGGACCATTTAAAGATTAAACACTGCAGCACTTACAGACATATAGGTTTGCTGGTTTTCAGAAAACAGTTTGTTGCTTCATTCCTGCTTCAGTCTGTGAATGCACATAAGCACTTCCCAAAATGCACCACTAGAGAACCAATCTTTTCTTTGTAAAGAAGGAATTTACATATTTAGTCAATTTTTCCAGACATAAAGAAGATGCATTCTCTAAGATCACATCATACTTAAAACTTTTTTTTTTTTTTTTGAATAGGACTGTTAAGGCAACAAGCATAGGAAGGACCCTTGCAACAATCATCAATATTTGCTCTTAACTTTTATTTTTTAGGAGCTTGGCTACAAGCCCATAGAATTAGTCAACTCTTGTGTTCAAGGAGATTAATGAAGTTTGGAAAAGGAGCAAATGTGTCTGAACCTCTTCCAGCAATTATATTTTTTGATTTTTGTTTAATAGAGACAGCTTTTCTTTCCAGAAAGGCTACAAAATGACATATATAAAATGGAACTACAGTAATCCATTGTTCTAAGACTGCTTTTCCCAAAGCACTATCATGACTTGTCTGTCAGACACATTCTTTGCCTTGGGATGCAATGACATTTAACATACATACCCAGTATAACTGCAGAAACCATGCCTTTTAATTCCTGTGAGTCCTAGCATCCCTTCACTCGGATTAGCCCCAGAAAAGTTTTCCCACAGCAAATCTCTGCTGCATTCTATTGCAAGGGTTTGCACCCATCAACCACAGAAGAGAAAGAAAAACCAGAGCAGGAGGGGAAGAATTGTGTGATTTGTGCAGTTCTGACCTCAAATATCACATGTGCCATGAGATGGTGGAAGGTCAAAGGTGGCTTTCTTGGCACTCTGGCTCTCAGCATCTCCCCCACTCCATCCACTTCCCATTATGTTTAGCTGGGCAACAGCATATGCTTTGGATCCTTGTCACCCATTCCATTAGTCAGTAGTGCTATATAGATGTGGAAAAGGAAAATATGCACATAAAACAAACTGAGGTGAAGAAGGAGAGGGAAAAAAGAATATATCCATCTAGTAATTCTTTCTACCCACTCTACAGACCCACCTCTGAGTTTGGATCTGAGATGCAAGAGTGCAAATAAATGTGCTTCCATTTTCCTTTTTTTATTTTTTAACCACACTGTGTTCCAAATGCAATTTTAATAAGGGTACTCTCCTTATATTTCCAAATAGCTTTGTTTTGTATCCATAGAGAGGGGGGGAAGAAGGGGGGTGGAAACCTGAAAAAAAGACTCCAAAGTGATTAACTCTGAGATAATGAAGTCCAGTTTTCTATGAAGCACACATCACGGAGTGAATTGCTGCTTGCTTTGATTTGTGCTTGAAATGTGAGACATACTGATTCCCAGATGGCTGTTTCATTGTGCAGAAAAGCAGAGAACACATACATTTCAGTTAACTTGCATATCTTTTCATTTATTCATATAATTGTGATATATATTCCATATTCCAGAATGAACCAGATGGTGAAGGGGAGGCTTGCAGTGCAGCCACATTCCCACTCAATAACCTTGGCTGTCTGCACCAAACTCTTTACTGTGACAGGTGTTAACATTTGGCCGCTAAAATTTTGCTCTCTGGAACACACTGGGTAAAAAAATTCACGATCTCACATATTCCCTTCTTGATATGCATAGTAAATGCCCTGTCATGCTAATAAGAGTTGCAGGTACACATCAAGGGGGAAACGTGCACTCCCTAATAGAAGCCATATCTGATGTTACCATGATAAGATTTCACCATGACACGTTAAAAAGCATTTCTAATAAATAAAGCTTTGCGTAGGAAAGACTGCAAGTTACATTTTCAGCAAAGTTCATGGGAATTCAGCCTGAACTCCTGTCTAACAATAACGGGAGTGGTGTGTGTAATTCCACCCACAGAGCCGGATTAACTAAAAGGATTTATTTTCAAGCAGTGAAACTGCTAAATTCTGGTACCAGCAGCAGGACTGTCTGCCAGCATCCTGTAAGCCTTTATTTCCCTAAGGCCCATACCATATGACATGTTTGGATGATGTTTAAACCATCCCCTTGTGTATGTTCATCTTATGTATTTTTATTATTCTTTTAATTATCTGCATACATATATTAATTCCAGAAAGTACAAACAGGCCTCACTGTCATTTCTCCACCACACTTTATATTATAACATCACTCACGAATGCTAGTACAAGTTTCCAGGCAGACATGCGGTTGATCTAAATTTGTGGGACAACAACATTCAGATATCTGCTTTCAATTTGCGTGCATGTTTCACCCTGTTATTTTCTTTTTATGGTAGTATTAATTGTTACCAGAAGTCTGTATGAAATGACTGAGGATTCAGATTCTGGAATGCAGCAGATCAGAAATGGCTGTTTCGCTTGCTGTTAAGTGAAATGTGTTCAGTTAGTTTATTATTTAACTTGAGTATAACAGTTAGAGATCTGCGTTTTGGACATGGAAGAAGAGCCAAGAATCTTGTCTGACTGGCAAATTCAGATGCCCAATGTTTATGTAGTCACTTAATTGCTTAGAACTACATGTAAATGTATAATTTCCAGAAGTATAGTCTCTGGAGAGCTAGTTGGTTTTTTTAATCACTGTGCCCAGATTACTGAGGGCTATACACTGTATTAACAGAAAGAATTAGTGGCTTTATCCACTTGGCTGGATATCAAAATGGAACTGTTCCATAAATGGTCTGATCCAGTACCCACTGAAGTCAGTAAGAGTCTTTCCATTGACTTCAGTGAGCACTGGTTTAATTACTAATTGCTGTATTGCAACACCAAAGGGATGAGTAATTCCAAGTGCTGATTACCCAGCACTGAACTGTCTCTGCAGAATTCGTGGAGGGAGTCAGGTCTACCTCCAGGCAGCTGCCTGAAAGGCAACACTTTTTCATGCGTGTTAATCTATGAATGATCTAAAAAACAGATTGTGATTAAGCAGTGGTGCAGGTTAATACACATAAGGAAAATTTTATCCCAAAATCAGTGCTTGTCTGGTGCTGCTGCCCCTCATTCCAGAAAGGCGCAGGTTATCTAAGGAATTAATTGTAAGCAATTTTAAAAAGGTGTAGGCTATCCAACATATTGATTATACAGTCTGAAATTCTCACGGCTCCATGGAATTTATGCCTAAATCTCCCTTGGAGGTAATTTTAGGAAACCCGATGAAGGCCTGGGGCTGCAACAGCAAAGGACGGGTTGTGGCCAGCATTTCAAGCAGCAGCCTTGTAATGTGAATCTGTCACAGGAGATCTTTGGGTAGAACCAGATCAGGTGTAGGGAGTCCAAAGCTAGGACATCCCACAGCAGCTTTTTTGTACTTCATCCTTTTTGCCTGTTTGGATTATGTGCCTGTCCCCCTTGCCTCGTTTAAGGTGTATTAACTGGTAAGAGCTCACAGGATCTAAGCATCAAGATTTATCTTTGCAGTGTGTCATAAGTTAGCTGCTGTATCGAGACTGTTTGTCTCCCAGGGAAGGAAGCGTAACATGAGACTGAAAAGTCACTTAGTGTTACATACCTCGGAACAGGTAGGAGTCTATATTGCCTGTATGATCATTGCAGAAGTCTTGTAGCTGTAGGTCTTAAATCCCACCTCTCTCCATTGACACTAAGGGCAGCTAAAGTACAAACAACACAAATGTCTAGCATTAGGTGTTAGAAATATCTCCTGACAAATATTTTCCATCAATTGCATCACTCCAGAAACACTGTTAGTCACTGGGAATTTTGCTGTTATGGCCTAGGAGTCAAAGTTACTCTTACTTGTGACAGTGACTTGAAAACACAAGTATCCAATATACAGGGTGCATGTTTGTGCTTTACCACTATAGATAATGAAGGCAGGATGCAAATTTTGTCAGTGTGCCCTCCTGATCCGATTCAGAGTGAATGGGAATACTGGCATGCCAGGGAATCAGTTAATGACAGCTTATGCAGCTTCACAGGAAACTTTAGTTTTAAAAGGAATATAGATTTCCCCTTTTGTAAGTAAGACAGTTGTAAAGTCAGTACCACAGATAAAGAAAAGGTAGAAAGGATTATTCCTGATGGACACAAATTCAAAACCACATCTTCTGTTTTACTTAGAACAATGTTCATTTAGTGAGGCTTTACCCCAAGCATACTGCAAACCTACATTGCTACATGTCCTCCCATCATCATACCTATGCAGAGTCTAAATGCTGCAAATGTATGCATCCAGGACAGAGCTCAATCACTTTCTCTCATAAATGACTGACAGGCTGATTGCATACAGGCAGCAGTCAGCCAAAGCTCTGGTAAGGGGCCATATGTTGCTAGGAGACAAGGCCTAATGGCATGGGGAGGTATATGCAGGGGAGGTGATGGAGCTGGGGATCAGGGCAGGGAATATAAAAAGAGGAAGCCCATTTTGTTTTTATCTCTGTAGCATAACCAGTGCATAAAAGCGTCCTTTCTTTCACGTTCATACAGCAGGAAGCTCCATCTTTCTCTGCAAGTGTTGCTGTTCACCATGTTCATATAGTCAAGGGAAAACTCATGACACCAAAAGTTCATAGCCTACATGTAAGTAGGCAAATAAATTCAGACAAAGGAAAACTTTTTTTTTTAAATAGTATTTTATTTATTTATCTATCTATCTATCTATCTATCTATTTATTTATTTATTTATTTATTTATTTATTTATATATATATAAGATACCTGTAGGTAGAAATTGAGCTTTACGCTCAACTTAACTTGTAACAGTAGAAGCCTTTCAAAGGAGCTGATGGTGGTGGTCTGATGCATAAAACAGGAAGATGGCTGCTGCTGCAAACAGTCATATGAGTGCTCTGGTTGACAGATGGACCAGCTGACTGAAAAAAAGAGAAGAAAGAAAAAATGAACTGTGATGGATGCAGCAGCTAATTATCAGTGAGTCAAAAGACTCTCATGATTGAGGTGGAAGAGTATTTGTGAGATGCAGATGTACAGTGATTGTTCTTTAATTATTGCTATTACCATTTTAGAGAAGGGCAACAAAGTCCTGTGTAGAAAGTAACACAAAACAAAAGGAGACATAATACAGAAAAACAGAGGGGAAATGGAGCATTCTGAGAATGAAATATATACTGTACTTTTTTTTCTCTTTGAGATAGGGATGGAGAAGATAATAGTCATCTCTTCTGGTTATATCTTTAAAAGGCTCTTCACTTTTGTGTTTTGTTCCTATTAGAAATGCATAAAAGATGAGATGAGAACCCCTTAAAAAAAGAAATGTACACTGCTCACTCTATTTAAAATTTAGCATTGCATTTGTGGCACTATTCATTTTAAATGGAAAAATTCAGAAAAAAAAAATAAAAAGAAGAATGTTAAAAAAACTGCACATACATGTGTTTTTGACCTGTGAGCCTGTTTTGTGGATCACTTTAGATATGGATGATGCCGTGTTTCTTTAAAAATGTAGATTAAAAAAAAATTAGGAGAGCAAGAAAACTGTATCTATCCAGATAATAAAGCAGGAACCATTACATGCCATGTGGAAGATAACTGTCTATTTTCTAACCTAAGCATCTGAAAGGAAAAGGACCTTTTATTTTGTAAAAGTATGTTTGATAGAAGTATGGTAAAGCAAACATCAACAGAGGATCTTGTGGCTTGAAAAGAAGAATCATGAATATTAATTCAGGAAATCAACACAAGAGATATACAGAGCACACTGTTCATTTAAAAAAAAAAAAAGAAAAAAGAAAAAAGAAAAGGTGATAAGCCACTGAAGTGCCAGAAAGAGACAGAGCAAAGGCAACAATAATGACATGATTCAGGTATGTAAATGAAAACACTCCTGGCAAGAAAAAGTAAAGAGAAGCTGTTAAAAGTAACCTCTTTTAGTGCTTTCTACTAGTACTGTGCCTTTTCCAATGTGCCACTTTAGGAAAGCTGAGATCATAGCAGATCTCTGAATGTAGATCAGGTTTTATCAAAGCCTTTTGCTTTGTCTGTATGTTGAACAGAGAGTTGTATTTTAACAAATGCAGAAATAATGAGGGTTTCAGATATCCAACGTAAGCACAAAAAGATACACTCCACTCTAGTATTTCAAAGCATTCAGTCTCACAACTGAAACAGCACTGAGGATACACAAAATTCCAACATGTAGTCGTCAGGATTTCTGGTAGTAAGGAATCTCAGTCACATATCTTTCCTCTTTCCCATCTGAAGCAAAAGGTAAAATTCTGCAGAAGTTTAAAAGTGGTGTATAGGTATTATTCACACTTCCCTATATACTCTAAGTATGAACTGGCACTTTCAAACAATTTTTTAAGGACCCTCAGTCTATTTAAATGAAACTAAATTTTTGTTTTTCTGCATGACTATACATTATATCACTTTACTAAAGGACAGTACACCTGGTCTAAATATGTTTGCACTATATCTCAATACAAAGATTATTTTAGCTAAAATACATTGTTTCTTTGGGTTTTTTTCTCCTTTTACACCTCTTCCTGAGGAAGCCAAATCACAAGTTAATATAACTGTTTCAGTTAAGCATGGACAAATTTAACCTCTTTAGTTTTCATGAAAGCTTCTTAGCCTGTTTTGGTGGTATTACTTTTCTCCACATATAACTTTATATTTGCATAATAAGCAGTGAAGTAGTTGGTCTATTAGCTGGCCCCTAAAAAAAGTTGTTTATATCCCAAAAATGGATGAGGACATCTTGCCTGAGTTAAGTAATTCCAGCATCAAGGTAATACTGTTCCAGTCCATTGGAATTTCTTTTCCCTCATTCTGCCTTGCCTCTTCTGCTAAAAGTCTTCAACTCCTAGCAACCTTCTCTTTCACCAGATTTCAAACTGGTATCCTTCCTGAAGATAGTTTATTCCCACTGAAAAGCTCTACTCACAGAAATGTTCACTTAGGATATGTAAAATAAGACCTTTGTATCTGCATAAAATACCTTTGTATCTATATATAGGAAGAGCACTATACCTGCCTAAAAATGCAAACTCTACATCCACATAAAAATTGAGTTGACTGCTCAAGGTGACACAGATCTGATCAGCTGTTTTTCTTTTTCTTTTTGATGCAGTTTTGCAACTGGAAACATAAGGTATGTGCTTTACTGAATGTAGAAATGGAGAATAATTTGCAAAGCCATGATCATTCTCCTTAATAATTTTTCATTAGTATTGCTTATTTTTCATTGCCTGGAAAGTGAACACTACTGAAATTGTTCCATACCTAGTATTGAAAAAAATAAATTAGTTCTGGACAATAATTTTGTAATACTACCCCTGTTACTGAAGTTTAGTATTATTTTCACTGAGCTCCTTTGTACCTTATGAGGACATCTGAGAGATATTTAAAGCCTAAAAGTCCAAAATAGCTATCCATGAGATGACCCATACCAGGAAATTTATACTGGTGGGCTGGCCAGGAATTGTAACATATAAACAACTAATTTCTTGCTGGCAGTACCTCAGGTATCTGTCTTTTAAGAAGAGGCTTTGGAAGAAGATTCTGCTGTGCCCCAGCAGTGGAATTCAGGATAGAAAATAGACTCAAAGGTCTTAGAAAGGTATTCCTCTGCTACCTTTTTTCTTGAAATTTGCACCATTGTGCCCTGTCTAGGCTGTTTTACAATATTACTTTATCACAGGGTCCATCATCCCGTAAATCATGGAGTAATGCAGCCAATGAAGTAATGAAGAAAGACACCCAGAAAATCACAGAAAGCCATAGAAAGGCCAGATTCTGTCTGTAAAAGCCAGCAGAAGTAGATGCTTTTGATGCCAGGATGTATTTCTAATCAAAACAAGGAAACATTCTTGATATTAATTGTATCTCCTTATGTGGAATACTGTGCATGATTCTAATAACCCATGTTAAGAAAAGATTAATTTAAATTGTAACAGCTACACATAGCAGAAGCTGAACTGATTAGGGAAATAGGGATCCTATTTCATAAGCTATGCTTACTTGGGGGTACAAAGTTTTTTCCACAGTATTAACAGAAATATCGATACTGGCAAAATTCTTGTGCAGCAGATTGGGCTTTGAGAGTTGAGCTTATTAGAACGACTAGAATGAAACCTACTAGCGGAAGGGAGAAATGGCAAACAGCTACAGGGGGCAAGACAGAAGGGATGGGCATGCCTTCTATAAACACACCAAGAGGAGAAATGTCAAGGAGTGAAATAAATTAAGATAAAGGAAAATGTTGGTGTTGGGAGACACACATATAAGTTGTCTCCAAATGAAAGTAAACCATCAAAACAGCTGGAATAGCAAAGCACCAGTCTCACAGATCAATGGGAACCTTTGCAGTCTTAAATCCTGTGTTTTATATCATACCAAAAGGGTGTGGCAAGATTTCAAAATGTTCTCATTTTGGCTTTCAGATAAAGCCTTATCCTAGTAAATATTATTTTTAAAAAGGCATAAACCAGACACTTGCTAGCACTTTGCCCAGCCAAGATGTCATTCCTTTTCCTTTTCATTGTCTTATTTCTCCTTCTAATGATATCCAGCAAAAGTATGATCTGTGGTTATGAAGTTTGATTAACCACTTAAAGCAGACAGAAAAACTTTATTGGTATAATATTTGCTTTTCCATGTGTTGAGTACTCTATAACACAGACATCCAGTTGTCACTCATCAAAAATCTACAAATGCACAACTACCATATTGCATATATATACTTAAAGCTACAGTTGCAAATTAAACTTTTATTGGTGCATCTATTTTCCCAGCGAACAAAACAACTACAAAGCGAATTGAGAACTGCCAGGATACCACTTGAGCATTAACTTGGTAGCTGCCTCCCCACTGTGCTGGCACAGTTTTAACTCTTCTTCCTGCTTGAGAGTCTTGCAGCAACAAAGCCAACAGCTGTGGCCCAAAGGCAATCGAGTTTGGCAGTTACACACCCAGATGACAACCTCTGGTGTATCTCTTTCCAATAGCAGCAGCAGCATCTGGATCTATTGACAGCTTGAGGGTTTCTCTCTCGGCTGGGTTCCTCCCTAGCAGCTGTGGAACTGTCTCTATCGCTGTCAGGAGGTTGGGCTGCAGTGAGGATAACAGTGTTCCCTCCTCCTGCTGTGATTATGAGATTCCTCGCTGCGTACTTCCAATCAGTCTCTCTCCTCAATCACATTACACTGAAAACAAAATAAAGAAAATAAAAGAAACAATCCCCACAAACATTTTCATTTAATTGCCCATTTTTCTAGAATGGTCTATTCTTTGTCCTTCAAATGCACTGCCCACTAATGCACCACATTGGTTCTGACTGTAAGAAGAATTTCAGCTTTCCAAACAGACAATTCCAGTGTGAGCTTGGTTGTCATGTTGCTTTCGGGTGTGTTTTTTGCCAGTTTCTAGCTGTAAATGCATTTCTCTTTCAAAACAAAAGGATAAACTACACCAAACTCAAGATCTTGGCTCTCTGACACAGATCACCATTATGACTGAGTAACCATGCGAAAGCTAGAAGGTGGGCAGAGTTTATCTGAAAGGTGATGCTTACTGGTCCCTGAGTTATTGGATACTGATGACCTACAGGAGAGGAGGTGGAACAGAGGGGATTGTAACTCATATATTACTAGACAGAGAATGGGGAACAGTATTTGGTGCAGCAGCAATCCAGATTGAAGGCAGGAGTCCTCATTTGGGCTTGTTTATCACCCCCAGCCCAATAGATGTGACAGAAACCCCTGAAATGGAGAGAGGTGTTGAGGGGTGCAGGTAGGCCAGAAATGAAAAGGGGAGATTGAAGGAAAAGTCAAAGACAAGGTTTTTGGTAAAGACCTCACTAGAAACAGGGAGATTGACTTAGAAAGTGAAAAAAATTAGGCTGGCCTTGTAGCACAAGATACTTGCAGGCTCTTTGTTCTGTTTCAAACAACAAAAAAAAAAAAAAAACCAAAAAAAAAAAAACCCACACCATACCTCAGTCTCTATCTTTGCAAGATGTTGTGGGGGAATTTAGCTAAGAGTCTTATTATTCCAGCCACAGTCTTGTGGCTGAAACTGTGTTCAGAGCTTTAGAAATTTAAAGATAAAATGCTTCAGAGTGTGTAAGTGCTAAGAACATACAGGGCTGTCCTATCCCTACAAATAACCACTCAGTAATAATTTGGTGACCCCAGCAATACAGCTGTGACATCAAATGCTGTGTTAAACAAGGAATTCTCCTGCCCATTTGCTACAATTCTCTCACACAGGGTTCATGCTTCTTTTGGGAATGTCTGATCACTACGTGAAACCTAGAGGCAGGAAAGCCAGACAAAACTCTGAGGCTTTCTAAAGCTCGAAATCTAGACTTAAAATTCTACACAAAATATAAATTATTAGCACTACAGTGAATCATATATCATAACATAAATTAATAATATATCACACAGTAAAATGCTAAGTGTGATTTTTAATACTATATGACAGATTTTTTAATTTATGAACTGTCTATTAAATTTAAAAGTCCTTCCATTTCTTACTTCTCTATCATATATTAAAGTCTCCTTTTGTTTGAATCTCCTAATCCTTCATTTATTAACAGTACCACTCTTTCTCTTTTCTATTATTGCTTTTGGGTTCCTTCCTTTCATTATTCCCTTTATTTTCCTTTTACTTTTCAAGTCTCTTGATATTCAATTTTCATGACAAAATTATGTAAGAATTAGACCCAAATGTTTTCTATCTTTCTTCCCATGTATATAATATCTTACATGAATATATTAAACTCATATATTTCATTCTTAGAGTGGTCCATAAATAATATAAAATAATAATAGGGCAAATAATATCTATCACCTGTAGTAGGTAAAATATGGTAGCTTTTCTCTCTGGAGTTCTTTCCTTTCTATTGGCTTTACTACCTAGTAATTAGTATAATATGGACTCCAGATCCAGATAATCCTCAGTAGAAGTGTTTTTGCCTGCCAGGTACTTACTATATAAACATTTACATACGTATCTCTGTTGATTAAAATTTCCTCGATCTCTGCTAAATTGAAACCCAGGTCAAAAAGTACAAGGCTAACATCAAAAAAAAAAAAAAGGAAAAAACTTACTTCCCATGTAATTATATTCCTTTGTGGAAATATAAATTCCCATAATCAAAACTGTACATAATTGACAGTTAGTTGCCTTAAGCACACTGATTTGTGTTTTTTCTGTAAAACTCCCAGTCCCTCTATAACATGCTTACCCTTGGGAAGGTCCATAAATAACATGATTTTTCAGAACTCTAACTTTTCTAACTGTATCATACATAAAAATGGATGTCTTCTAAATGTGTTTGTGGCATTTTTTTCTGCTTTGACCATAATGTTTATCCATAGGATTTTGACTGGAGAAGACCCAGGGTGCATCTCTGCAACCCCCCCATTATTTAACATCCCACTGTAGTAGCAAGAGTTGTAGGGGGGATTGTGCAGATCCTTTGGGATACCCAACACCAGCCACGTCCAACAGCCACCACTGAGCTGTTCTACAAGTACTTTTCGATATAACACACCCAAACAGGGTGAGAGCAGAGGGTTTTCTAATACAAGTGGCATGATTGATCACATCAGCAGGGTCATCTGAGCAATATCCCTAGCTAGTAAAGATTTCTCCTAGTGCTCTGACAAGTAGAAGGGAACAAATGGTGTCCACAATGCTGTTACTATCAGTGATTTGTGAAACATGCCATGTGGTATATGGATGTCACAGAGTAGTGTGCAGGAGAGATTTGCAAGCCATTAACGGAATTATTCTATTGTGAAGCACTTGAATAAATTTAAGCACATGAGTTTCAGCAAATGAATTGAAACTGTTGTGGCTGCTCCTTTTATGTATGTCTTCTTGTACTTTTGGGTGCTAATTTTTAATATGGATGTTGTAAGAGTGATTTCATCTTTATTGTTTAACCGAAAAAATTCTCAGATCTTAAGAGGATTCCTGGGCAAGTGCCTGAAGACTGAAATACTTTTCATCGATAGGTTCTAAAAACCCAGTGGCTTATACATTCTCCTGCTGAAATGCTTGAGTGTTGCCCTGACACCAAAGAGCAGTTCCATTTTCAGTCGGGGCTTTGGTCCCTACATTGTGTCTGCCAGCAACGGTGTCAGCTGTGATCTAGACACCTGTCTGTTAGCAACTACACTGAGACCACAAACTCATTTCATACAGATCACTGAAAAGACATTAGATGGCCATAATTGCTGTTACTTCCAACCTGGATTAGATTTGAACCAACAACCTAGGATTCATATTCTATTACTGGTCCCCTGTGTTGTTCGCGACTCTTGAATTCTTCCTCTGATGCTGTGTTATGTATTCTTGAAGTAATATATCAGATTCTTGATTCTATGCACAAAGGAAAGAGAATTCATATGAATAATTCTTCAGTGTATGTAGATTTGTATCCAAAAATATATAATATAAACCAAATCTATTTTAGGAGCATTGAAATTCTGATGCCTTCCTAGTAAACAAAAATTAATTATGCCCTTTTCAGGTTAGGATCATTTGGAAGGCTCCTGCCCCTACCAAATTTAGGATTGGATTATTTGTATCTCCAGCACACATAGTGCAGACGCAAGTATTTCTGAGGTTACTGAGTTTCATGAGAGGATCCTGAGTGGAACTAAATACACTGTTGTGAAATACACTGATTTTCCTCTACTGAAATAGATGGATTTGCACCAATAAATATCAGCAAGGAATAAAGAAAATAAATTCTTGAGATATCCTAGTTGGGGGAGATATATGTGTTAAAAATATACATACTGCCATCAGCAATACCCATAAAAGATTTTGCATAGACATGTATGGGATCAAATAGCCATCATAAATGACTATTTTATAAATCTACTGTAAACTCTATTTTAAAAATACATATTTGACCTCACAGTAAATTAGGACTGTAAAAACCAGCATTTTTGCTCTTGTATTTTTTCAGCCAAACCACAGTGGGTTTAACACTGTTCAAACCTGTATTACATCTGCACACACAAAAAAAAATCAGCAATAGGATACGTTCATTTCAGAGGTGTGTATCATCAAAGACCTCTTTTTAGACAAAAAAATGAAAAAGGAAAATCAAAACCCTCAGTCCTAGATAATAGTTTCTATACAGTGCTGTGTTTAACTGAGAGTTCATGTTTACAGCTCAGTTGTAAAAAGCTGAGAAAATAGAGCTTTGTTACCCAGACACTGATGAAACTCTAAATAGCATTGCAGACAGAGCTGTATAATGAGTACATATTAAAATGCCTTTGGTGTCTTCTGAGAGTGCAGAACATTACATGTTACTCTGACCATAAACATATAACAATTGTGGTTTTGTAAAATAAGTTGAAACCTCCTGCAGTCTGAAATACAGAACAATGCAGATGACTAATTTGAATCAACGAGGTTCCACGTGGCATGTCACAGTGGGATTCCTAATGATCTTCTACAAGGATACCGTTTGTCTAAGGCTCTCATTTTCCATCCTGTGATGTGTGGATGTGAACTATGCTGAAAATAATACGAGGCTAATTACCAACCTTGTCAATGGCAATTCACATACAGTGATAAACCATATTTCCAAAAAAAAATAAATTAAACCACATATACTTTCAGTAAAAAGGACACTGAAACTAAAGATGGGTTCATCATCTGCTTGTAGTTTCTTTGTTTCTAACAGGATTTTTCAGGCTAGATGTCAGAAGAGGTGGGATTAAAATTAAGGAAAAAAAACCAAACCAGACTACAGCTTTAGAAAGGAATATCCACAACACCATAATCTTCAGCATTTGTTCAGACCAAAAATATGAGAAACGATATAACAGATTTTTGTGAGAAGGATGTTTATCCTATTTGTCTTTTTTATAAAGCTCCTCCTTTTTTTCTTTCATTCATTTATAATGTAAAACCATCAGAGAATATTGTAAAGGTCCTGTAGACATATTTTCAGTTTTAAAAACTGTTTTTCATTGCATTTTCATTCAGTTAATCAACTTTTTTTTTTTTCCATCCAAGATTGGCCACGGTACAGCAAAGTAAAGTGAAACTGCCACCTTTAAATCCTGACATCCTTTCACAGGCACTGAATAGCCAAGAGTACTAGCTCTTGCCCAATGGGACAAGAAAAAATATTTAGTAAATTGACAAAGGGTGATGTATGTTGTTTTAAACTCCCATATAATGTTCTCTGTCCTTGTAAAACATTTTATCCTTCCGGGTTAAATACACACAAGACATCAAGTGCGATTTACTATGTAAAAGCTAAAGCACACTGTTAGTAACAAGTCAAAGCTATTCTCACCTTATTGACTTACTTTGTTATCTTCTTTGGTGATACATGGCTTAGGGAATGGGGGTTACTCTTCTGGCACCTAAATATGTTTTTCCATCAGTGTCTCATACACCCAGTTGCAAATATGGACAAGCAGATACACCTACCTGTGTGTCATTCTGTCTACAGTTACACACAGATACACGTGCATATACACATATGCAGCTTTTCTAGTTAAAAACATACTGGTAGGTCAGAAAACTGGGCATCCTATGAAGTATGACGGAATATTGTGTCAATTTTTATGCCACTTTTGATGCAATGGAAAGCATTAGACATAAACAGCTGTGTTACAAGCATTAGAGAATCTGCCTTCTCGCTATGCTACTGAATTAAAGCAGCTTCTTTTATAGTCAGTGCTTCTGTAGCATAAGTGAGTTTAGTGACAAAACAAAACAAGAGATAGAGCAATTGAAGCAGATGTTCCATGAAACTCTTACTATACAGAACACAAGGGTCTGGCATATAGCTCATCAGTAAAACATGAGAATGTACTTGAGTAGAAAAATCACAATCTGGTACCCACAGGCTATTGCCTGCATCTCATGTAAACTGATAAATTAAAGATGCTGCACCATTTTTCCTTGTCTTTCCTTTGTCAAATGCAATCATTTAAACATGCATTTTGGTACTGGAAAACTTAAAATATAAGCAAACATGCTAACATATACCTAGCTTGCTGAAGCACAGCCTTCTACAGACATTAGATTTTTTCTTATCATCTCTGTGTGTATTTTTTTTTAATCTCAAATAATATTGTTTATTTTGCCTGAGGATTTGGACTTGTAAAAGCAAATTTCAAAGTCTGCCCACTCCACCCCCCCTATCGCTATTTGTGGTAGGGAGAGATGTTTTTATCAGAGATTCTGCAGAGCAAAATATCCATTTATGGTCACTTTGTAAGGAACCATTTTAAAATTATGCAGGTGTTAAATAAACCCACCTAGAACCATTAATAAAAAAATATTGTTATGCTATGTAAAATAAAAAGTGTTCTGAAAGTCAAAATAATCAAATATAAAAAGCAAACTGTCCCCAGACATTTTGATAGACTGGCAAACAATGTAGCGAAAGTATAAGAATTTCCAATAGTGATGCATAAACATAATTTATGGTTTTTGAGAATTTGATTATATTTACATCCACAGAATCTTGCCAGGTCTAGGACAGTTTTAGTGTTCTGTGCTGACCGAGGTCAGACTTAACAACCACAGAGCAGAAACATGCAGCCATAATTTGGTAAATGTTATTTTTTTCAGTATAATACAACAAATAATAAATATAAAAGATGAACAGGCTTTTATTTTTTAAACTTTAATCTTTTTATCATTATTCTTCTCGTTCTTTATTCCTTGGAACAGCTTTTGTGAAAGTGTTTTATGAATGGTTAATATTCCTTCCTTGCTTGTCTCTGGCAATCTGAAGCTAAGTGGGACAAAATGCAAACAGAGCATTACCCATTAAAATTTTAATGCCACATCACAATTTTCTAATGGAGTAATCAGAATTGCAAAACAGTGTTAGTCTACTGAAACCAATAATAAATCAGGTGCTAAGAGCAGCACCTCCTGCAAGTGGTGAACTACAGCCAAATATTGCAAGACTTACAAGGACAACTGGTTTCTTTCATTTAAAAACTTAGCACTGTCTTCTCAAAGTGCTCAGAAATTAACAGTTAACATCTCTTTACAGTTTATTGTAGGATTTTAATTTGGGCAAATTAAATTTCAAATTTAATTTGAAATTCTAAATGTATTAAAAACCAGGAGAGAATGTCATTTGAAATAAGCACTGTGGCTTTAGCTTCAATAGAGAGCAGGATTACTATGAAATAAAGTGCACGCATAGGCACTAGGTAAAGTGTGCTACCATTTATTTACTCCTTCCTTTTGTTCTTTTCAATGTTCTTATTACTGACATAACTAAAGAGGACACTGAAGTATCCTCAAGCAGATACTTCGTCTCAAGTAACCCAGACTAACATGTACCTTTTTGCTCAAGAGGCAGGTTGTCAGGGGTACTCCAGGTAGATAACTTTCTCTTTTACCAATTTGGTGGATACTATAATTACATTATATGATGGCCACTGCAGAAAAAGTGATCATGTCCCAAGAATTCACAACTACACAGAAAGCAGGGAACAGAAGGAAAGTTTCTCAACCTTCCAAAGATTACAAAAATACTATAAAGGCACCAGAATCCTTTTAAAGTGCAGTTACATCTGCATGAAGAGTGAAATAAACTCTTCCTAAAATCTCATTCTCAATGTCATTCTCAACTCGATACCCTCAATGTCAAGATGGCTTTGAGTGTTTATTTTTGATGGAGCTGTGCCATTTAGATTTGTTGTAGCCTTCGGCTCTCACTGTAAAGGCAATGATATTTTCACTCTGTGCTTGCCTAAGTGGATTAGGCTCTGCAGTGAAACACACAAAGTATGATCCAGAGCCTCTGCGTTGCAGGGTCTTAGAGCTTGCTCTTCCAGGGTGAAAGCAACAGCAGCAGTGATCCTCCAGCTGTGATTCCTTCAGGGACAGTCTCACGGCTGCTGCCTGCAATGCCACTCACACACCTGCTCAATGTTTTCTCTCATAAGGAACTGGGATTTGATGTTCACTTGAAGAGAAGAGGTGATGCTGCTAATCCTTGATTAACTGCAGCCCGTTTTCCTCATGGTCACAGAGCAGATTGAACTCATGAAACTCAGACTTGCCAAGAGCACTTGCGACCATTCCCCAAGAGTGTCTGCAGGGACTGGAGCCTCCCATGCCTTTATTATGCAGCCACTGGCCCCTCTTGCTTCTCATTCCTCTTGAATAGCACTTGTTGACTTAGTAGTAGAAGCTGAGTCCCCTTGAATAACAAAGTGCTGTTAGAACTCACATTTTAAATACAACGTTTTGCAAAAAAGATGTTTCCATGGCACGCAGGGACACAGCTTTCTGGACAGCAGTTTCAGGACAATTGTTCAAATTAATAAGAACCCAAAATAACAGTTCACAGAAGTAACCTCCTACCAGAATGGGAGTTTGTCGCCGCCCCACGGGAGCAGGTCGAGCTCCTCTTGGTCTCAGCGACCTCTCCCGAGATCGACATGCTACACGAAAGGGTGTCCGATCCTCGGCGTGGCCGGTGTTCTGGCAGTCACTGGCCGGTCGGAGCGACAGGCGCTCTCAGTAGCGCACCGCGTGGCTGCTTTCCCAAGCGAGCCCCAGGAACAAAAGAGCAGAGAGAGGGCTTCCTCTGGGTAGTCAGCTCCAGGACGTGGAGGAGTTTATTGAGGGTATTCTTTCCATCCAAGCCCGAAGCGGGAAGGGAGTAAGGAGAAACCGAAGAGAGAATGCTTGAGGGAATCCGCAGAGTAAAAGCCGAGGGACAGGGTATGCAAGGGGTTTTTATGTAGGGGCGGAGAAAGAAAGGGAACCAATACGGATGGATCATGGGGGAGGATCTCGAGGGCAATGGACCAATTGCTTTCGCGAAAGGGAGGAGTTATAGTAAACGAACCAATAGTGAACCGAATAATACAGAACATTCCAGAACTTAATTGATTGTACAATGAAGTAAATGCATATGCATGAACCAAATAACCAATGAACCTCTAACTTGAAGAGAACTTTCTGGAAAGGGGTAGAACGGGGGAGTTAACTTAAACTGAGGCCTCGCCCACGGACGGCCCCTCGGACTGGGAGTCGTCTGCCCATTGGAGGGCAGCGAGTTGATGGACGGGAGACCGTCCTTCAGTGGGCCAGAGGGATGCAACAGGAGTTATCAGTTTCTATAAGTAAAGCACCTTCAACACACAGTGGAACAATTTTTATTTTAACTTCCAAGGGGATATCGTGTGATATATGCTTAATTTGTGACCGCCCATCATCTTTGAGGATCTGGGCTTAAGTCATGTTTGGGTCACAAATAAGAATATGTTCAATGGCCTCATATAAGTCTTCAGCTATCTATTTCACAAACCTACAACAATCTGACATGGTGAGCAATCTCTGCTCAAGGCCCATAACTAGAATAGTAAGGGTGCTGCAGGTCAGAACTGAGATTTATTGAAAGGGATGTGCAGAGAAGCTTAGTCCCTCACTTTCATGAGCACTAAATTCACTCAAGATTTTAATAATAAAAAATGCAGGGTTGTCTGACAACATTCATTTTTTTTTCATGAGCCTGTCTTCTCAAATTCCCAGGCTAATGCTGCACATAGTGACACAGCCAGTGTCACTCATGACAGCGTTTACCTGCATTGCAACAACATGACTTGCCTGTCAACCTTAAATGTTTGACAAACTGCTCTTTTTTCCCAAAATAAATGCATAAATAACATGAAGATATGTGAAACTGTTGGGGCTTTCGGGTTTGGGGTTTTTTTTTAAAGGCAAGCATCAGGTTTGTCTGCTTTGCAGTTCTGGCTGCATTGCAGATGACCAAGTCATGGACCAAAACACGCAAAAGGCTGGGAAGTTAATTTTGTCACTAACTGACTTCTTCCTTCCATTTCCTACCAGTATCTGCTTCTACAGTATACAAAATGCCTGCAGGTACTTATCCTGTAAAATCTACAGGCATATGCTACACATATTATGTGTACAATAAAAATGAGAAAAAAAAAATAATGAAACACTACGCATTAAATAAATAAAATAATTCAAAATGAATGCATCTTCAGGTGAGATCTGACAGAAGAACTGTAAAAAGTAGGTGTTTCCCTTTAAGAACTATATGTCACCAAAACCAACAAAACTTTAATTAGCAGTGAAGCTATTTCACTAAAAACATGGAGTTGGTTCTGCATTCAGCCACGTTTTCAATAAAAGCATGCAAAGTGGTAGCCATCAGGTGAAACAAGCTGATTTTAACAGTGTCAAACATGATGATTGGAATCACAATACACTCTCTGAATACCTTTCTTTATTAATTGGAACGGCGAGAGCTCTCCCCCTGTTTTAGTCTCCCATAACTACCAAGAAGATATGTGCTGGTCACAAAAGAATTTGTGATGATCTCATTTCTTCCTTTGGAGATAATGCTGAGCTCTTCAGGTAGCTTGCTGTTGAACAAGATTTCACATCTTTACTCTAGGAGACAGACCATCTCACTTTCATGTTATCTCCTGCATCCTACACCTTTCATGTGCTTTCTTAAACACAACCACCTACAGAAACTGTTATG
This sequence comes from Falcunculus frontatus, assembly GCA_013398115.1. NCBI lineage: Eukaryota > Metazoa > Chordata > Aves > Passeriformes > Falcunculus > Falcunculus frontatus. The sequence goes on from VZRV01010565.1 coordinate 375,851, forward strand.
TTTATTTAATCAGCCTGTGTGTAAAACTGGATTGCTGGAGAGCATAAATAGGCACTGCTTTGTCTCAAAGAAAGGTTGGACAAGCTGAGGATATGCTGGAGTAAGGACGACTGCAGTTTGAGTTTGGAATGGAAGAAACAGGGCTGCCATTTACATTAACCTAATTTGCCTGCAGCAAAATTATTCCGTAGCATTTCAGACCTAAGACTCAATATAAGGAAAAGTGATCCAATAACACTGACATGTTAATCATGAGTAGCTTCAGCTTCCAGTGAACGGTACTATATGACCCTTTTGCTTTAGGTAGCAGGGGAGTAGAATCACTGGCTGAAGAGTTTCTTTCAGTCATATATATACCCTGCTCCTTTTGTCACTCAATCATCAAATTCCTTTGATCAAATAATGAAAAAAGTGCATTTGATACCAATTCTCAAACTCCACATTTATCTGCAATGAATGTTTTAGCCCGCTTTACAACCACACGCATTTTTATCATAAATCAACACAGCACAAATGTACACGTAAGCCTGGAAAACACAATGTCAATGATGTGTGATTCTTTTGTTGGGTCCTACTTAACATGTAATCTGTGTTATCTGTTCCTTCCCTTGTAAGCAGGCTTGTGTGAATATAATTTTAGGTGAAAGTCTGGGATTATTTCATGAGCTTTTCTACAGTTTTTGCACTGGGAATGAGCACACCTGAGATGCTTTTTTTGGAATAAAAAGTCTTTAAAAAATTCTGTTCATCCACACTGTTGAGCAGGCAGAGAACAAAGCATAGGTGTGACCTGTAAAACTGGAAACTGCAGCAGAGTTCTGTTTTCCCTAATTCAGCTGTGCTTCAGAAGATCTGTACTCTGTACCTTCTATTAGGCCAAGAACATATTCATAATTTAAGCAGCAACACCACAACAGCAGACATTGGATGAGACATGAGACTGTCAAATCAAGGGCCCTGGATTTGGCTTTTGACTTTGCCAAATTCTTAGTGATTATATATGTTCCCTCACAAAGTGTTCAGCTTTCTTTCACTGGAACATCGGAGCTCATTTCAGACTGCATAACAGGATGTCATAAATGGTGCTATACTGGAGAAATATTCCTCCTGCTTTCAGTTGTCAGTGCTGGGATCACTCAAAAGCAGCTGGAATGCCTGATTAATCACATCATGGAGCCTCACATGTGGTTCCTTAGAAGCACACACTAATAATAGCTCTATAGTATAAATAAAAGAGTGCTGCTTTGCCTATCGTCTTGATCACATGGACTACTTGATAGTGACCATCAAGTGTAGATCATGGCATCTGGAGTATTCAGTTAGAACCACTCTAAGCACCAGATGACACCTTGAGAGGCGGACTACAAAGTGTGATCTTCCATTTTAGTTTTTCATTCTGGTCAAGTCAGCTAGAATGGGATCTGCCTACTTACACTGATGAAAGTATTCAGAAGCAGTCATTCAGTGCAGTGGGGAAAAGAAGGGATGTTTAGTAATTTAAAGCTTGCTCTAATTTAAATTCAGTGATTTCTTGGACCTGCTTAGCTACATGTCTAAGGGGTGAATAATTTTACCTTGAATATTTATACCTTGCTTTTACTCAGAACTAATAGAGTTCTTCCTTTTCCTTTCAAAACTAATGCCAGTTCTGCATATTTCTTCTCCATTATACCCTTATTTTTTCCTAGCTTTCAAAAACCTATGTTTGCTGAGCAAAATAAGGGTAGAGTAAAAGTGGCTAACATTGTGGTAAGCTTCAGTAGTGTTTTGTGAGCTAGACAGCACATGTTTCTTCAGAAAAGACTTCAAAGAATGACACAAAATGCAAGTAATGGAAGCAGACAGCTTTGCTAATGGCAGACATTCATCCAGGACTCCTGCTATTTTAACATCCTATTCTCAGACTTGAAGAGCAGAAGATCACTGGCAGAGTCACTCTATAGCTTCTAAATCTGCTTGTGGAGTGGTCCTCTGTCAATCAGTCTAGAAGTATCAATAAAGGTCCAAGATGTCCGTTCTACAAACAAAAACTAATAAGCAAGAGCCCATTAAAAAACAAATGGAGGAACATTACATTGCAGCTCTATCCAGAAAGCTCAGCCAATCTAAAGGTTTCACTATATTTTCTTTTAATTCAGAATATACAGGTTGTACCTAAAGTTATCTGGCAGATAAACTACAATATCAGGTATTGTCATGTTAGGTCTCAGTGCAAATTTCACCATTCAAAAAAAAAAAGGTTTAAAAAATGCTTTTGTGCAGAGCCTCTGCCTTTGCTGGCAGTCTCTCCAGTTTTCTGCCTCTGCAGAAGAACATAGCACATTATCCCTGCAGATACAGTCCTTCTAGAAATCCCAGAAGCATTGCTTGTCAGACCATTGCTATCCCGAGGACAGCCATTCAGGAGCCCCACAAAGTTGATCTGACAATCCAAAAAGTACTACCTTTGGTATGAGTTGCAGAGGTTTGTTTCTGGAAAGCTGACTGTGTTCACTTACACGTGCAGGTTCTGCTGAAAAGCAATTCTTTCATGTGCTATCTAGCTGACAGCATAACAAACACTAGGGCATGCCAAGGCACGTGCCACAGTTTGTCTTACAGACAGACACCTCCATCATTCAAGAAGCTTTCTGTTTCTTTAACTTATTACTTATCATTTGCAGTGATCAAAATCCTTTAAATATTTCTTTTTAACCAAGACATTTTCAGACCACAGCAGAACAGACATAGTTCAGCATCCTCTCACTTACAAGGTTACCCAATGCCTCTACCATTCAAAAGAAATGCTAACAAACTCCAGTGCAGGCAATACCAAACCTCCAAAAAGGAGAAACCTTGTTTCTAAAGGCCTGGAGGTGAACCAGGAAGGCACTGTCCCTGCTGGAGTCACATACATTTACTGGGGAGGGAGACACAACATTTGGAACCCATACCATCTTTACACTGGACAGGGGTGTGTGGGTTCACGTACATCATTAGTTGTCACTCATGCAATGCACCTGAGCATTCTCTGTATCACACAAAAACCTGTGCATATTAGTCCATGTTCTGCTGAGAGATAATAAATTCAAAACTGATTTAAGTAAATACTTTACCTGACCAAGGTTTTTTTTTTCTTTTCTTTTTTTCTTTTTTTTCTTTAGGGTCCTTTCATTGAAAAACTGAATTTGAAGGCCTGATCTTCTTTCTGTGCACAGTTATTCGATATATAACAATCACGTTTCCTCACATTTTTTTCTCTCCCCAAATGTAACTGCACACATCATTTTACTCTCGGACATTCAGATCATTGTGAAACCTGCCTATAGGAACAGGCGGAGGACAACACTTTATCTGGATTTAAAAAAAAAATTAGAGAAATTCATAGAAGAGATGTACATCATTGGATATTAAACATGAAAGCCCAGATGTAACCTCTGGCTCAGAAAAAAAAAATCACTAAAATGCTGATTGCTGGGAGCTGAGAAATTATACCATGGGAAGGATCACTCTATAACTGCCTTATTTTTTCTGTGTTTTCCCTAAGGGTCAGTGTTAGAGCTAGGAGACTTTGGTCCTTTGATCTAAGCTCCCAAGCAGGTCACAGAAGGAATAATTCCTATAAACCCTCAGTGAAAATAAACATGAATACTCCAAGTTAAAAAGAAGTCTTACCTTATTCAAGTATTAGTCGGTCCTTGTGGCCTTTCAAATATTGCAGCCTACTAATAGTCATGAAAATTTCCATGCACCTGATATGTTATAAACTTTGGAGTGATATTTAGTTTCCAGATCCCCAAGTTCTACCACAGAAAGCAAAGGCAAGAGGGCTTTAACCAAATACATAAATTTTTAGCAGGTCTTCCTCTCTCTGTCATTGTCTTGCTTATTTTCTCAAGATAAGATCCCTCCCTTTCTGTAGGAAGAAAGTTTAAGAAATGCTTTACTGGGTCAGACCAAAGCCTGGGTTTGTCTAACCTAACTCTCTGTCCTCCACAGCTCAGCCTTTAACCAGATGGTGGTCATTTGGTCATTTGGCCATATTGTCCCCTTGACAAATACGTAAGAAGTATTGCCTAAGGTGGAAACCTGGCTGTTTTCTTGCTGCCAGATCCTAGGGGAAAAAAAAAAGGTGTATAATAAAGTACTCTACTCTTGCCACTCTCTGTCCTACACATCTTCTCATCCTTATATAAAACTATCTCAACTGGTTCCCATAACAACAGCATTAGAAACAATACATAAAAGTGAAATAATAAACAAAGAAGCAGCAAAAAATTCATATTCCTGCCCTTTCCAAACTCTGGCATTACCATGCTAAGACATATACCTCCTAGAGAAATGCAAATATCTCAGCCTTCCCTGAAACAGTATGTTTATAACAATGAACAAAGAAGACGACACCTGAATCTCTGACATCGTTGTGTCCCCAAGGCTGCACAGGATGTCAGCATAACCTGATAACCCAAAGACTTTTGGTCATGATACTATTACTTGATTGCTGAATCCATATGATGTCTTCTTATTACTGCTTCGAAGGCTCTGTAATACAATATTTTCCTATAAACCAAAAACAAGTAGTAAATACAGTGGACAAATGAGAGGAGCTGCTCTCATGAAGCAGTTTATAAAATATTTATATAAAATTTTGTAACCTTCACCAGAGACCAAGTTTTTTGTCAGAACCAACAAGATATTTTCAGGCAAATAATCCTTTTCATCGGTTTTCTACAGAAATAGAAAGGAATCTTAGAGAATGAGACCTTGAAAAATGTGGTGAGAGACCAATAAAGGTCTTCCCATTACATCTCTGCGTCATTTCTTTGCAAGGAAAAGACAGGTGTTGGTAATACACCTTGCCTCTCTCAAAAATTATTTATACTAGAATTTCTACTAAAACATGCTGCCACTCCTGGTGCTTTGGATAACAATATAAGTTATTCCTATTTAAATTTACCTGATGAACAATTCATTCTTTTTCTCTTCCAATGTACTTTTAAAATTTTCTCAGTGCCTCTTTTTCCACATTGCCATATTCCTCCTATAATGTTTTATCTAAAATGTTTTTAATGAAATACATATAATACAGTGTAAGACATGTAGATATAGAGCTCACACCTGTGTATGCAGTGATATACTCCTTTTTTCTCTCCTTTCTCCAATTAGCCTCCGATAATGTGAGCAGGATAACATGATTACAGGTAATGAACCAATTACTATTTCTACAGTCATGCTGAACTGTTTTTCCTTTGACTTAAGTATGTTTAAAAATAACAAGCTTTCATTATGCTTTTTATTGATGGCCGCATTTACACTCCAAGTCAGCTAATCAGCCACGAGCACATAACAGTACGAATTGAATGCTTATTGCTCATATGACTACACTTTTAAACTTAGCAAACCAACATGCAGAAATATGTGTAGTTACAATTTACAGACAGAGTCCAGCCCTGGAAATACATTAATCCTCTAGAACTCCTCACAGTGCACTTGGATACGCACTGTTTATGTCTTGTGTATCACTAAAACTTTGTATCAAAAGAGGCAGTACAAGGAAGAGAAGAATGAAAAAGAGGCTGAAGAGTCAGGGCAAGACTGAGTTTGCTTGGTAGCACTTCTGGTGTGTTTTAATCTCCAGTAGCTTACTCCACCTCACAGTGAGGGGTTGCTTGGGCTTTTCTGCCCTGTGAGCTCTCTTAGAAAGGATTCTGAAGCAATTATTAATATATGTGCGTATATTTATCTGGGAGCCTCTCCGGGGGTAAGAAGGCAATGCTAATTCTCCTGAGCAAATCTGGGGCCAATCAACAACACTTGGAGTCACCTGATCAGGGATGGTCCCAGACAGCTAAAACAGCTCCATGTGGATACATTTCTTTCCAAGTCTCTCAAGAGTCTCTCAATATCACTGCACATCCTCAAGCAACAGCAAGTCACTGCTTTGCTTGGAAATCATGGCTCCTGTTCACACTTCTCTCCTCACTTTGAAAGAACAGCAAAAAATCCTCAGGGTCTCTTCTGTTGCCAGGGCTGTGGTGTGAAAGCAGAACAGTCCAGAGATCATTTTGAACCTTGGTTTTAATTAAATGCAACAAATAGGGTTTGGGTAAAGAATAAGAATTCAGGCCTAAAGCAAATTAGGGAATTTAGATAGTCAACTACAGCTTTTGTAACTAAGAAGTTTCACTTTCCTGGCACAGACAGACAGGGTAAGTTCATATCAAACCACAGAACTCCCAGCTGTCTTTGTCAAATACACTTATAGGCCAGGTCCTGCCCATTTTCTGTGGAGGCCTAAGTAGCTAAGCCACTTCTGAGAGTATTAAAACATGTTTCTTACTTACCTTCCAGGGGACTGGCCTGACTTCCCGCAAGCAGTATGGTTTCACAGACGGATGGAAAAGCTTAGGCTCCTAGCAGACATGCAGAAAGCTCATGATGCATCAGCACACTATCCTAATTTTCAGCTCTTATTCCAAAGACAATTTCTGATGGGGTTTTTTGGGTTGTCTGGTTTGGGGTTTTTTTCCCACTAACTGATCCTTTTAAAGAGGAAAGAGTAACACTCAATTATTTTAAAGAAATTGAGGTATCTTTAGGAAAGATTTAAAAACTCTTTTAAGGTATTTCCCCTTGGCAGAAGAAGCCCTTGTAGGAGGTTTTAAAACTTTATTAGAAGTTGCTCTTACACCTTGTTGGCTGTTTTGAATCTTTTTGTAAGATGCTTAAATTTTCCCTTAAGCACAGAACCTTTGATTGGTAGTTTCAGATTTTGGGCTACGTTTGAGCAGCCAGATGCCTCAGAGTTAGGTGCTGAAGCACTTTACTTTTAGGCACTTATGTTCTTAATTGGATCCAGCCTTTTAAACTATGAACATTGCAGAAAAGACTCTCTGCATTAAGAAGAATTTATATTAAGCCATAGAAAAATGTTAAATTTTAATGCAGTAGAGCACTCAAACTTGGTTCTTACTAGTGAGAATCTCATTTACAAAATGGCTGCTAATGAAATCTCAGAGAAAATACGTTGGCTTCAAAGCAAAATTAAAATAAAGACAAATTACTGAGGAATTATTGTTTTCAATAAGTTCTTTTTTCATGTGCTAATTACAGAGTAAGAAAATGATACGAGTATCTTATTATCTATCTCTCCTTTTTCTGCCAGGAGTTTATAAAGGGTGTGAAAATGGAGGAGTACAGTAATAATTTCATTTATGTTTTAAAGAAAATAATCAGGTTAGCTAGCATTTAATACCGAGAGTTTGAGGATTCCATTTGCATGACTTTGAAGGACAAATACAATATTATTAGTTCTGTCAGTGAAAGGAAAGATGGGGCCTTGAGCAGACGTATTTATTCATACATAGACAAAAAAGTCATCTCATCTGAGAATGAATTGACACAGGAGAGAAACCCATTAGGATATAGTCAGAGATATTAATTTTTTTATGATTAGTGAAGTTACTCAGATTTGACAGAAAAAGTTTTACTGCTACGAGTTTTAACATTTTTTTTACATAAGATTTTGGGGGTGGGGGAACCTACCAAAAACTGGATCAACAGAGTCTAAAAATATTTCAGTATCCCAGGCAAAATGTCCTGAAATAATTTAATTATTACCATGGTTCAAATGTTTGCAAGTTGCAAACTTCCAGCACACTTTAAGGGAACATAAACACTTCCGTGCTCAGGGATTAAAATGAGAGAGAACAGAGATACCCATTGTAGAGTGCTAAAAAGAATTAAGTGTTCAGTACACTACAAAGCAGGAGATAAATTCCTCTTGTTTTAAATGTCAGCAGACACTGAGGTCTGGTGCCATATGATGTTTCTGCATTCAGCTAAAGCCCATGCACCCACAGAAGTGCAGTTTTGCTGAGACCCTTCTGCAGCGATTCTATGATTCCACGATTCTTTGACAGTCTCTGGAAGCCTCAGTTCCTCCCAGAAGATACTGTATCCTGAATGTCAGTACTGAGTTTTCTCAGCATGTCACTCTTGCACTTTGGGCTCTTCCATGGATATACATTAAATCCTAGCATTACCTGCAAAACTGGATTGCTGACATTCAAAGCGATGCACCAATTTAGTCCTGCTTACCTCACAGACCTCCTATATAAGTATTTGCTTAGTCATTCCCTGAGGTTCCACCCTGCTGGTCTCCTGTCAAATCCTACATTTAGAGTGAGAGCCTTTGGCTCTTGCCCTTTCAGCTCCTCTTCTCCTCTGACATGGAAGCTGCTGCTGCTGAAGGTTCATGGATCAAAAGGGTTTTTCCTGCCTGTTTTACAAACACCTGTTAACTCTTCAGTTCTCCTCAGTTTCTGCCCAGAATTCTTTAAAAAAAATGCTGCAGGCTGTCAGCCCTCACTTTGAACAATGATTGTTAGGCTTTATTCTTAAATATAAACAGCCAGGAGGAGTCTGGAGGTGCTAAGCAGTCAGAGCCTGATGAATGATGTGTGTCATTCCCAGCTAAACCCAAAAGCATCCACTTGTGGGCTACTTGTCAGAGCCACAGGAAAGGGCAAGTCAGCAAGCACATGCCAAGGCTCCCCAAGAGCCAGCAGTGTGCCCAGTCTCCCAGACAGCTGTCCAATGTCAGCCAGCAGCCTCTGCCACCTCTTACCAGGCCTCTGGGTGATGAGATGGGCCTGAGCCCTCAGTGGGCAGGGCTCTGGTGGGCATCCTGCCACGGGTCTCCTCTTCAAGACCAAATTAGGCCATCTGGAGAGCATTGTTATCAGGAAGGCATGTGATGTACGGGTCAAAAGGGAGACACATTTACAAATCTGTTATTTCTCAGTCCAAACTGTTGGAGAAATGCTTTAAAAAAAAACAGGTGGAGCCTATATCCAAAGGGGTTTAAGCAGTCTCATTTTCTTTTGCACCAAACCAAATATCAGCCTGCTGAGCAGCAAATGGAAAAAAACCTGTGAGGTTTTCCTTAATCTCTTATGGCCATTTCACAAGTAAATGTCCCAGGTCTGTAATTCCTAAAGACCAGCTTTACCTCAAGTGACAAACCAGCTTTTAAGTAGTAAAAAGTTCCCTTGAAACTGCTTCCACCCCTCACTAAGTCTTCCCTCACTCTGTATAGGAGGACTTTGCATCTCTCCCAAAGGTCCTCCCTGTTCCCAGTATTTCCCACTAGACCCTGACTGAAAGGACTGACTTCAAAGAACTCACATATTCGTCCTGAATATGATAAGTGGGTTTATCTGAGATCCCTGTCTGCAATTCTTGCTTATGGGCAAGCTGCAGCTCAGATTTAACACTTTGAGTGCAGAAAGGCAGCAGACAGGTAAAAAGTGGCACATGGTGTTTGCGGCCATAGAAATAATGCCAAGGCCTGCCAGATTCTTCCTGGCTGAGTCCACTGGAGCCTGGTCACTCACCAAAAGCGCAGGCAAAGCTAATGGGAGAGCGTCAGGACATATATCATCATGTAGGACATATCGTGCCCTCTAAGAAACTTAGCACAAAGTGATTTCTGCATGAAAATTAAGACGTTGACAACACGAGGACTTTGGGCATCACTTGTCCTGGAAGTTAAAAAGAGAGATAGTACTCATTTTCCACAAGCAGGGATTTGATCTGTAATTCAGCACCGTAAGGGACTTGGCCTCAGTGCAGGTAGTCAGTCTGTTCTTACAGTCTTGTTGTTATCATGTAAACCAGCCTTGACCGTGCCAACCTACAGACATTCAGGTGTATCCTGAACGTTTGGTTTTTGTTGGTTTTGACTCTTTGATTTTATTTTTATTTGTCTCTGAGCTTATTATTTAACAAGGAGCCACAAACTTCTGTGTCAGAAGAAACGAGAGATGTCATATGGCACAGCAGCTCCTGGAAAGGCCAGGCTGAGGCAGAAAAGACAGAGGCTGCTTAAGTTACCCTTGCTAGGATAAGCCTCGTGTTCTGGAGCCCTGGGTTCAGATTGGCTCTCCTGGACTGGAGCTCATAGTCTGGAGGGTGGTTTGGGATCTATCCAACAGGTGATCTATCCCAAAACCTCTAGAGGTTTGTTACAGCTGGGAAAATATCAGACATTTCTTCCCTCTATGACTTTCAAGTCTCTCTTTCGATGGACTTTCAAACATAAGAGAACAGGAGTTGTCCAGCCTTTTAATTTAACCAAATTGCATTCCAAGTTGGTGCCTTCATTTTTTTAAGATGCCTACTACATTTTTGCGTGCTATGCATATTGCATATTTTAACGCCACTGCAATAATAAAACCTGAGCAAATAATTTGCAGTGAATAACTTGAAGAATTTCATCTCTTCTCTCATTCACAATTTGGGTGGCAGCAACTAACAATGTTCTTGAATCTGTTGATCATTCAGAGTTATACCACTGGTTATTTTAGAGATATAATTTCAAGTCTACAGACTGTTTATTAACCTTTTATGGCAAGTATAGGGAAAATGTTAATTTTGAGTTGCCATAGATATTTTAGATTGACTGCAGAGATCACATTATCTACATAAATATTTAATACTGACAGCCATTAATTTCTGTCAACATAGGAAGGTAATATAGTATGACATTTTATTTGGCTTCATCTGCCTCCAGTTCAGACTCAAAAAGAGTAGATAAAACACCACAAAAGTTTCAAACACCTCCACCAGAACAACACTTGCACAGTAATGAACAAAGCAGTATATTTTCTTGCTTCTGACTCAAATTAACATTAATAGAATATACATATTGCAACTTTCCAATACTGAAGAGGCAATAGAGCAACCTAAATTACTGGTATTTCCCTTTTTATTCCAAAGCAAATACCAGATCCTGAAGCATCCCTGAATTGTCATATCCATTGGATTGAGATCCACCTTCGAGTATACCTTACGATATCCTGCCATTCTGGCATTATCTGACAAGAGCAGCAGAAACTGTGGATAGAGCAGAAACTCTGTTCGGAACATTCACATGCATTAGGTTTCCACTAGCATTTCATCATAGTATCTCATTAATAAATAAATGTTTATGAATAAACAAATACTAAAGTATATGGTTATTATTTACTACATTTGTGATTGAAGATGAAAAATATCCCTGATTTATGTTGGCATATAGTGGGAAGGGTTTTAGAAAACCCATCTCTTTATGTGGAGATTAAATATAGGCACTGGGAAAACCCTTTTTGTATATACAAGGCTTGGTCGCATGATTAACATCTGGAATGTATTCATTTCTTCTATAAACTACATATGACTCCCTTTCTACTGCATTCTTCAAGCAGCAAGCAACATGGATGTATTAATATTAACATGCCTTTGATTCACTTCTCCCCATTTTACAGTCTACTGCCATATGCCAACAGCATGTCATTGGGCATGATGTAACCAAATCTGCCCCAGGAAATTCAGAGAGACTATTTTACTAGAAATTGGGCCTAAAAAGACCACAATTTAATTTTATACCATTAGTTAAGCTGAAAAATATGAAAAGGACTTTGGCTCTGCACTACCTTTCTACTTCTGCAGTGATAGAAAAGACAAAAAACTCACTCAAGCCTACAGCTGAGATTTCCCAAGAGAAAAAGAAAAACCAAGGTGGACTAAACTGGATGCAGATAGCCTTATGCCTACCAGTTCATCTCCTGGGACAGAGGCAGAAAGTAGGACAGCATGTAGGTGGAAGAAGCATTGCTCAGGATGCCTCAGCCTGTCCACCCCTACCAGAATGACAACACTGTTTTACAGCCATCCCTGCTGTTTAGGTGTTGGCAAGACCCCTGGCATGGTGTAGGGCTCTGCTGACCAATACTCTCCTAGAAAAAGCTATTCAGGGCAAAAACATGGGATGTCACCCTGCTTTTTCCAGAGGGATGGAAGGAAAGACAGCCATGGCTCTTGACAGTAAGGACAGGGTGGGGCTCCAGTCCCCTGTGCTGGTGTAGCTGTAACCTCGGATAGCTGCAGCACTTTACACTGGGGATACTTTAGCTTGTGTTTGCTCCAGAAAAGGAAAACACGCCTCCACTCTCTGCCAAGAGTGATCTCATCATAGCTGTAGCTCTGGCCTTTGTTTTCAGGTTGGTCCTCTCCATCACGACCTGTTACCCAGTGCTTAATAACTGCTGTATAATATTGCCCACTAGATGGATCTGGACTTTGAAATTGTGTGCCCCTCATGGCCTTGTATGCTGAATACAGAGAACACCATTGATGCCCTATTACTATTCATTAGGGCAACTAAAAGTTTCCAAGATTTTAATGGTGTTAAACGCTATAGAACCACAAAAGCTTTGCAAACTGCGTAAGAGACTGGGTATATTGAGATTTCAGTAACAGGGTCAACAGATCTTTTCGACTGTTGAAAGTAAGCAAAAGCAGATATTGCATGATTGCTCTTAATGTTTAATGAAGAAACAATGTGTTGCTTTCACTGGTAATGTGTTTGCTTCTGAGACACACCATCAAGATGCATGGCATGGATTTAAACTGATTTTAGGTAGCTCCAACAAAAAGCCAGTTTTTGACAGGACATTGAATCTCACTTGTTTGCCTCTTCTAGAAATGAGTCATCTGGAATACTACGCCAGTTCTGGGGCACTATATTGCTAAAAAGATTGGAATAAATCTGAAATAAAGGTCAGAAGTCTATGAAATATGCTGGAAAATGAAAGAATACATAAGTTGGAGTTATTTTGCTCAGAAAAGAAGGCAGAATGTGACATCTTCATCATTAAAGGCTTTTAAGAGTAAGCTGGAAAAAAAACATCTGTCAGAAGTGACATGGTTGTAGATAATCTTGTCATGTGTAGGGGAATAGATTGGATGACTTCCCAAGAGTTTTTTCAGCTTTTAGGTTCTATTATAGACCAGATCCTGTCTTTTGTCAAGTGATACCTTGGGTTTGGGGAGAACATGACAATATGGAGAATCTTGCTGAGCCCTGAGCATTTTTACGTTACATAATGGGTCCAGAAACCGTCCTACTCTACATGACTGCCCCTGCTGAGAGAGGAAGGACAATACAGCTGGGAGGAGGCTTTTCATTCAGAGTAATTTATTTCAAAGTACAAAGAAACATAGGAATGTAAAGATAACATTGAGATATCTTGATTTCTGGGAAGTGAGCAAAATACTTGAGGCATTCTCACTTTATGAGATAGTGGACAACATTCGGAAGCTTTTTCTTACCTCTTATCTTTAAAAATGTTTCTCTTGAGTAGACAACAGGATTTTGACCTGACACCAGTGATCTGAATTACAGTGGAGCATGTCATTATGTGAACATTTAACATATCCCATATAAGAACAGTAAATGTTTTTAAAATTATTTTATAACAAATATATAACAGCAGCTAGTAAATTAAAAAAAAAAATAAAAGACTTTTGCATCTTTTTCATTTCCATAATGGTATAGTACAGCTTTACTGACTTGTAACATCTCATATGACAAGCTTTTCTTTTTTTTAAACCATGTATTTTAATCATCCAAGCATTTTAGATATTTTATTTTCAAACAGCAGCCTTTTTTCCTCTATGTACTTTCAGTGATTACACAGACAAACAAAATAAATCCCTAACTTAGCTGTTAATTTTTAATGCTACATTATTACAAACAGCGACCCTGGTTCAGTTTGAATTACTGAATGTTTTTCATTTAGGACATAGCTATGGATACTGTTATTTTCTCTCTCTCTCTCTCACCAGCACACATATTACCATATGTAGCACATTGCCATGTGTGTATTCCAAGCTCTCAGCCTCCATTATACGTCAGTGTGCAGCATTGTGTGAGCTCTAACCAAGCCAGAGCAACAGCAGTGCCTGGTGCAGGCATTCCAGAGTTAAAACTCTGCTGGATGGAGGCAGTGCTATACAAAGTCAGCATGGGCTTCAAAAATGGTATGTTTGTGTCAGCTGCACTTCACATTAATTTTTAGTCTGTCATTATATCTCAGAGTTTTCTGCCTCCATGCAATATTTTATCTGCTACTCCATTTATTACTCTTGATTTTTTTGAAGCAAAACAAGAAAGCGAACAAAACTGTGAGATCAGATTCTTTCTTAATCTTCACATCTGATTGAGAAGCAGAGAACAAAGAAAATTTTTAGCCAACTTGTCACCCTCCTACCATTGTGCCAACCTAACCCCAGGCAGAGTTCCAAAAATGATGAGTAAGAGTAAGAGATTTTTCTGGTAAATCTTCTGAACACAGTCACATTCTGGTTGCACTCCCAGTTCCCATGCGCTGGAAGGAGATGGCATACAAGCCAGAACATCTGCCCTTAGTCACTAGAGATTTACCAGATAATCTTCAGGGATCAGACATGTTTGTTGCTCAGCTGCTTTTTGCCACCAGAGCTCCTGGAATTGACCCCTCGTCTAATAAAAGCAGGGGGAGGGGATTACTTTAAATTTGAAGTAAACCAAAAACAGGCTTCCTGTGACATGTAATTTGTAAGAATGCAGCAAAGACTCCAAGAAGCACAAGCTGCATCACCACCCCCACCACAAAATTAAAGCATTGTCGTTAACTATGCACAGAACCCACTGAACTCAAAGCAGCTTTCCAAAACCAAACCGTTCCTTTCTTAAGCAATCACTGCAAATTGCAAAAGCAACAAATGTTTTAGCCACAAATGAAGGAGCCACTGCCTGTCCACAAAGCTTCTTATGAAATCTCCCACTTACTAAGGAAACATATGAAGACATTTGCTAGTGTGAAATTGGTGAAAGATCTGTGCTTTCTAGGAGGTACTGAAATTCTCTTTTTCTGGACACAGACATAGGTTGAAGATAATGAAGGAAAACCACACATTCCAGCTGTCAGAACGTTTGGAGTTTTTTCTCCATGATGAAATTGGTGAGCAGTAGTACCATTGGAGAAGTAGAACTGAAAAGAAGTTTTTAAAAAAGCAGCAAAAAAAAAAATAAAAGCAGCATTCATTTTGATTCTTGATTAGGGAATAGACACAGAGGATACAATAAAAAAAACTAGCACCACAGAAAGGTGCCTGAAAAAAACCACACAAAATGCAGAGAGATTATGATGAAAAATCCTTACTACAACATAGGATTTATTTCCTGAAGCAAGAGGTTGCTGGGGACAGACCTCATTAGCGTGATGAGAGCCTTTCTAAGATTGTGAAAAGGGATTTGCCCTCTCACTAAGTCAAAAAGCTACCATCCTGAATTTTCTGGAGTATCCTTCTGGTATCAGGTTAAAGGAGCAAACACACTGCAAACTCCCTGTTCTGTAAATGGACTCCATATAATTATCTGCATTCTGGTAAAAACCTATCACCCACCACCTCACATGCAACCAGGGTTCCTGGGGACTGACACCACCTCACAGGAGCTCTACAAGGCTTGAGGGCATGCAGTGTAATTGTGCAGGAGTACCTTCTCCATTTCCAGGCTGGCTTAGCATTCAAGATAAGATAGAAAACTCTCAGAACAACAGGGCCCTGATTGCTGTAGCACAGGAAAAGAGCTCTATGACTTTCTGTCTTCCAAAGGAAGGTTCATTACCAATGACTTTCTCCTCTATGATAAGTTTGCAGATTCGAGTACAGGAGAACATTTGGTCATTTCTTGTACTTAACTCAAGAATGAAGTACAAACTATTAAAGCTCCAACACAAATACTAAGCAGCTGAATGTGCATTTAGGGATCTGAGCACACAGTCTGTATATAAATGTCTGCAATGGTGCTGGGGAGAAGCATCTCATGGCTATAAAACACTTTCAAAGATAAAAGTCCCCACAAAGACATTTATTTGCACAGTGTTTTAGCGTAATTCTGGAGAATAGAAAGGAAATTCAGAAATGGGAAAGGAGTGAGAAAATGGAGAGAAATGAAAGTAAAAGCAAAGACAGTGTGAGAAAAATACATTAGAAGGAGATACAGAAGCAAGAAGGTGATAAGATGAAGTGCAAAAATTAATCTGAAAAGCCTTTCCAAAACAAGAGAGAAGCAAAAACATAATCTAATGGGGAACAGAAAAAGAACGAAAGTGGAAAAAAGACTGGAAAAGGCAAAGGAAAAAAAAACAAGCAGTGGAATAAAAATAGAGTTACAATATGGAGACGGGAGGTGAATAAGCATGCAAGAAAAGTAAGGAAAGTGTTAATGAGGTATTTTTTCATAGTCTATTCTCCACAAAAAGGGTAAAGTTGTGTGAATTCAGGAATGTATGAATGATATACTCTGTATTTAGAACAACAGTGGCCAAGATTCTTTTTCAATACATAGCAGAGCTGTTAAATCACTTGGGTTTAGGGCATTAAACCAAGGAAAAACATTTTCTTCAGCATACTTAGTGACAGCAGCAGCATCACTTCTCTTTCCAAAACACAGAAATTGAGTTCACAACTTCTGGCTCTCCAGTCTGGATCAGGGAGGGCTGGGTGTCTGTCAAGTGCCTCATTAAAAGTGTACTCTGGTCTCTCTAAAGTCCAGGTACGAGTGACCTGGGTATTTATGCTTTTTTATCTAGGATGCCAAATGCTCCATGCATCCATCTTTCTACATAATACCGAGTTCTCCACTCCCACTAGAAAGAGGCAGCCCATTGAAAAAGTTCTAAGCAGCACCATTGGGGTTGTGGCTCTGCAAAGCCCTGTGAAAGCAAAAGTTCTGCTTGAGAAGTACTAGATCTTTCCTGCCCCATGGGATTTTAAATCTGCTCCAGAATATTCTAGAGGGAACACATCTCATAGGCTTTTCATGGGTCCAACTCTGCTTTGGGCCTTAAGAAAACCCTTCTGACTGCCTTGTGGAAGCTCTAACGGATTTTTAATCTTTACCTCTGTTTGCACTAAAATCACACCCACAGATTAAACATAAAAATATCAACCAGCTAAATTATATAGGTCTTTTTTGAAACATACTTTTAAGATTTGCATAATTTAGTGCTGTGGTTAGTAATAAACATGAAGAAACAGGACTCCTTCTCAGGAACACCAAATCTTAATAAGGTGGTTATTCAAATGACTACTTTTGTTTATGGAAATAGAACATTTTAAAAATAGAAAGTTGTTTGAGTTTTTGATCTTCTGTTTAAAAGGAAAAAAAGTGATTCAATAGAATTAGTAACACTTGCAGCATATCAACCCACTCTCTCATAGAAAAGCAATTTAGCAAAATGAATGTGGTTGGAAAGCCAGGCCAGAATAACAACAGCTAACTTCAGATCCACCCAAGGTTTGTATGGGGGCCACATCAATTAGCATAATTGTTTCTTTGTTGGGGAGTGAAGCCTTTGTGCTTGGGATGCTTCCCAATTAAAGAGTTTTGTTTGAAGTGGGATTTAATTTTAACATTTCAATACTAGAACATTTCCTTGCTTCTTCTGCTTTCATTCCAAATGATGCCAAGGTTATATTTTCTACTTGGTACTGCTGTCACCAAGCCTCTCCAGTGTTTTTATTTACTGCAAGGGAGTGACAGTGAAAGAGGAGTAAACCAAGAATCATGGTTTCCCAACGTTTGGCTCAAAAGGAATGACCTGAATTGTGTAAGGCCAAAGTAACAAAGAATTTAGCAGGTTAAAAAAAACATTAATGGGAGACCTTAGAAGACTGAAGAACTGAGTTTGTTCTGAACAAACTTTACATTTATGCCATTAAAATCTTTCCAAAAATTAAAAGTCAGATAAAAAACAGTCTCTACTAGATCTGAATGGGAAAAACCATCAATAAAGTGACCACTAAATTTAATCTTCTTTTGTGTTTGCAGACTATCAGTGGGGCAAGTACAGTTCCTTTGCACTTAAGGATTTATTGAATGTATGGGACAAATATCTTTCTTAAGAATCTGTGATATTTAAGTTTGTCTTTTCTTTCTTAGGTATGACTGATTAGCTAATTCCTAAGCTGTTTTATATTATTCTTCCAGAAGCATGCTAGTCTGAAACCCCATATGAACTTAAAATGTTGTTTCCATGAAAACATTCTTTTGACACTAAAGTATTTCTTCATTAACATGTCAGTAAAACAAAACTGCTTGAATTATCATGAAAATAAACCAAGTTACAGAAGTAAATTCATTGAAATCCAGATCCACTGAGATCTAAAATTAATCCGAATAATCTTGAAAAAATGATTACTACTGATATGTAAACAAGTGAAGCAGAACAAAAGCTATCAGTAGTTTCCAAAGCCACTTGAGATCAGGATGTGGACAGCATGAAGTTTGCAAGTGATATTTAAAAATCACTGTGACATTTTATGGATAGATAATAGGAGTTCAGGGAAATGAACAGATCAAGTGTTGCTATGTTGAAGATGCATGAAACAACTCAGTGCATTCTGAAGCTGCTAAAGAATTAATCTCATAAGAAGACAATTATTAGTGGTCCAGTCATATTAACACACACACACGTCCAAAAATGCTCTCATGCACTCTTCAGATCAGCTCTAATATTTAATTATCCTCAAAAACTATTACTGATTTCAGGTTTGGTATATCGCCGAGTTAAACATGACAGTTTAATATTTATATTTACATAGTCCAGAAGAGACAGAATCAAGAAAATCACAAACCCAAGGTTTCCACCCCTGGGACTGTTTCCACCCCGAGAACTGCCAACTTTAAAAGTGATAGAAGAGTGTTGACAGACTGGGAATAAGGTCCAATCAAAGGAATTTTGTCTTATATGGATTCAGTTTTAGAAATTCCCTGGCTTTCCAATACTGTAAATCAGCCAAACAGACACATTGGAAAGATATCATAAAATATTTTTTTAGAGTGCAGAAAAAGTCTGTATGTTATCTAAATATATGTAGTTCGACAGATCATGGGCTTGATTCTTCCCTCATTTGCGTGAATGTAACTCTGCTAATCTCACCAGAGTTACTTCAAATACCCATTTGTAACAGAAAGTGGAATCCAGCTCTAAATCTGTCTGTGATATAAGCTCAGCAAAATATATAAACCCAAACAGTTACTGGGCCTAGCCCCTAAGGTACCTGATTACACAGCAAGCCTAATTGATTTATGAATGCTGAAATTAAACATGGAATGAAACAAGTCTGAACTAATGTCAGAAAGACGTTTGCTGGAGTATATTTTCACCAGAAGAATTTGGAGAAAGGAAGGATCTGCAACAGCTGATTAGTTCACAAGCAACATTAAAAAAATAATGGTATCATTCAAGACACTCAAATCAATTTCTAAGTTTCTGAAGAATGATTCAGGCATAGTATTTACTCGCTGCTTACTACCCAAAGTGCCCACAATATAATAGACACTGTCTGAACATGGGGAGCATCAGTCCATTCACTTGTGATCTGAAAATCCAAAATTCTTGTCTGAAATCCATTCTTAATCTAATTCTACAAAAATACTTATGAAACTGAATAGCCTTTGCCTGAAAAAACAAACTGGTATAAATTAATGGCATTGTCTCTGCATTGTGAAAGGAGCTTCAATTTTTAATTATGGCAATCTATCACAAATCGAAAGAGTTTAAATATGAAAAACTAAACCAAATGAGAAAATAGAGATTAGTCTCTGTCCAGTGAGGAAGGCCAAGGATTAGTAACTAGAAAAATAGATGGTTGAGCCTCTGGAATAAATATAATTTAATTCTCAACAGAAAGCAAGTAAAAATTAGAATACTACTGGGAATCAGATATACAATTATATATACAAACATGTAGGTAAATTCGTATTCATGCAGATATATGCACATGTATAAATATACAAACATGCATGTATATATGTGTATCTGGATTGAAGGATATGTGAATAAATTCAAAGCTATGAAGAATCTTGAATGGAGAAAATCTAAAATGTCAAAGTGAACAGTGAAATCTCTCAAAATGAACAATTTTCTAGAACTTTATAGCGACAGATCAAAAACTAATTGAAGACATTGCATACACTAGGTCTGGAACTCTGAAGCATATAAATGGGTAAACTTGAAAAAGAATTAAATCTAAAAGACATAGCTGTATATTTTCCACTGCTCATATCCAACTCTTCTACCACAATGAATAAAATGTATTTCAAGAAATCTTTTCTTATTTAATTTTTTTTTCTCCTCTTCTTGCTTAGGAATATGTACTAAGTGTCAGCTTTGGTTCCTATTCCCAGTGAACACTAACTTCTGTCTTCTGAGGGCACACAGAAGAGAGGGAAAGGAATCCCCTGTTTCAGAATCTTCCCTCCTGTTGCAGAATGCCAAATGTACAGAGTCAGAAATCCACCATATTTTGGGAGGGTATGGTTGGATGGTTGATCTTATTTTCTTTTGAATGTTCTGTATAATGAGCAGTATTTCTGGAAAAACTGAACATTGTCTTTTTCACTGATCCTCCCATAAGTGCAGAACCTACTCTAAAATAAATGTTCTAAGGTCAGTGACTTTCTGACCAAACCTTGCTAGGGTTAAGCTCAGCCTAAATTCAAATGGAAACAAAATAATGCCCATAGATAGATGTGAGCTTTCAATTGCTCACTCAGGAACCCTGTTGTTACAGATTCATGAAGAGTGGAGCCAAAAAAAGTAGGGTTTACCCAAATATTACTTTCTAGTTCTGTTCGTTTTCTGCACAATGTTTTTGTCATGTTATCATTATTTATGGTGTAGCAGTCAAGGAATTGTGCTGCTTTGTGATGGGTACAACACAGACAAGTAGAAAAATCTCCCTGTCCCTGAGGATTCACCACCGAGCTGTCAGATAGGATGCTGCAGGTGAACAAAGCAGACAATGAAGCTCATGTTGTCTGGAAAAAGGAGAGAAATAAAAATAAAATGGGTTGAGCAGAAAAGCTGACTGTTTTCTAAGCATACCATTGCCAAGCAGTTGTGACTTCTAGGCACAGCAGCTGAAAGAAGAGCTTTAGGAGAGGATTAAACAATATAGCAGATATTCCCATCAAATAATCTGATCTTTTTACTTTAGTTTACATTTGGGAATAAATATTTTGACAGTTTTTCGTGAGTGAAAAATGGGTCAATACCTCAGAAAAGAGCAATAAGACCTAATAGAAATGACCAACTTCAGACCGAAACAAAGGGGAACTGTTATCTTATCACCTTTCCCAGCACTTCTAGGGACAATGAAAAAATTGTACATTCTTAAGACGAGCTTCGGCTAAGGTAAACACATCACCTATCTGACTCACGAGCATCCCTGTAAATTAGGAATGTATGTGCATTAACAGAGCAATGTTAGAAAGCTGGAACTAACACAACGTAGAAATTCTACCACCAGAGTATTTCTAGATGGTAATTAACAGCACAAACCACTGGATATCAGAGCAGGAGTAAGAAAATTAGGGGAGAAGGCACATTGTGTATCTCTGATAAGGCTCACATTAGCAATTATTTCAGATAAAGACTCGAGGAAGGATAGTCTTCATCAGCACTTGCAGAGAGAGCCAAAAATGATTCAGGTTAGAGGCTATGCATCAGGAATACTTTTTCCTATTATTCACAAGGAGCAATAAGTCTATTAAAAGTTAATGCGATGGGAAATTGGAAATTGTGCAGCAACTTCTGTGTAGTGAAACTCATCTTTTTAAAGTAAGTTCTGAAGGCAAAGAGGAATAAATCTTTATCAGATTGTGATGCCAGAAAACCAAGATCTGTGGCTTGTACAGTAGCCTGCAGTTGTTGCACAGATGGACATTTGTTTGCAGAAGTGACACGAACATTGGAAACAAATGAATGTCAGTGGTAGCATTCAGTTTGTTTACAGGAACGTAGCCTGGGAACGATCCATTTTCCTGTAGAGTCTATCACTGTATAATTTCTTGCATGAACTGATGCAGCACTATCTCAAAACCTGTGAAGGTTTCACTCCCCTGCTATTCTCATAGCTCCAGGGGTGCAGAAGAGAATGTAAACACAGAGCTTTTCCTTCCCCAAATTCTACTACAGAAGGGCAGATTCCCTTTTGAATTCCAAAAAAAATGGCACTCTGGGGCCCTGAGACCGGAGGTGGGCGTACAGTTTCACCAGTAAACCTGCTTGAGGTTGTCAGACTATTAAAGCCTTACATTTTTGTGGTGAAGCATTTTCAGATACAGCCAGGATGAAATAGCCTCATGAGACAAGATTTAATATCTATGGTTCACAAAAAAAATACCTAAATGAAGCCAAACTCCTGTACAGAAAAGGCCCCAACTGATGTTTCGCCAAACCAGGAAATGCCTGTAAGGAAACACACATGCACTAAAAACAGCATCCCCTGGGCCCTCGGCAAGAGCCGTGGTGGAGGCAGGAGAGCACAGCCAGCTGCAAGCACACCCTAGGGCTGACCCACAACCTACACCACCACTCCAGAGGAAGCTGGCAAAGCAAGGGTTACACACATTCCCAACAGCTAAAATGCAACTCAGCCAAGAGAGAAGCAATATTAATTTTGTGACCCTGTTACTCTCTGGTCAAATATACAGGATGGGCTGTATTTTAAAAGAAAAACCACCACTGGTACCTGGGCTACCACTATAGTGACTTAATTAGATGAAGGTCTGAACTTAACCTAGGTTGAATATATCAGTTCATACTGAAGACATTACAAAAGTTCATGGGATAGTCTTGGGAGGGACCTTATCACTCATGAGAGCCACTGAACAACATGCTGACCCCCCCTCAAACACCATCCCCATGCCAGCACCCACGCCCTGTATACAGGACATGAGGCACAGGGAGCTGAGGTGACCTCCCCATGACTGCTCAGAAGGCCCTGCAGCTCCAGCTACTGCTCCCTAGGACTGGATGAGCTTTCTTATATTTCGGCCCCAGCAACATCTAATACTTCCAAAATCTTCAGCATGCTTTCCCATTTGTTACAGTGGCACCTGCTGGCAAGGGCACAGGCAAAAGCCGATTTCTTACTGTTGGGCTAAGCAGATAAGTTTAATTATGACTCAAGGTGTGCAGTATTTCATTTCTCTCTCTCTCACCCTCTCACCCTCTCTTTGGGTCTAATATAACACATTATACAGAACACAAGGAGGCTTGTTAGATTACTGTTGGAAGATGCAAGAATTGGTTAATTTTGCACCGTTTCTCCCTGTCATTATAATCTTTGCCACAAGAATGGCTACATTCTGTGAAATGTTCTGTTCTCAGCGCAGTCATTGTCATGTGAATGAGCTATCACAGAATCCTAATGCCTGAGATGTTTTATTCTTACATTCATGACATTTGTATTTCAGTGACAAAAGCTTCAGCAAGGAAAGGGAATGGAAGAAATTTAATCCAGTCTCTTGATCATTTTTAAATTCTAATTTTATGGTCTTTTCTTTTCTAGATGCTGCAGCACAGTTTCCTTCATATGTAAGAGGTCTGTATTTAGAGCAAGAATGAACTGATGAAATCAAATCTCTGGGATGTTTGTATTTTAATGGTTTCTGCATTATAGACACTGTATCAGTGCAAATTGCTGATAGTTAGAAAAGGTGAAAACCAAGGAATACTCGCTAGTCATTTTTTGCCACTTAAGAGCGTGTGTGTTCTGTGAAAACTCTGACGAGCTGGAGCTTCTATTGCACCAGTATATAATAAAAGATCAATTATTTTCAGACATTGATAACAGCTGATGGAATAGTTAAAAATAATATCAGAGGTAATCGGGCCAGGAAGAACCGCATGAATCATTCTGAATATGCAGCAATTTAACATTTAGGATGCTCTTCTGCTTTGCCGTTTTCAGTGGCAAAAATTACCATTGATTTTAATGGGACCAGGTTCAGGACCTCAGTCCAAAATCTCCTACCCAGTTTAACTCTTTTTGTCAAGCCACTCTGAAATGGCTTCCATGAGTAACAGTTTAGACAATACAGTTTTATTTTACCTCTCCATCTCAAATATTTTTTAGCTTATCTTGCCAATTTTTCTGTTCCTGTAAAATATAACATTTAGCAGGCAATTTTGTAGGGCTTCCCTTGCACACATATCAAGGGGTAAATGATTATGACAGAGCAAACAAAACATTCCGATCAGCGGCAGGAGGAAGGGATTCTGGTGAGGTTTTTTCCCAGCCATGGGTACAAAATAATTGTTCTTCCTACGGCGTGACCATAAAAAGGTGTCTGAGCTGTCAAAATGGTATTCAGATGGCTGACTGTCAAAGACCTGCTACAGCATCACAACTGGAGATTTTAATTGCATTCAGACATCACACTGGAGAGCCATGAGTGCATTTTCTCCCTTCTTCTCCCTCTTACATACACACATTCTTTCAAAGTGTAAGCTTATATATTTATACATATTTTCACTGCTTCAAAATTGTATAATATTTTAATCTGTCTGCATGTCATGTAATAATACCCCTCTCACTCTCTCTCTTTTTAAATAAATGTTTGCAGATTCCACTTTTGATACCAGAACTGCAAGGCCTCATTATTTCTTATTTCCAGAGGTTACAGGGTTTTAATGTTAAAATGTAATCTTTTAGATAGTTTCATTTGCCTAGCCTAACCTCTATGATCAAATAAGTACCTTTTTTACTTTTCAAAATACTAGGATCTCAGGACCCGTGCATTCTCTTAATCATTGCTCAATTTCTTTTATCCACGTTCCTTTTTTCCCTACACTCATAACAAGACTGCAGCTCAGACCTGCAAGATCTGAACTCTAGTCCATATTTTTAAAGTCATGGTTCTATAGATAATGTATTTTTTTGATTTTAGTTCACAGGTAACCTACTTAAAAATATCTAGATATGTATTTTAAATTCTTAGATAAAATGTTCAAGTAGTTGATTTTAACTTGCAATAACAAAGAATTCAGAGAAGAAAATCCATAGGGAACAACCTAACAAGTACACGGTTATACTTTTCTACCTATTTTAGAGGGATTCATTTTTCTGGGAATCTCCCTGTTTTTGTGCACTGCCTTTTTGCTTTCAGTTTCCCTTTGACATTTTTCTTTATAGTGAAAAAAAATAAAACAGGGACTTACGTTAACTAGAGAAAAGCCACTTGTTTTTTTACTCCGTATATTAAATCTTTTGGTCAAAAATGTATGTTGGGGAGAATAGCTGGTATTCCCACTGTTAATGTAACCAGTCCGAAACCTTCATATTCCTCATTACTAAAATTAAGTTTTCAAAGGGAAAAAAAATGAACAAGATCTGGTCTTTCCTTCATGGCCTTACCTTACAAGGGGACAACTTTCAAAACAGGGGTAAGATTTGATCATGAAGATCCTCTGTATTTACAGGCTTTGCTACAGCACTGCCAACCCTAGCATCTGTGATGGAGTACTGCGCTGTGGATGTCCTCAGATCCCAAATCTACCTCGATATGATACAGCAATAAGAGATAACAGAGGAAACAAGTTTTGCCTTCTTTATATGGCACCTTCTAAAGCAACAAAAAATAAGCTTTCATTTTGAACGGAACACTTTCTGTATGAGGTTTGGGGAGAAAGCATGAAAAGGTTCCCTCAGCCTCCCTCTTGCCCTGTTCAGCAAGCAAGAAATACATTCCCAAACCTGAGCAACATGCAAATTTTCTTCCAGTTATGGGCTGTTCTGAGGTCCACCAGAGAAATGAGGTGGTAAACTGGCTGCTCAAATAGGGGCTTGAACTTGTGTGCCAGTCTCTGGTTTTTGTTCTCTTTCATCTTGGCAGTAATCACTGAATGCTGCTCCAGACAGCCTAAACAGACAATATGGGAGTACAGGGCAGACCAGGAACTTAGAATGGTGCAGTATTTGCTGAAAATTAATCCAATACGAACGCTGCTTTTTTTCAGGGGGAATTTGGGAGAGCAAATGGTGCAGGAAACACATCTTAGGACAACCTATAAACTCCTTACTCCTTTTCTAGTGGCTCATTCAAAAATTTTTAATTCCGTCTTGCTATTAACTTAGACTTATTTAACTTGGGAAAGACCTTCAGAATTGCCTGGTATCTGCCATTAAAGTATACTATATATTTTTTTCCTAAACAAACTAAGCATAAGGTGACTATTTCACATAACCTAGATGACATAAGAAAATATCCTGTTAAAAATCAATGTAAAAGATAGAGAAATCCGAACATCTTTTCCATTACAAGAGTGTCCATCTTGATTCCTTTCATAGCTTTCTTTATCTCTCTGTACTGTCATATAACTTATTATTATTTGTTATTTTTTATTGTTATTTGTTACCTACATGGGTGCCTAACTTTTCTAAACTTGAGTCATTATATACCATAAGGTAAACAGAATTGCAAGTCAGTCTCCTTCAGATGATACAGCTATTTTAAAACATAATTAAAAAAAAAAAAATGCTTGGATTATTCCACTTACTGTCTCTGAGCCTTTCATGTGCATTCAATCCCTGTTTTCAAGTTTTCTTCTATATTCATGAAGCACAGAAACTCAATTTTATTTTTAAAAGAAAGCTAAGATTATCAGACGATAATTGATTCCAAGGACTAGACTTCAAGTAAAATACCAGTATCATGAGACTTCCGATAAAATCACTGAAGTTGGCAACAACTGAAGAGTCAGGCAGAGAATATCACTTTTTTAATCTCCTTATTATATATATATAAAAAATCAGCACCACAAGTAATAACAAATATTTCTCCATGATCTTCCTATGTATTCAGTTAAACTAACAATACCTCCATCTGGTGACTACCTCCATCTGTGTCTCCCAACCTACTAACACCTCAACAATGTGCAAGAAGGCAGATGTCCTTGATTTATAGGCATAGTACACAGAACACAGGCTCTAGCTATGTACACATCAGTGAAATACAGATGATAATAATACTCCTACCAAAAGACTGAGAAACTAAATTAATTTTTTTTCAAAACACATGGAGATCTTTGCATAAAAGATGATAAAACCAGAATTTATTGTACTATAGATATATATGAAAATAATATGAAAAAGAGATTCCAATTGCATTCTTTTAGGCTAAATACCAGAGCAAAGATGATGTGATATCATTCCAATTTTTGGTCCAACTTCTCCCAAATATTCATTCCTCTGTCAGCTTCAGAAGAACCTTCAAGTATTCAAAAAAGATAATTCCATATATAAAGGGGTTTTTTTATATTTCTAAGGTTTAGGAAGGAAATTTTCTGCAAGGATGTAAGCAACCAGGGACAATGCTTTGCTTCCTCAACTTGTATTGATCTTTGTTGGGAACTGAGAATACTCACTTTACTATACCTGAAACAAAGGAGGCCAGAGGAAGGGGAAAAGGAAGGCAACCAAAGAACAATTAAAGAGATGATTTGAAAAAAAAAACAAACACAAACCAAAGCCAAAAACAAATCAGTGAGACAGAAAAGCGGAAGTAAATAAAAACAGAAAATGGAAAAAAATAGAAAAAACAGGAGAGTTTTTAAAATGAAGCAAAGGACACAACGAAAAAGCAAAAGTGAGGTAGAGGCCTGGGGATTGTCAGTAAAAAAAATGGAACAAAAAGGAAAGCAGAGAAGAGAGCAACAAAGGACAGTTAGGACACAACCATGAAGACTAGAATAATATAATATTTTTCCACTTTTAATTTCCCTCAGAGAAGTTACTACAAACAACATATTGCACGATGATGTAGTGATAAATATCAAAGGTTAAACCTCTTTTGCAAGAAAACTAAAATGTGACTCAATTCCTTTGTTCAGGACCAGCTGGTAAGACCAAGTATATACCATGTTGACACTGTAAGAACTGTGTAAGTTCTATAATTTACCACTGTTCACATCTTTAATTCAAGGTAGTACATAGTATCCAGTATGTGTTCTGGTGGAGAATGGTTTAACTCATGATAGCAGTTTTTGGGTTCCTGGTGGGACATGTACTATTGTCATTATTTTCATTTACTTTCTTTTATTTCACACCAACCAAAAACTGGCTTCCCTGACTGATTTGGAAAGCTTTCCCATTTACAATCCTCTCAGGAGAGCTTGCACAGCTCTGTCCCAGACAAGCAGGTAACAAGACACAAACCAGGACAACAGTAGTGGGACACTGAGAGAGAAAATCCTACTAAAGCAAAGGCCCAGTTGGAAGGGACATGGGTTTTCTCACAGGGTTCTGAGAGAGCTGTACCTTCATTTTATCAGAGAATAAGCATGTGCTTCTCTTCCTTCTTCTTGCTTTAATGCTGTGCATATTGCCCACTTCCCTCTCCAGAATCATTGCTTTGACAGTAGGGCCAGACTCTGAAAAGAATGCATTTAATGGAGCTCATGCTTGAGCAACTTAATAAACTTTTAGATTATGGGAGAGTAGTAGATATGGTCTACCTGGGCCTCAGTAAGGCTTATGACACTGTCTGCCATAAGATCGTCAAAGACAAGGTGAGGAAACATGGGCTGGATGAGCAGACAACAAGGTGTATTGAAACCTGGCTGAATATCCAGGCCCAGTGACCGGCAGCACAAAGTTTGGTTGGAAGCCAGTAAATAGCTGTCACCGTGCGGTCCCCTGGCTGCCCTTCGGCCGAGGACGCCGGCTTCCTGGAATCCCGGGTTGGGGGTGCCGCTATAGGGCTGGCGTGGCTCCCTCACACAGAGGTGAAGCTGCTCCCAGAAAGAGGCGAGGCAAGGCACGGGTGAAATAAGGCGAACGAGGCAAAGGGCTGCAGGAGAGGGTCTCCCCCGTGGTCTCCTTTATTAAAGCAAAGGGCAAAGAAACCCCAATCTCAGAAAGGCAGAGGGAGAACTCCAGGGAGCTCAGGGAGAGCACAGGGTTTTAAGGGAAGGGAAAACTGGGAGGGGCCAGGGCCCAGAGCCAACGGGGAAACACAAAGGGGGAGGATACAGGGGTCCAGGGTCCAACCGAAAAAACTGAGGGGAGGGTACAACAAACAGCAACCAATAATGTGTCGAACTTCACAGAACTTTCTAGGAAGGTGGGATGGGCTCAGCTGATGGTACCGCCCTCAGGCTCCTCCTCCAGGGAGGAGTCCCATACCTCTGGGGTGGAGCTAGAGTGGCTGATGGCGGCAGCAACGGAAGCCGAGCCCACCACAAATAGCAGTATGACCTGGGCTCAGTACTGTATCCAGTCCTGTTCAGCATCTTCACTGATGGTCTGGATGGTAGGGCAGTGTACCCTCAGCAAGTTCATTGATGACTCAAACTTGTGATGAGTGTCTCATACGCCAGAGAATCCTGCTGCCATCCAGAAGGACTTAAAAAGGCTGGAGAGACAGGCTGACAGGAACTTCATGGAGTTCAAGAAGGGTAAGTGCAAAGTCCTGCACTTGTGGAGGAATAAACCCAGGCACCAGTACATGCTAGGGGCCACACAACTAGAAAGCAGTGTGGAAAAAAAGACCCTGTGGGTCCTGGTGGACACCAAGTTGAATATGAGCCAGCATTGTACTCTCGGGACAAACAAGTGCTACCTTGGAGTGCATTAGACAAACCATGGCCAGAAGGTCAAGGCAGGTGATCCTTTGCCCTCTCTAGTTTCCTATCCAGACCTGATGAGTCCACACCTGGAGTGCCAGGTCCCATTCTGGAATCCCCAACCCAAGAGACACATGGACATACTGGCCTTACCAGCTAAGTGCCATGAAGATGTTTATGTGACTGAAGCACCTCTCCATTAAGGAAAGGCTAAGAGGGATGCAACTGTTCTGCCTGAAGAGAAGGCTCATGGGCAATCTTAGCAAAGTATGTAAATACCTGAAGGGAGAGTACAGAGAGGACAGAGCCAGGCTCTTCTCAGTGGTGACCAGTGACAGGACCAGAGGCACACACTGAAACATGGAAGGTTCCCTCTGAACATCGTGAAAGAGCTTTTTCACTGTAAGGGTAACTGAGCACTGGCACAGGTTGCCCAGGAAGGTTGTGTAATCTCCCTCCTTGGAGACATTCAAAAGCCATCTGGACATGGTCCTGGACAATGAGCTGTACGTGACCCTGTTTGGGCAGGGTACTTGGACCAGATGATCTCCAGAGGTCCCTTCCTACTTCAACCATTTTGTGATTGTGTGGTTCTGCGCAATTTTTTTTCATTTCTCCCTTTTTCCCCCAGCTTTCTTCCCCAATGGTGAAGGTTCTTTACCTTATCTCTCCTGACCTTAGCTGCAGCCTCCAAATTACCAAGCAAATTTACTCTTAGAGGTAAAAAAATACTCAGAAGAAAACAATTATTTACAAAAGTTAGCTCTCAGAGACAAGTGATTTAATTCTGGATGTCACTTCTTCTTTTATTCTAAATCCAAAAGATTTGGGACCTCCCAAAGGAAAACTGCTTCAGAAGCCAATCATCTTTCACATCTTCCTTCTCTTTGCCTATCTTCTGCCTCAGATTAGGTCTCCATCTAGGCTGTTACAGCTGCAAATGGCTTCAGTGATGTTCTGCACTAGTCCTGTTTTTACCCATATGAATCAGATTGCAGGACAGTAAACACCTCTGCTGTGGGCCTTTTAGTGTACAGTACTTAGGAAAATGGGTCTTCAATCCAAATTAATTAAAGTAATATGTGACATTATAAACAGTTGTATTGGTGTTTCTCTAAATTACTGCTGTTCAAACAGCAAAATAATGTAAAACTACAATTTATTGAAGAAGGCATAAAGCTAGTGATCTTGTATGCTAACAGCTTATAGATTTTATAGGACCCTTGGGCCTTCTGTTTCATGATGTTAAAACTATATTTTAAGCACAAGTTCTTTCTCTTACATACGTTCTAATTTAAACATGGAAGGTATGGGCTGTGACCTTGTGTGCATTCCAACAGTTGGATGTTCCTAAACCAAAAGGCCAGCCTACTAACAAATTGCCTAATAAAAATATTTTTAGGGAAATGAAGTCAACCATGAAGACAGGATGCAAAAAATCTTGCCTATTAGACTACAAAGGCTACAGCAATACTTGAAAAAACATAAGAATGAAAAAAAAGAATTAAAGTGGTAAATTGTGAAGTTTCAGCTCCCTTTGTCACAAAACACAGAACCTACTTTATACCAATCTCTGATAGCTTCTGTCTTAATTGGACAATTGCCATTGTCCTCCTACTCAAAATTCCGTATTTCAGTGTTTCAGAGATTGACTGCTGCTGGCTTGCACCCTCCCCCATTCTTTCATAGGGAGCTTTGAAAGGTGGTCTGCTTTGACATGTACATCATTAGACAGAAGAGGGGAAGCAAGGTATCAATATCAGAAATGAGCAATAGCAGGAAAAGAGTGTGGCAGGAAAAGAAAACATTAGAAACAGTTTGGTGTCCTGAAGTAAAAAAAAACAAACAAAAAACCAACTGCCAAGTTGAACTGACAGAATCCTATCTAGAGAAACAAAGAGGAAAACATTCGTTCACTGGCCCGTTTTATCAAAGAAATAACACGAGAAAGACTGCTTATACAGACTTTGATGAGAGTGCCTAATGTAAGAATTCTGGGTCTGAGATTTAACGATCTTGCCTACCTTTTGACTATTACAGCAGAAATAAAGTACGGTTCAGGGACAGGTAAAACTATAGTAAAAAACCCCATATATCCAGTCTTATCCAGCTCATACAAATCTTCCTCAGAACACAATGTAGCATTTCCATTTTTAAGAGAAATGGTATTTTTTGGGAAGTAAATAAAAAATTAGCATCAGACTCATATTTAGGGTAGAAACCCAAGGTCCATCCTCAGCTACAAAGCAACCAGAGAACTTCAGGCAGAAGTTCTCCACAGGCTCCTTCGTTTAGGACCCCACTGTCTTTATATACTAGTCACAGGATTTCTATAAATGTCCAGGATTTGGCTCATACTGTTTCTAGAGACAATATTACAACTCCCATCAATTTTAAAGCAGACAAGCTAAATCAATGCTAAGAGCTTTTGAAAATCTTCTCCTAAAGGTTTTATACGACGTTCTCCTGCCACTTGAATTATACCAGGCATCACAAGAATCCCAGGTTGCATTCAATAATTTGTTTGATGTAGTGGTTACTCTGTTTATTTAAAAATAACAGCTAAATTCCCAAATGAAATAAAAAGTTTAACTGGTTCTTTAGCTTTTATTGAATTCTTCTTAGGATGTCAAATCCTGTTGTTTGAAGTTCCGCAGGATCAATGCACAGTATTTTGCTAACTTTTTTTTTTTGTTTCCAGTCCGCTTGGGTTCTCACTCAAAAAATTTCACTTCCAGGTTCTACCTCACTTAAACATTCAGGGTGAATTTCAGCCAAGTCCACTAACTGTGATCTGGTTTATGTTAAAGTCAGCCCATAAACTGCTCAAAACTGGTCCGGGATTCTTTTGAAACTGGGCCTAAGGTCTGCATAAAAGCAAACTCAAGAAAATGTTTTGATGAGCCTAGGTTCAATATTCCAACATCTATAATGAAACCTGAAACAAACCAAATTCCAATTTGTTTGGAGCCTCATATTAGGAGTGTTGTATTGCTCTGTCAAACTGATGACATTTTACCACAACTTTAACAGTGAAAGATTTTTCTTCCCATAATTTCCCCCAAACCCCTTGGCTGCTGGAAACAGTAATGCATTACCATGGATACAAATTACAGTGTGGGGTGTGAGGAAGAGAGTGGAGGTTACAGTGTATAAAGAGATTTCTTTGGAGCTGGCATTTGAAGCAGGGAATCAGACAGCACAAGATTTCTTTAATTCGAATACATTTACATCATAGAAATATTAATTTCAAGAAGATGAGCTAAAATAAATTGCATTTGAGTTTGTGTGTCTTTGGTAGCGTCATTTCTTTTCTGGAAAGGAAAGTGAAAACCTTCATATATTTATGTGATTGAGTTTTTAGGAAGAGCAATTTTAAAATTAGTCATTTGATTGTCGCTATTTTTTCCTTTCAGCTATAGAAAGAAAATTGGTGACTTCGCACTACTGAAATTGTCAGGCTTGCATACCTCTGCTTTGTCCACGGCTGAGTGCAAACATACTCAGGTGCTTCGCTGTTTCAAAAACAGAGCCAGCCCTCACTTCACTATCGCCATACGCAACAGAGAAAAAGAAGCCAAAAAGGGCAATCTGAAAAGTACAAAGACAAGCAGTGGCAGACTTTCCAGAGACGCAGCTTGGCCCTCTTCTAAAGAACCTGTCCCTTCTAAAGATGGGGACAGGTAACAAGAGAGCCAGAAGTGTTTTTCCTGGACTAATGGTTTCCACTAAGATTCCCCAAATCAGCCTATTGAAATAGCCCCATGGAATAATCCCAAGTAAAATCTATAGGAATGAAAATGGTAAAATTCCATGAAAGTTTTCCAGAATGCCTTTGCTGCTTGGAAAGGGAAAATTTAAAAATTACATCATTTTTATACACTTTAGTCCTTTGAATGTAATGATATAGGAGTCGCAAAGGTATTTTTCTGCTATATTTTCTAAGCCAATTAAACCCCATTAAAATATTATTTTCTGCTCCTTCTATAGGAGTGTTTTTAAAGTGATCACTGAAAAGGGTGGTGCAGAGTCCAAAGAAAAGGCAAGAATCACGTAACTCATTCTGCCACAGGAAAATAATATTATTATTAAAAATATTTGCACAACATTAAAATATTTCATCTTTATACTTGTGGTACAACTTTTTGTTAGGGATGCTAAAATATACTTCCCAAAGAGAGAAACCGGTTAATATCCAGAAAAGGCCGAGTTGGGCTCCCACTCCAGCTGGTGACAAGGCGTGACCTCCACTTCATGACAGCAGAATCTGTCCCAGAATAATTTGCAGCAAATGGAGTGATAGAAAATATAAGGGTTAACAGGTTTATTTTAGAATTAACTTTTAGTTCAGAGAAGATTAATATGTCAAGCTGAACACTAAGTAGAGGTCAGTGCTAAAAGACCACCACACTAATCATGGGAATGTGTTGGAGCAGACATTGATGTGTTGCAGCAAATGTTTCTGGAGGAAAGCAGAGTGTGGCTTCTCCGCAGCTGTTGGCCCAGGGCAGCTCCCAAGCCGTGTAGCTGCATTGCCAGCACTTCTCCTCCCAGGCTTTCCTTCCCAGTCACAGCCTCCCCACAGGCTGCCTTCTTCCCTGTAAAAGCACCCCGGATTTCATCAACACCAAAGTCCTGCCCCCGTCCTCATGAGGTTCCTGTTCTGCATTAAAGAAAAATATGCAGCTTCCAAGTATCTTTAGAAAATAGTTAATAATAGCTTTTAACAAATAGGAGACAGTGTATTTTCTGCATTTTATTTTCTGCATCGTATTTTATGTGATTTTTCATGCCAGTAAGTCCTCTGCGTGATCATTTTTAAAGAATGAGGAGCCCTTACTGAGTGCAGAATATGAGACAGCAGGGTCCAAATAAGCAACACCCTCGAAATGAGGGAGAGAAGGATTCCCCAGTCCTGAAGACAGACAGCTCTGCTGCAAGGCAAAACTCTTCTACTTTTGCATTAAAAAGACACAGATCTGTCACAGACCTTAAAGCTGCATTTGTAAAGGATACGACACACTTTTGTTTAAGGGAATTAATTTTCTGTTACTTACACAACACGGCAAACCTGAATTTTTCTCAGTGCACCAGCTGCTTCATCGTGATATAGCCAGCTGTAACACGCAGTCCATGAGCAGTGTCTCCCCAGACAAAGTTGTGTATTAAAGGGAAGAGCTCAGATGGGCGGTGCTCCTCAGTCCAAAAGTTTGGAAGGCACAGCATCATTCACGGCCAAATCAGACTCCTGTGCCTCAGATCTGTTCAGATCAGAGGACACAGATTTATTCTAGAGTTTTATGGAATGTTTTCCAAATTTGAGAATTCCTTATGTTTCACTGTATCTCCTGAACAGCTCCTCAGTCATCTCTTTGGCACTTGAAACATCCACACAGGGAGAAAGAGAGAGGCGAGGGGTGAAATATTTAAGTCCAGAAGGGTTGAGAGGATCCAGGGAACCACAGTCCTTTCAGCCTGAGGCAAGTGCCATGGAAGGTCATAGAGATAATATTGAATGCCATCCCATGGCATGTGCAGGACAGCTGTGGGATCAGGCACAGCCAACCCAGGTTTGTGAATGGCAGGACCTGCTTGACCAAGCTGATCTCCTTCTGTGACAAGGTGACCCACTTTGTAGATGACGGAAAGGCTGTGGATGTTGTCTACCTGGACTTTAGTAAAGCCTTTGACACAGTTCACCACACCGTTCTCCTGGAGAAACTGGCTGCTCATGGATTGGAAGGGTGCACTGCTTACTGTGTGAATAAATGCCTGGATGTCCAGTCCCAGACAGCGGTGGTGGAAGGAATTACATCCAGCTGGCAGCCAGTCACAAGTGGTGTTCCCATGGCTCAGTGTTCGAGCCAGTCCTGTTATTATCTTTGTCAGTGACCTGGGCACGGGGATCAAGGGCACCCTCAGTCAGTTTGCAGATGATATCGAGTTGTGCCAGATTCTTGATCTGCTGGAGGGCAGGACAGCTCTGCAGAGAATCCGGATGGGCTGGATTGATGGGCTGAGGCCAATTGTATGATGCTCAACAAAGCAAGTACCAGGACCTAAACTTGGGTCACACCAACCCCATGCAGAGCTACGGAGTGGCTGGGAAGCTTCCCAGCAATGTAGAACCTAGGGGTGCTGGTCAACAGCAGCTGAACATGAGCCAGATTGTGCCCAAGTGGCCAAGATGGCCAAGCCATTCTGGCTTGTAGCAGAAATAGTGTGGCCAGCAGGACCAGGGCAGGGATTGTCCCCCTGTACTGGGCACTGATGAGGCCACACCTCAAATCCTGTGTACAGTTCTGGGCACCTCACTACAAGAAAGACATTGAGGTGCTGGAGTGTTTCCAGAGAAGAGCAATGGAGCTGGAGAAGGGGCTGGAGTGCGAGTTCTATGAGGAGTGGCTGAGGGAGCTGGAGCTGTTTAGCCTGAGGGAAAGGATGCTCAGAGTGGACCTTATCACTCTCTACAACTTCCTGAAAGGCAGCTGTGGCCAGGTGGGGATCAGTCTCTTCTCCCAAGTAACAATCAATAAGACAAGAGGAAATGGCCTCAAATTGCACCAGGGGAGGTTTAGATTGGATATCGGGAATAGTTTCTTCACAGAAAGGGTTGTCAAGCATTGGAACAGGTTGCTCAGGGAAGTGGTAGAGCCAGCACGCCCAGAGGAATTTAAAAGATATATAGACATGACACTTAGGGACATGGCTTAGTGGTGGGCTTGGTTTTAGGTTAATGGCTGGAGTCAATGATCTCAAAGGTCCTTTTCAATGCAAATGGTTCCATGATTCTAAGTGGAGCAATGAAACTTGAAAAAAAAAAATAAAACTTCAAATTGCTCACACTGAGGTGTGATACCAGAAATACCTAATGTTTTTTTTGACACTCAAACTGCCTGCTCTGAGTTAGCTGTGTTGTTGTAAGGTATTTATTGCAACAAAACCCTATAAAATGTTTTCACTTTCATAAGTATACACACAGTTTCTGATGCGCCTTAAAATTGCAAAGGGGGAGAAAAAGAAATGTTTTTATTATCACACCTGTTAATTTTCACTTTAAAAATCAGCAAGATTATAACTCATCCCTTTATCCTGGGGTCATTTATTGGCATTATTTCCGTCTCTGGGGAACAAAGGACTCCTAGTCTGTATTCTGCAAAACAGAGGCGCATGATAAGGATTAAAAAGCAGGACCACTATAGGGTAGTCACTAGAATTGAGAACAGCAGCATATTCATTTAAAGAAATCTCTTTCATCCACAATTCCCTAGTATACAGAGCAGAAGTTTGGAGGTTCTTCCATAAGACTCTTAGCTTTAAGTAGATTTGCACAGTTTACACAGCTCGCTAAGGCTTGGGGATCCTCCAAATCTGCAGGTTTCTTCTGGCTGATATAGAGAGGTTTTAATGAAACCTGCTGAAAGAAACAGATATGGAGGCTGACAACCACCAAGAGGCAAAAGGATAGAAAGCAGAACCTGCATCTGCAAACAGTCACGCCTCCAGAAACACAGACACATAGCACAAGAGCAGCTATATTGATTATCAGATAGCATTTGACACCGTAAACAGATAAGCTCTTAGGCCAAAGTTGTTGGTTATCACGTATGTATCACTACACACTACTTTAGCTTTAATAGTCACTCTGACAGGGAGATGGAGTGTGGCAGACAATCAGGTGATTTTCAAAGACAGAGGGAAAGGTCCTAACCTCTAACACAGTTGACAACATTGTTCAAATCTTTCTTGACCAAAAATAAAACCCAAAAAAACTCCAAACAAACAAACAAAAAAACCCCAACAACTATGAAACCTTTCAAGACATCCCTCAGAAAACTACTGAGTCCAAATATAAAATCCTTTTGAATGATCGGTGGAGGCTACCACAGCATATACTAAGAGAAATAAGAAAGCAATTAAGACACCTTTGTTAAAGAATTTTTAACCTGTCAGCAATATATGCCTTTTGTTCTTCAGTCTTTTAGGTTAATAAAATCAAGGCCAGTTTCCTTAGAGATGCTGAAGCTATTAGGTACCAGTAAAACTTAATGTACCACAGGGACCCTGTAGGAAAAAAATGCATTTAATTGAGTGTTCAGAGCCAGAGCCACCCACTATAAGTATATCCTGGCAATTGAGATGTTATTATTGCCAAGGCTCTGCCATATGATGATATAAATGCATCTTTTTCTGAATGAGAACACCAAATACATGGGTGAAAAGATCATTGCATTCCTTAAAAAGAAGGTCTGAAAGTCTTCTTTTGCATTTTGTCATTGCCATCCATAAGAACCAGTGGTGTCATTAATGGGATTACATTTCTAACGAATTCGTAAGTAAATCTAGTAAAAATGACTTTTTAGAATGAGAGATATTCAGCATTTCCTTGTCTAAATTTGCATTTCTAATAATGTGTCTGTCTAAATGGTAACCTTATTATCAGTCTTTCAGTACTGTGTTCAGTCCTTGTGAAGAAACAAAGACACTCCACTCCTTTCCTTCTTACTTCATTTCTCCTCTCTGGATGAATGATGTATGAGCTTTTCCAAATGCTTTCAACATATGAGAGCTCTATTTAGCTGTGCACTAGAAGTGTTAAGAGTGAATGAAGACAAAGAAACCCAAACAGCAGCACTAACGGTAATTCAGACTCTGATTACTGATCCAAATTAGACTGGACAAACAGAAAGACAAGGTTTTTTTCCAATAATAGTGAACTAAAATAAAATCCATATTTAGCTGATGTATTCCGTGTTCCACAGCCAGATTCTTGATTTTCAGTACACAGAACAAAACCTGATACAAGGCTAAACTCCTCAGGTTTAGTTCCAGGTTATTGATCTTCACTCAAAAACTTCTAACACTAAGTAGGGGTACATGAACTGGAGGAAACATTTCCCTCAGGGGACTTTTGTCCAGGGCTGCAGTTCTCACATCGGGGTTTTTATCAAGCTTATACACCTATTTCCTTAGAGACTGAAAGTTCACTCTCAAATCTCTTCAGGATGGAAGTCTCACCTTGCTGAAGAAAAGGTTTTGGATAACTAACAGGGCACTGGAAGCCTGCCCCCACAAGCTGAATACAGACAAAAAAAATATTCCCAAGCTTCCCTATATATTTTTCTTCAGGAAAAAAAAGGAACATTTTTAGAGCTTAGAGTCATTTTAAAAGAAAAGAAAAAGAAAGTTTTTTAGGGAGCAGACATGACTGTGCTAGACAGGTTGTTGTACAATTAGTACTTTTCAAAGTCATAGAAATGCTGAGAGAAAATGAAGCTATTAAAGAATTAAGAGATGGTAGCACAATCAAAGTCAACCAGTTTCATGAAAAACAGATCTTGTCAAATATGAACTTTTTAAACATAACTTCTAGTATGATTCCCTTTTTTAAGGAAAAAATACCTTTCACATCCCCCTTACTAATTTAGCATTGATCACAAAGCCTCCATTAACACTACACATTCTGACAACACATATTTATAAGACTCCACAGGATATTTCCACCCTTCCCAGTCATCCTATACCCTGTAGTCATATTTACATTCATAGAAAATCCTTTCATCCAAACTCCTCATCAGTTCTTCCCTATATTGCTCCTTCTGGAAAGGTGTCTGTTTTCCAGCCTGAATACTTTATTATGCCTAACTAATAACTTCCCCCCCTGGGGATAGGCACACACACACACACACACACACACACACACTATAGCCCAACAGTGCACATATGAGCATAGGCTTCAGGGGCTTTTGAGCTTCCCTATGAACAGCAAGGATTATAACTCTTTACATCAAATGGTACACTAGGCCAGCTTCCAAACAGAATAATGCCAGATACTAGTTTTGGATGTCTGAAAGCTTTAATTTTTTTTCCCTGATATCTGGTGGAATCTTGGCCAAATCCTGTATCTTCTGTGTTCATCAAGATGCACCTATGAAATGAGGAGAACTGGAGATGCAAAAGGGCATCTGGTATTTTTTTGAAAGCATATGATAGAAAATAAAGCCTATAAATAAAAGCTATGAGAAAAGGCATATTAGGCTTCAAAATAAGGTATGTTGGAAAGGGTAGGGGTCAGCATTGAAATAAATTTGGCTGTAGGCATTTCATTTTCAAGATAAGATATGTTGAGGTGGTTAAGGAAAACTGATTAGTCATTTATATTCATTGGTACAGAATGTTAGCATGAAGAAGGGACATCTAGAAAAGGAGATAGAGTTAGCCCACATGTAGCTATTAATTTAAAAAGTGTCTTTCACTGGGAAGTCAAATTGGAGTCTGTATCAAGCATCTTCTCTCTGCCCTACCCACTGCTTAACAAGAAATCCCACCGTTTTTGTATCCATCACCTCCCCAACCTGATTCCCACTAGCCACTCATCTGAACCCCCACAAGACAGGAAACATCTTCAGACAAGCTATCAATAAAAGTAGAGGAGGGTGAAACAACCCCTTATTGTCTGGCCTGGCAAGATTTTGCTAGTTGAGACTGGATGCATTCCAAGAGAGAGTTGGGTTCCTGCTTGTGTAATTTTTTTTTTTCTCAAAATGCCAAAAATGCCCTGAGAAATCCGTGTTTCAGGACATAACCAGTGGCTTAACCTGGACACCTGACACACTTTTATCAGACACTGCAGAGACACAATCTTCCACTTCAGACACAGCAGAACCCTGTCTCAGCTCTGAGTGGAGCATGGTCCAGAGGGAAGAGTGACTTTAAGAATGGGAACACTATGGTCCTTCAGCTACTGTGGTCTGTTGCAGTATTCCAAGGTTTTTGCTTGCATGTGCTCAGAGGCCAAAGAGCAAGCTGCAGACTTGCACCAGCGCCTGCTCACGGGGCTCACCCTTCCCAGCCTGGTGGCAGCAGCATAAGTGTCTCAGCAGCTGCTTGCCTGGCAGGCCCCAGAGGGTGGAACTAAAGACACTCTTTAAATTTCACTTTTTTTAAATGCAGGACTTAAAAGTCGTGCATTTTAACAGAACATCTGCCATCTGGGCTGTGATGCAGAGTCTGTGGAAGTCATGCATCCTTACAGAAGTCATGCATCCTTACAACTTGAGCCAGGCCTTTCAGATCAGAAGAGACAGTGACTCCTGTTTCTTCTGTGGGTCAGGCATGGATAATAACACACAAACCAAAAGAATTTGTAGACAGTAGCAAAACTGAGAATTCACACCATGGCAATGTGCTTGTGCTTGGTAAACTGTAAATGGAGACTCACGTTCACAGAAGGTACAAAAGCAGAATTTAGGGAAAATATATGGCTTTCCCCTCTCTGGCCAAATACAAGGAAATGAGGTATTGGGTTTGCTTAATTAGCAAAATCTTAGCAGGCCAGTACATAAAGGGATTTCCTACCCTCTCTGTTTTAACAGCTAGCTCCCCTATTTTGTCATTAACGTGACACAGTGTGTTGAAACAGCTTTACAGTCAGAAGAGGAATACAACAGAAGAATCCTTCTGTTTTCTAGCAATGAATTACTGAAACATAAAGATCTGCGTTATTAAATTTTCACAGAATGGGCCTGTGGGTAATACAAAACTAAAGAAAGCTTAACAACATCCAAGGACAGCATGCAAGGTCCCCTCCTGTGAGACAGACAAATTTCTCAATATTTTTTCCCCCAAATTTCATCAAATATAATTCTCGTTAATAACAGACTATTACCTGGTGTCTAGAGGCTTTTTTTAAGCCTAGCATCTAGATGTCTCTTCTGTTCTGCTGATGGTCACAAGCAGAACAAGCTAGTGACATGTGAGATCAGTAGAAACAAAAGGCAGAGAGTCCTCTGTATTCCTACTTACTTCAGACCTTGGTGTTTGTCTGTTTTGTAACAAAGAAGGATAACTGGTCCTTGGTATGCAGCATGCCCGAGAAGTGCCTTGATCAGGTCAAGTTGTGTGTCAAGTCTTTTTAGACCTGGAAATACAGTTCTGTTTTGAGGGGGAAAGCATGCTTTCCAGTGATAATATTTGCCTGCTCTTGTGCTGACCAAATCTTAAAGAAAAACTTGTGTATAGAAATTCTGAGACAACAATGCTTTTCTAGGTTCTTTTTATATGGAGAGACAATAAATATTTAAGTGAGTCAGACCTACCAGTTATTAATGAGAGAGCCAAAAAGCATTCATTTTGCCAGCCACCTTTGCAAGGGTTAATCACACATTTCCATAACCTGCTTACATAGCTTTCCCTATATACCATGGATGACTCTGGAGGGTCAGACTTACAGAATCCTGTATGCTCAGACTCTAAAGCCCTGCAAAACACACATGACTCACATCTAATTGATAGCATTTATCATTTTTATATTCCAAGTATACTCAATAAAATGGGATTTACTCTGTTGATGCGACAGTTGAAATATCTTTTGCTTAGATGTAAGCAAGAGGTTATGATCGCTCAGTTTTCTGATTGGTACAGGCACATTACAGCACCATGTTTCAAGTATAGAGGTGTTACAAGGGAATAGATGATAGAAGTCTTTTGAACAATAACTTTGTATGCATAAAACATAGAGCACTGTATACACACACATGTGCCCTCTTTAATTCTGATATGAAAATGCAGTCATACACAAACTTGCTCTAAAAGATGAGGTGGAAACATATTCATCTAATGATGACTGTGTGACAGGGTCACAGGTTAAATTTGCTCACTAGTTTAGAAAGACAAGAGTGCAAACTAAGGAGGGTTCCTTGGGCTAATTCTCTAACAGTCAATCAGTTATTTCTATTAAAAGGAAATTAAAGCAAAAGAGATAGAGAATTATTATAATAAATATAAACTACCTTCAGACAAAAGAAGTGGTATCAAAATGACTGGGAAGTAGTAGAGAATGGATAGGATCTACTCCATCCATTTTACTTTAATTAGTTATGTACATCCTGCATCCACTTGTTATAAATGTATTCCAACATTTTATACAAAAAATGCTCACCAATAACTGCTGGAGCTGTTGTCCAAACTCGTAACCATTATATTCTGAGATGCTTTTTCCATGCATTGCTAGTATCCATTAGCTTTTGAAGACTAATTAGCACAAATTCTGTATCATTGTGGGCTGACTAGTTCCCTTCACATTTCTTTCAAAGACAGAAAATGGACGATGTGTGTGTATTTGTGAATGTGTTTACCCAGTCTTCTGTGTGTTGTTTACACAGAGAATCACTGAATAAGCTTACATTCATTCGAAAGGTGTATTTCTGGGCTCTCAGACTGCAGGGCCTTGAACTAGTTGCATCCATATTGCCTTTTGGCCAGGCCCAAATCTCAGTCATTCCCACAGGGTGTGTGCAGTTTTGAACTCACAACAACAGCTGAACATGCTCCAAACAGCACAAGAGCTCATGTGCAGAGACTGCAGCCTGGGTAGTGTTTACAGTCAGGATCCCAGCTGGCAGAGCAGCACAGACATGCATGCTACGAGTGCAGCCTTTCCTTATATGCATACATGGATGCATTACCTAAACAAACAAGCTTATTTACAGAAGTTTCATTTGGGTAACGAAGGAGTATTCATCACCTCAGATTTGTCCTTCACAGCTGGCTCCTCTGGCACAGACAAAGATTTTGCCATGACATCTGCCTGATCCCTGGATAAACATGGCTGTGAACACATGTGCTCCTTCTGCTCCTCTGTTTGTATTAGGGCAGTGTATTCACCTACAAAACTTGTGTGACCATCGAGATACAGTCTGCCTTAAGATGCTTCTTTCTGTTTAAGGAAGAAATTTAGTAGGAGGAAGAAAAAACTGTATTTATTGTACATTCAGAAAACAGAAACAGTGAGCAGTGTTTTCCCAGGAAAAAAAAATGCTACTGTTTATTTTATGGGCAATGGTTTCTCAAAGTGAGTATAAAAACCTGGCTCTGCAAAGATCGGTGTCAGCAATGGGGCAGCAAATGGTGTATTCTTTTAGCTATTTCCAACTAAGGTCTTGTTCCTATGAAGAAAACTGTAAAGAGATATACTCGCATTCATGTGCAGCTCCTACTGAAATAAACACAACTTGAAGAAGATTCCTTTTATCCTAAGGATCAAACTTTCCCTCCCTCTGCAAACTGCACAGACAATTCTGTCCTTTTATTTTACTCATACCATGCTAATAGAGAAAACGTTCT
Organism: Falcunculus frontatus; assembly: GCA_013398115.1. NCBI lineage: Eukaryota > Metazoa > Chordata > Aves > Passeriformes > Falcunculus > Falcunculus frontatus. The sequence continues at coordinate 419,245 of VZRV01010565.1, forward strand.
GGGCAAGCAGATACCCTCCCTTATAAGTAGTTTTATTACAACACATCCCATGATTCAAACTGGACATATTAGACTATGTGCTGTGCCAAATCAAGCACTTTTTTTTTTCCAAGGAGAAATGGGCAAGTTCCAGGGCTGAGCACAAATCACTTTCTGCGAGTACGCAGCAGTCTGTCCCCAGTGCTCGGTTACATTTGGCCAGAAAGATTATAGAAGTCTTTTGTTTGCCTGGATGGATGAGCATCCAGTTTAAGATAAACACTTGCACATTTGAATTTTCATGCAAGAATACTTGCCAATATAACTGCAGATTCCCTTTCCGCAAATACACAGGCAAGGCAGCCTGACTGTAAAATACTCATGAAATTGTACGTGTGTATCTGAAAACAAGTGCAATTAAATATGAAGTCAAACCCACTGCAGAATATTCACTGTATCTGGTCATCTCAATTATTTTCTGCAGTAAAGGACTGTGTGTGCCTGTAATCCTATGGAAAAATATTAGTTTTATAATAATATTCGGTGAAATGAAGTAGAATCATCAGCTTCATCTGAGAAAAAGTGAAAGAGGCAACTATAGCTGATCATTAGCAAAAAGTCTCTCGTCCCCAGATTAAAAAGGCCACCAGATAAAATTCTGTTTCAGCCTACTGGGTTTCTCAACTTCTTCTTTTTTTTTTCCCCCTCAGATCCTCTTTCTCCTTTCCAGGGCCCAGTAATGGGTTAATTGCATGCAACACATGTTCTTGTAATCAGTGAAGTTTGTTTTCATCTATGTGCCCTTTTAAAGGGGAACTCGCTTGTCTTCTCTGGTGTTGGAGCAGTAAGAATTTAATTAGCAGCCAGAAATGTCGTTACTGAAAGATTCAAAACCTGAAGCAGATAGTTCCCAAATGTGTGGCTTGTAGTAAACTAAACTAACCCAGCACAGACTCAGGTCCTTTGGAATGACCTATTCCCTCCCAAAGCTTCAGGACGGAGAGAGTCACCAGCTCTGCTCCTCATTATTGTTGTCTCAGCTTACTGCCCTAAAGTGAGGGGTAGTGGGAGGATGAGAGAGGTGCTAATCCACAGAGCAAAACACAGAAAGATTTACACCAGAGCTGAGTAAATATGGGTAAAGGAATGAACCCAATGTCTTTTTGAACCAAATCCTCTGTAAGTAATTTGCTTGATAAAACACAGCTCACATTTGGGCGGGGAGCTATGTTAGCAGACAGAGTGGAAATAGCATTAAACCTCCTTTAAGATGGTTTGCATAATGTCAAATAGGTTAAAGAAACCCTGGTTCCTAAATTAAAACCATATTACTCTTAAAGGAGAAATTTACTTTGGACAATGGTAGTGGAAAGAATGACTATATAATGTAACTGTAATTAATTATTCACACGTGAACAGCATATAATGTTTGTGATTGCCCACAGTGTGTAATGTACATAGGGAAGTAATTGATGGGTGCTCTTGTATTGTCTGTGCCATCAAACAGTGCCAAACCAGGGGAGGAAAGGGGAAGCATGTGTTTGGAGTTTATGCACATAGGAAGGGTCATTGCAGCTTTAGACAGATCTCCAGGAACATGTGTGTCAAGTCAAGAATTCTTCAAGAATAACTGTTTGGCTCGCCCTTCCAAACCTGTCCCCCAGCAGCTTCTCCTCCCTCCAGCGGGAAAAAAAATCCAATTCCAAAGTATGGTTATCTTCAGGGCACCTTGCACAGAACAAAAACACCTAACTGAAACCAGGACCTGGACCTGCCTTTGAGGAGAAAGCAAAGATTTCCAAGTGCCGGTCTTCCTCTCTTGATCTCATATACTTCTGTTGTTAGTGAAAACTGTAAAACAGTATTTACAAGCTTCTGCACAGCATGAGGCTGCCCGTCTGCAGCACGGCAAGAGAGAGCTGGTTCTCTATACAACAGTGCAACCTAGTGGCTCTCAATAAAAGCTCTGCCTTTCAGCCACAAAGCTGTTGGGCATATATCTTGCTGATATTTTAGTATTTGAAAAACAGTGCTTGCATCAAGCAGTCTTGTTTTACACATTTGCCTATGTCGTTAGCACAGACACAGGACAGAGGTCTCTTCAACAGCATCTCAGACTCTCAAAAATAACACAGGGAACTTTGGGAGGGTAAATGGTGGGTTGGCATTGGGTTGCGCCTTGCAGGCTGTTACTCAAGTTGCGTAATTTATGCAACTGGTTTTGATGAAACTAATGTGATTATTCACACGTGTAAGGATTTCTCTCTTGCTTAAGGGTTACTGGACCAGTCCCCAAGTCAGAAATTCTTCGGCAAGCTCTCACCAGTACCCAAGCAGGGCTACTGACAGGCTTGAAGGCATCTGCTCTAAGCCGGATGGGTATTTATTGCAAACTGGTGTTAAGTTTGCCCACATTTTTTGGAAGATTTCAGATTCGAAGGATAGGGAATACTGCAAGAGATGCAGTAATGGCAAATATCACAGTGTGGTAAATTACATTAAAAAGAAAACGTTGTCTAAATAAAGGCTTGATCCAAAGCCCATTTAAAAGTCATTGCAGGAAGGGTGCTTTACACGTTCTGATCTGCCCATTAGAGAAAGGCAGGGGGGGAAAAAAAGCCTCATTTAGTGCTGACACAATGTTTTCAACTCAGCCCATTTGTAATAAGATGCTCTTTAGCCAAATCATTTAAGTCATTTGGAAATCATTTAGAATTCTCTTTCAGAGCAATTAGTAAAAAGCTAAAAGCCTCAAATGGTTCTTTGTGGTAGTTTCATAATTATTATTTTAAACCAGAAAATATCACCTTAAAGCAGAAAAAGAAAACCATCCTTTGCTACTGAAAGTATCTGTGTGCATTCTGGAGATCTGAGGGATAGAGAAAAGGTGACCTTTTCCAGATCTATGCATTCCATATAACAGTCTTTTCCTGTCTCCGAAGAACACACTGGGGAGGAAATCATTCACTATACTTGTTTATATGAGATGTTATAGTAAGAATTAAATGTAATTTAGTGGGACAATAAAATCTTCTCAAGTACTGATATTCGACACAGTATTGTTGTGTTTGGGGTGGATTTGGGGATGATTAAATGAGTAAATCACACAGATCTGAAACATTTTTTTCACCTCCTCAGATGGCATCTTGATCGTGCATGCACTGTGAACACCAAAAGCCTATAGGTCAGACCTGAAATTATAGCTAAAACTCAGGTCCTGAGGTACATGGACTGTTTATATCGATGAAAATTTATGATGTCTATACCTTAAATCCCCGGTCTCTCTTTTACATTGACTTCTTTACTATTTGCTGCTTTATTTTATGGTGATCCCTTGCCCTCTATAAATATATCACGGTTATTTAACCCTAGATCCCAACCATAGTTTTCAGTATTTCAGGAGGGATCTATTTGTTACACAGTCTGCTACTGGGGCTTTTATAATCCTATACATTAACAGCTATTATTTCACTGAAGTTAAAAATTTTCAACTATTTTCATCTTTTCATTTAACTTGATGCTATTTGGTATTACAGCCAAGAACAGAAAACTGTGTGCTGTTTTTCTAAGATTATATTGAGGTACAAATCTTCTTTAATCTCCTGCAGTGATTGAGTTATTTTCTATTAAATATTTATCAGTGGAAAAATGAATAAATTTAACTGTAATAAATTATAGTTTGGCAGACTTAATTGCCTATTGTTATTTTTAAAAAAAATCAGCCTTATAAAAATCTGACCTAATCCTAGGAACATGCCATGGAGTAATTAAAGTTTTCTGTGGGGATAGACTGCAATAATTATCTTGTTTTGACTGAGCTTCTTATTATTTTAGCCTGAAAAATAAAACTGAAAAACAGGAAAGGCATATAGATTTGCAAAACCTATTGTCTGATGTTAAAATTGTTAAGAAAATATGAGTCAGTATTATGCAAATTCTGACCTAATCCCAGCAACATATTGGTAGGTAATTGTATTTTTCTTTAAAAGGGGACAGACCCTACAATAATTATGCCTTGTTAGTGTCCACATTGCTATATTTTTGATTTATGTATTTTTGTGGGAGCTGACAGATAAGCAAGAAAAATTGACATATTATAAACTAATAAAAATAAATAATATCTGAATCTGCCTTGCAGCAATGCACATTGGGAAGCTAAATCAATGCATTAATCACACAAATTTTGAGTAAAGTATAGCTTGTGCTAAATGAAAAAGTGACCTATACCAAACAGAGCTAAATATTGAAATCTTAGCACTACTTCTGTTTGCACCTGCCTTAATTCCTGAGGTCAAACAATGTGAGAATTTGACCTATACTATTTTTCTGATTATCCTGTGCAATATTGCAGGACAAATTTGTGCTCTGCTCATCTTTCTTACGATTTTAATAACTTTCCACCTGTTAGATCTGCCCTGTTCCCCAAGGAAAGAAAGAATTGCCTTTAAAAGAAAAATTTGGTTAGCATCTCTCTCTCTCTCTCTCTCTCTCTCTGTGTATTTTAGTATAGCATTTATTTTAGGGTGCTTGTTTACTAAAATGCTTTTGCTTTTCTGTGGGAAAGCATTGCCTGTTAAGTGCCAGAATGAAAAAAAACCCAAACACAATTTTGGTATCCAGTAACCACTAAGTCTGGGAGTTCTGCTCTAGTGCACCAGCATTGTGGACAAATTGACAATGTAAATATTACAGAAATGAGCGTAGGGTTGGGCAGAATCTAACAACTGGTACCATTTAATACAACTGGTAGGAAACTGATGAACTGTTGACAGTATCCTCCCTTGCTTCAGGTTTTTGCCCATATAATCTCATCCCACCGACATGGCTGGGCCAAATCCACACGTTAATAAGGTCACCAGAGTTAGCAGCCTGGGTCTGAATTTTTCTCAGTGATTGCAATTTGAATATACCGAAAGAAAATACCAAACTCTCGTGAACAAAGGAAATACAGATTCCATTGTCTTCTCTTACACTGTCTGCAAATGCCACTGCATGTCATCCTGTTTTGGCATTTCCAGAGTAATCCCTTGCTTTAAGGGCTTTAAAGAAAGGATTGCACAAGCTCGGTGGAGAAAAAGGAAACAAGGCCTGAAAAACAGCTCAGCTGTAAGGCAATTCCCTGTGCAGCTTCCCAACCCCCAGGTAAAGCCCCATTCCTCACACACACCCAGGTTGCACATCTGCTCCAGCTGCTGGTTACAAAGAGCACGGCACAGCCTTGCTCTTTGTAACCGGCTGAGCTGAGCATGAGCTGAGGCTGCCCACAGTCTCAGGAGGTGACACCTTCCGAGAGCACCAACCTGAGCTTCTGTCAGCATGTAAGGCATGTGGTCATGGTACATCACAGAAACACAGAACAGCTCAGGTTGGGAAAAACCCCCAAGATCTTTGAGTTCAACAATTACCCTGCACCACCGTGTTCACCACTAAACCATATCCCCAAGTGCCATATCCACATGTTTTTTGAACCTGTCTTGATAATCCCCTTGAGGACTGCTTTGTGCCTGCTGCTGCCATGCAAATGCATTTTATTTAATGTGTCATTTCAGTGAATGAACTGAGGGAGATCAGATGACAGTGCCAAGTGATGAGCTCAAAATAATAGATAAAAAACCCACAAAATAAAAAAATAATTTCAAAGGAAGTAGTTTTTTACACAGAAGCATTTGGTACCATTCATGATTTAGTTTCAGAGGTGAAAGCTATCCAGCTGGCCCTAGATATGTTGGCAAGCAAAGAGCACTCAAAGTTTACATTAATTCAAATGGTGAACAGACAAAGTCACAGAAAAAGCTATCAAATGCCATTAGGAAAAAAAAAAAAAAGACTATAAATGCAGATATAAGAACATACAACTATTTGCATTCATATGTTATATGCACCTAAAAGCATGTTTGGCAAAAGCAAATCATCTCAAAGAGGTGTTTCAAATCCTTCCTTGACTTTGCTGTTTCCCACTGGCTACCCTTCCTCATCAACATATTTGGTATGTGAATCCCAGACCTAAGTATTTCTCTGTCACAGCAAAAATGCAGACATGAAGCTCAGAATTAAGGACTTCATGTCTCTTTTGGAGATGTCCCTGAGATCACGGGATAATGATAATTTCCATCATGTTCCTAAAGGGATGTCCTGCTTCAGGGTCTTTCATCTCTCACACTGCAGTGTAAATCAGGGAATGTTAGGTCATATAAGACAAGAACTGTTCCTAAAATGTCCAATATGAAAGTGGTTTTCGTCTGGATTTCTGCAAAGAACAGCTAAAATAATATAATTGATCTCATTAACTGAATCTACTCAGGACTCTCATAAAATAGACTAACAAAGGTCACCCAGTACCTCCATCCTTATAATACATTGTGTACCTGTAGAATCAAAATTATCTTCTATTTTCTATCATTTCAACATGTGACACCACCACTGCCAAGACTGATTTCTTCCAAGACAAGGGAGACAAAGGAGTCCATGTCAGCTAATCATGGGTCGCAGGGGGGAAGCCTGGAAGAGCCCCTAGGCTCTAAGTGAACTTGCTGTTCTGATGGAAAGGATGGAAACAGTTGTATACCATGAGTAGAGCAGCAGTAGGAGCTGTCCTCTCCCAAATGGACGTGGACTTGGAGCCTGAGGCCAGTAGGAGAGGGGAGGAGGAGCAAGAACTGCTGATGGAGATAGTCCTGGCAGAGGCCTCAGCACCTGTGAGAAGAGGTGATGAAGAAATAAATATCAGACAACTGTAACAGTTTAAACAGCTGATTCTACCAAGTGGAATGAAGCATCTCCCACACAGCCTTCAGATTAAGATTAACACAGATTTGAACAATAAATTCTCACATAAAGTTTATATAATTTTAAGTTTAGTAAACCAACATCAAATAAATTATGCAATCAACTGCTAATTTATTAACTCTGACACTGTTCTCTGTCCCATATATACAAGGCAGCAGCCATTCTGCCTGGGTGATGGGACTTCCACACTGATAGTTAGGAGTCTGTGGTGAGGAAAAATGTGTATATTGTGGCAGAACAACGAGACACACATTTCTGACTCTAGACACCTGCAAACTCCATGTTACTTATCTAAATATGTAAACATGCTTCCTCCAAGCCATGGGCCATTAGAACCCAATGCTTCTGGAAAGCAAAGCATTGTGAGACAATTATAATAATACCTGTATTAACAAATAAAAGTGAAGCATTTTGACACAAAAATATCCTACATAATCTGAGACAATTTGGTCATGGAGCTGTTTATAGCAAAGCATTAAGTTTAGCTATAACAGCAGCTGACTTGTTCTCTGGAAACTCTATTCCCTGAAAGGCAGCATTACAATTAAAGAGTGAAGAGTATTTCAGCTGACATAGCATTCCTGATATAGGCACAGTCAATCAAGGGAAAGGCCAAAGCAACAGTCAGATAAAAGACTAATAAAGCTACAAATGACAATAAAAGTCCACTGAAAGCTTTATTAGACTGGTGAAAACCTAGCTCAGAACATAAAACAGCCCTTACGCAGAGTAACCCCCAAACCTTTTACTACGGCTTGCAATAGATGTCACACTGTGCTGGTGAGGGCCCTGAAAAGCATAACAGGCACCAAAAAAATCAAGGCCCAATCAGGACTGCAAATAGACCAGTATGCTGAGTAAGTTGCTTTATTGTAGTATTCTGTGATAGAGGTTGGACTACCCCTGAACTTCCTGGGAACAGCAATTCCTCAGCTACCTTTTCTAATCTGTAGATCTCAAATTACTTTGAAAGAAATGAAATGTCACATTTTTCATTTTCCGGGAAAGGAAGCTGAGGCATAGAGGGATGTTGTAACACTTCATTATAAATTTCTCTTATGTAACGTAACCCTCGGATTATGGGAAGGTGTTATGTGACCTAAGCAAATTCATGTGCATATACCTTTTTAATGTATTTCTGAATATCCCACAAGTTTAGGCTTCAAATTCTTATAGTCAGGACATTCACATGTCAGTAGCTTTGTGTCAGCAAAACAGGTAGGCTGCTTTCTTGTTAATAATAGGTGCATTTTTTTAAAGAAAGCATGATAGGAAATACTAAATGTCATGTATTTCCTTATAGTTATAATGGTCCTGTGTCTCAAAAACATCTTCTGAGAAACTGGCACACAGAGTAGTGTGTCATTCTATCACTTAGATACGTAGCTTTAGTAAATATTAAAAGTTTCTGCAAGATTAATACTGTAGCAAGTTGAATTTGTTTTGTGTTATTACAAGCACTCACAGTAGAATGAGCACTGCCATGCTGAACAATATTTGGATGTAAGAGAAAAAGTGCACGTGTGAAAGCTAAACCATGTCACAGCAAAACATACAATCTTCTTGCACCAAAAAGGTGAATGGCACGATGGTGGTGTAACCAAATAATACAGGGACTCTGGTAAAGTGATAAAAGAGACTGGCATTCATGCTGATAGATCAAAGTAAATGGGGATCCTGTATTTTGCACTGTATACATGGTTAACGCATGTGTTCTTAGTACAATGAGGCATTTCAGCATTCTTTGAACACTTCTGCCTAATAAGAGCTGGTGAAGGGCTGCCTTCTTCGCAAGAATAATTCACACTTTTAGGACCTGCTCCCAAAAGCCATCATATGTTGAGATTTCACCAGATTTCTTTCCTACCCTATAGTACTTCCTGCAATAGTACTATAACAGGGTTTGCACCCTGACACAGCCCCGTTGTGCACCCTCAGTTTCATCTGACCCTGATCTTGGCTGCCAGTATAACCTCACATTACTGCAGATATTCTCAATTAAAATCATATTTTTTTCTCCGAGTGAGGAAAATATCACAATGGACACAGCAAAATGTCAGCTGAAGTAGGTAGTACAAATATGGTCTATTCATTCTAGTGGGAGCTGATTCTGAGAAGTACAGCCACAGCTGAGTCCTCATCACTTGATTTTGGGGTTAGAGATTGTTCCTGGGTTCAATACTTGGCCTCTCTCACTTTGCATTTTGTAAGCACCCAGGGAACCCAGTAAATATATTGTATAGAGCGTATCAGGCTGTCTTTGGATCTATGCTCCCCAAGGAAATTTGGCAATAGGCACTGATCCTTGAACCATCTTGGTTTGGGGTTTTTTCAGTGCTATTGTATTTCTACAGCAGATTCAGTGTTTTCAAGGAAGCTGCTAAGAAGGACCTTACCTGCTATTAGGCAAATTCTGTATGTTAAGTTGTTGGCCTTATACGTGATATTCCAATTAAGGTGTCAGCTAGAGGGGCAGATCTGCAATTAGAATTGCACAATTATGCTAAAAAACTGAGATCATAAGGCCCGCTGTGCAGAAATGTGGGAGACAGAGCCCTTTCCCAAATAGTTTGCAATCTAAATATAGACAGTCCTCAAAAATTAACAGAAGAAGCACGGAAAAATGAATGGACTTGCAGAGGGTACACAGCAAAGAGGCTGAGCTAAGATTAACACCCAAGGCTCTTGACATTCATTTTTTTCTTAATTTCAGTTAATTATATTCACTAATTCTGCAAAAATATGGCAAACATTGTTTCAAGTGATGGAGTTACCATCCTTGGAGATATTCAGAAAGGGTCTGGACATAGTTCTGGGCAACCAGCTAAAGGAGGCCCTGCCTTGAGCAGGGGGATTGGACCCCATGACCTTCAGAGATCCCAACCTCAGCCATGCTGTGCTTCTGTGAACATTAATAACTCATTTTATCTTTGAAAATTAGTACATTTGCCCAAATTTAAACCAGTAAACTCAGGTAAAAATCTCTGTATTTCTACTATCTTAGGTTACATATATATACACAAATACACATAGTGTGTTTTTTATATATTTAGCAATTGCAATAAAAAAACTTCCAGCCCTACTCTTAGCATGTTCCCCTTTTTTAGATTTAATAATGTTGCAAGGAAAGGAAACATCTGACTTTGGAATTATAGCAGCACAAAGCAGTTACTTTTGGCTTCCAAATCTGATAGGAGCATATAAAACATCTGCAAGTCATTGGCTGGAGCAAAGATTAGAAGAAAAAGTTCTAGGATATGATGCATATGTACAATTCATCTGGCCTTAAGTCCAATTTAAGCAGCATGCAGTCCCTGTACCTTGGCTTATAACGAGTTACTTTAATGCACAAACAAGGTGAACACTGTTGAGACTAATACCTGTAGAACTTGCTTCAGCTGGCACCTGCTAAGCACTGTACATTCTGAAAACATTCTGAAAACATTATTCCAAATGCTTCAAGAACTTCTGAACACCTTTTTAAGATGCAGGTGTTTTCAAATTGTGTATAAATTCTTCAAAAGATCAATTAAATTCCCCAGGTTTTATGCAGGTTGTTAGATTTGAGGGCAGGGGTGCTGAAAGGGTGTTAAATGGCAAGAGTCTGGAGATAGTCTGTTTATTTATGACACAATCAATTAGTGCTTATTCTCTTTGCGCAAGGAAACTGTTTCCAGTTAAAAAAACCAAAACCTAAGAATACTTTAAAATACATCTTAACATATTAGAATGTGAAACAGGGGCAGCTAAGGGAAGGTTGCCATTACCTCCTCTGTTTTTTCCTTTTGATTGTCGCTGCTAAAGAAAACCTGAGTCATGAAATAAACCAACACAAATGCTTCCATGGGGAAGAGAAAGCATAAAGTCTTAAATGAAAAAAAACAACAACCTATTAAAAAAAAAAAAGAGAGAGAGAGACAAAAAGAGCCAGATATCAAACTTCTTTACACAGTCAAACAGCATTTACAGTCAGCTTTCACAAAGCTCAGATCAGTTATGAATAATCCCCACCCAACACAAGATGCAGTGTATATCACGTTGGAGCATTTTCTATCCTGTGCAGTCATCACACACTGTGGAAGGACATGGCTAGGGCACAACACACTGTGCCACAGAGCTTTAAAATAGCTATCCAGATAAGAGATTTGCTTCCTTTTGTATGTTTTATCTCAAGTATTGGAAACAAGTACTGTTCTTTATACAACACTAATGACAGTTGCTTTTCTATTGTAACTTATAGGGCTAAATTTGTCAAACCAAAAGACAAAATTTATCCATGCATATTTATTTTTAAGCAATCAGTTCACCTGAGTAACAGTAAAAAACCTGCATTTTATAATAGTATTTCTTTCTTCAAACATATAAAATATATAAAGATTAAAGAATGTTACAGCAGTTCAAGGACCACTCAGAAGCTCTTGTCACCCCAAGTCTGCAACATGTACGAGAAATAATTTCTTATATAAAGGATTAAATTCAGGACCCACTTGATTCACATAAGTCTCAACTACAATCCCCTTCTTCCTTCTCCCTCTCCCCCTTCAACATACCCACTCTGCATTTCCCCCTAAATTTCATTTTCTCTTCTTCCATTTGTGCATGCCTTGGAATAGCCTTGCAAAGTGGGATGCTGGCCTTTGTCCTGATTAGGAGCTTCAGTTTTCTTTCTGTTGACTGCAAATAAGGATTAGTCAGTTTAGAAAAGACTGGTTTGTCTCTCATTCTTTTTTTTCCTTGCCACTCCCTCCAAAAGAAAAAGCTGTTGACGAATTCCTGTCCATGAGATCCACACATGTACATGTGTGTACACACATCCCTCACTCTGATGAACACCAAGGTGTGACTTAACATATAAAGCCATAAAATTAGCAGACCACAGGTGTACTAATTTTTTTTTTTTTTTTGAGGAGGTGTTCATTTGTTTGTTTGTTTTCTTTAATACTAAAAAATGCTTCCCAGATGGACCAGGTCTTTTCAACACCAGAGCATAAGTTCTGGCACACGGTCATAGTGAGAACAAATGGTTAGCAACTGGATCACTGTTTGGTGCTGTCTTTGTTTAATCTGTGTAGAACCATACCCTACATCCTCCCATCTTGCACACAGAGTGAAAGAGAAGCTATGCTGAAAGGTTAGTACAGAGAATCCCCTTACATTCCCAGGACTCCAGCAATTCAGATGTTTGTCTGCCTGTCAATTTCCCAAGTTGTTTTTTTTTCAAATCATTGGCTGGTTTCAATTGGGTAGACAACAGTAGGGGTTTAGAAATTTCCCTGTTAAGCTTATACAAGATTTGTGAAAAATGGTATCTGTGTTTGAGGACACTTAAAGAGCTCAGCATGAGAAAATAATTTTAAAAAAGCAGTATGAACTCAAGGCTTATCTATTGTCTCTGACCAATCAGCACAAGAGGGCCGTCAACACAAGATGCTGAAAACCAACTTGGCATAGTTCTCTCTCTTGTGTAGGCAGTAACATTCCAGGGAGATGAGGTTACTGGGGTAGACTATTTGAGACATGGAGGAAAGCTGGAAGTTCACATCAGAAAAGAGAAATGAGATCATACAGGACATGAGGAAAAACTGCGACAAATATGGTCAAAGTGTGTGTATGCAGAACACAAATCCACCCGATTTCATCTGTCATTCATGGAAAATTTTGGTAAATTATATTCATTTGTTCTAGATGCTGGAAATAAAAGTATTTTTTTTGTCTAGGAAAGTGAACTTTAAAAGAGTTGCAAGAATTTTTATCGTTAGTTTTATTATGACATACCTACTTACATCATTCAATGTAAGAACAGACAATTAAAGTCTGTAGAACACGAATGGTGGAATTACAGATTTCTTGGCATAGTCAATGATGTTAAAACCTGATCCACACCATAAAAAGGACAGCAATTAGAAAACCTCAACAAACTGGAAAACTTGGATACCCACTGCAAACATCAGAATAAAGACTTTCCTGTGAGTCCTGCAAGTTCTGACATTCATCTAAGAGCCATGAAACATGTGTTGCTATGTCACACCAGCCCAGGGAGCTATGACACACAAATGCAAGTACAGAAATGAAAAATAGGCAAGTACAGAAATGAAAAATAGGCAAGTGCATTTTTAATGGCATCCTAAAAAACTCAACAAAGCTTCAGGTCATCTGTTTTCCATGTTTACAGAATCGTTCGTATTGGAAAGGATGGATCCTTTCTTTATGGAAAGGATGACATATGGATGGTTCCTTAAAAGCATGCTGTTGTTTCCATCTTATCTGTTTTGGGTCAGAGAAAAGGACGAGTAGCAAGTAGAAGTTGGGGGGTTTTGCAGGGTGACAGGAACTTCTGTGTGGGAACTTGAGTGGATGGAGGAATTAAGGAGAACAAAGAGTAAGGAGTCCAGTGACAAACCAAGCTTAGGAGAATCCAGTCCTGGGTGATGAGCTGGGGAAAGCAGTAGGGATAGGAAACAAGTTAAAATGGGAAGCTCAGAGAACAGTTTAGTTAAACTGCTTCCAGGAGATAGTGTAGTTATTTCTATGGTGATTACTACAAAATATCAAAATTACTTTGTACCCTGCCTGAATGTAAGCCTTGCATTCCTGGTGTACATAATAGTCTGAATGGGAAATATGCCATCACCTTTAACATGAAATCTTAATGGACTCCTTCGAAGGTTAATGTAATGTCAAGAAAAAAAAGGCAGGACAGAAAATTATCATGTTCCATTTCAGAGTGTATATCTATCCCCAAGACTTTCAAAAACTCAGGCAGACTAAGGTTTTTCTTTATGTTGCCCAAACTATTCAAATTGTCTTGGAACCATCACTGTCTATCACCAGTCTGGCAACAACTTTGAAGACACCTATCTAAAAAGGACATCTTGCAGCAATTAAATGTAGCAGAGTAGAGAGCTCTGATCTAGACAATAAACACCCTTTTCAAAACGGTGCCAGGTCTCCCAGCTGGGAGCAAGCCTAACTAAGGCAGGACTGAAATGATGCTGGCAGTCAGTGAGCTGTCTAAGACTTTTGTCAGTGCTGCCAGCATTTGTTCAGTTGAATTGGTGTCATCAGTAGAGAGATTTTTTTTTTTTTCCCAAAACTTTCCCATGTGTAAACAAGACTTAAGATGCAGAGTGATATGGGAAACATTAATTTCACACTGTAGTGACACTATAAGAGAAAATAAAAATGAAAACAATCTAACAGGAATGGTTTCATCTAATTGGACTGTGCAAAAACAATTACAGGAAAATAATTGCCTGATTGTTTAAAAGGATTGCTAATGGGCAGAGTTAAGGTTATCTGAGTGCATTAGCTGTGTCCTTCTGAGGCTTAGATTTCTATTAAGATTTGCCTTGAATCTAAATTTCCAGAATTTATTCTTTCTCTTTCTAGTGAAATTGCAGCATTCCTGTAATGTGTTTCACTTTAGCTTACTGATACATCCTCTCAGTCTGATTCCATTTTATATAGATTGAATTTAGGAATATACACAAGAGGGTTTTTTCTCTTTCTATTTGTATTTGAAAGATTTATATATGTGGGTTCCATTAAATACACATTTTCACACGTGTGTTTTTCACACACATCCTGCTGTGGCTCAGTGGATGAATACAGCTATGTTTTACAGTGCAGAGATGCCTTAACACCTATTCATTTTAACAGTCTGAACTTCAAGCCTAGAGCTGGAACTGATGCACAGTCCTGGAAATCTGGAATAATGATTTTTCAAGGTTTCTTACTATAAGATCAGACCATGAAAATAATATTGTATTTTATATTGCACGTGTAACTGTATTTGGTTCAACTTTTGCTCTTTTTTTGTTTTGTTTTGTTTTGGTGGGTTTTTTTGAGATTTAGCCCTTTTTAAAAAAAAAAAAAATTCAGGAAGAGGTAGAAAGGAAATCTCACTGCATATTTAAACCTGAGTTTGTTTCTACCCTTTGTATTACATACCTATTTCTCATTTTACTCTGGAAAATTTTTATAGAGAAGTGCATTAATAAAAAATTTGCAATAATAAACTCCTCGCAGAGATTTTTAAATGAAAGTTACTTTTTTGTTCTTATAGATATCTACTTCTCCAAAATGCCGACTTTGAGTTGCCACTACCTTATGGAGCGGGTGATACCACAATAAAAAGTTTCCACTTACAATTTACGATCAGGTAGCTGTGTTAGTTTACATCACATGTAGAAACAACATCGCACCTTGAGAGCATGGCAAGAAAAGAGTAACCTCTTAGAGGAAAACATATCTTTACAGATCAGATGCCAGCATCAGTTTGTACAGTGTTTATGTTTCATCTTCTAACTTTTCACAACAGATCTAAGAGGAGTCATCCAATAAATTAATATTATAAAATTATCCTTGATCAAATTTCTTTTTTCCCTGCTTGTGTGACTAGCATTCCATTTCTAAGTATAGATTGAAGTTACAAAACATGATGCATTTCCATGGTTGCAGAACCTTATTTTCTAGACAGGAAAAAGGATAATTATTCTCTCTTCAGCTAATTGATTTTAAATTATCCTTGACTATTTTTCAAAGATCTCCAAGAGATGCTTCATGACAAGCTATAAAGTAACAGCAATCAATTTAGCAGTAAATAAAAAAACTTTGGTATTCAATTAACGTATAAAGCCACTTAAATAGCATAACAATGTAAAAACATGAAATCTGTTTATCTCTTGTCAAATACTAATTTGCCTCCAATTTAATAATTATTTATTTAGATCTGGAATTTGCAGCTCAGATTTGTACTGATTAAATCGAATGTGAATATTTACAGACTATATTTATGCAACATATACACACAAAACAGGCACAGTAACAAGTATTTATTAGTAGTGCATTATTTGGAAATAATATATGTATGAATGCATGTGATACCTATACTGTGACAGACTTGGTCATGTGTTTGATGGTTGATTTAAGCATATGCAGCTGAAAAAGAAAAAAGCTAGTTTGGCTTGAATCTCTAGACCCAGAGTGTACATGAAGGATTTTCTGAAAATGTAATAGCATGTTTGGATTATTTTTTTAAATATTATTTTACTTCTTTCGATTTAAAAAACTGAACAGGTGACCAGCCTGTGCCCTTACAGGTCTTTACGTAACAATCTCATCAACAAAATAGCAATACATTTCTCATCATTTCAATGAAATTTCATTCCTCCAAAGTTCCGGGTATCAAATAAAGTCCCAAAATATGCATCATGCACTAGCAGCACAGTTTCTCTTGTATCTGGGGGAAGGGATGAAAGAGGCTTTGCAGTACATTGCAGAAAATCAGTACATTTGGTAGTGATGTATTGAGAAAGGAAAGGTAAATTGGACAGGCAAAAAGCCTCTTTCAAAAGAAAAGGACCTCAATTCAAGCATTACTGTTGGTTCCAAATACATCTATATATACAAAGAAATCCATGCTTTTGATCTTTTTAACTTAAAAAAAAAGTCACAAGTCTGAAAGACTGTTTATATTCTGGGAATGCAAGGCTAGTGACAGTCTTCTGGTACTGGATTGTACAATCTGAGCAATTACTGTGGTTTCTGGCTTTGTCAAAGAATTTAGAACAGATGGAAGATTCTTTAAAGTCTTAGTAGTTCCTCTTTTCACCTGTGTCCTATACATTATATTAGGACAGGCTAAACATGGACATGAACTGAATGGTACTTGTTCTGAATGGACATTCTCGAATAGAAATAGAGTTCCATTTCTCATGTACAATAAGCCATCTTTACAGCACACTGACGATGCTATAAATGAAAGTACCAGTCACAGAAACAGCCCAGTGCATCCAAAAATACACTGGAAGGGGTTTTGCTCTGAAGAATACATAGAAAAAGTTCTTGACAAAACGTCCAGTTTCTTCTGTATGTGTTTGTACAAAATTAACCTTGTCTCCCTGGACACAATTATGGTTTGTAGAACAGTTTCATGGCAGTTTGTGGGCATGCATCCTGTTATTCATGCAGCCCAACAGTTACCAAGAAAAACAAGAAAAGCAAGAAAAGTTTGCTGTAATTTATTACTTCTAGATTCTAAATATTGATGTTGTAAGAATCATGAAAGGCCTAAAGTAATTAGATTAGCATCCAAGTTCCATGAACTTGAATTCATGGAGTTCAGACATCAGAAAGGAAAGACACAGTAAATGTGTTAGAGTTACAGTTTAATTATGTAGAGAATTTTAATAGAAATGTTAAAATTAGTATGAATGGACAATGGCTGAGAAAACACAGCTGTGGAAACAGCAGGAAGATAAAGACAGGAAAAAGCTATATGATGAGCAGGCACAGATGCATGTGCATTAGCAGATCATTAAAATCCTATCACACATTTAGGCTGGAGTTCACACGGCATTCAGGTGGAGACACAAAAGACAATGATTAAATCCCGGTGCTCATAGAGGTGGGACAGGGTGAAGAGAGTTATTGTGATTATTTTCTAAAGGAACAAAAAGCACCAGCCAAGGAAAGTGTATGGTTATTAATCTAAGAAGAATCCAAAAATGTGGGGAGAGATAAGACAGAATTGGGTTAAAAGCTGTGCGATGTGCCTGCAGAACGCCATGGAGGCACAGAGAGTCTTGTCTCCACCTGACCTCAGTGGGAGGAGGTGTCATGCAGCAGACCTCTATGGAGAGGAGGGACTGACAGACGGGTGAACAGCACATGATCACCCCATAGAAGGACATTGAGAGAGTGCATTGCTGTCGTAGCAATGTGTGATAGGTCGCTTAGTGAAAAATACCATATAAGGAAATAAATACTGTGTCTTGAAAAAGTGCATAAAACCAGCTTATTTCTTTTGAATAAACGATTCAGATTCCCTGCCAGTCTGCATCCGTGTCTCAATCACTCACACAGGAACATCAAGAGGAGAAACCACAAACTGGTGTCTCATCTCCCATCTTCTCTTAGACAAGTGACCTGGATACCAGCATCTTGGTGGTTGTGAACATGTGAGTATGAGAGAGTGATCTGGGAGGACCACAGTGGTTTTCAAGTTTCATTTAATTTTAATATAAAGTCATTTGTCACTTATACACAGTTTCTCATTGAGATTTCCTGCATTGTTATTGCAACATTGTCTCTTACGTTTAATTTTCCTTGGTTTAATTGCAGATTTTAGTTCAGTCTAGCTCTGTCAACTTCCTGTGCATACCAGCAAACTTCAGCAGAGTAAGTCTTCCTGTATAATAGATCACAACTGCTTCATGGCTTATATAAAATAATTTAGTGCATTTTTTAAAATAAGAGCCATTTAAAATGTGAATAGATCTGTAAATTACAGTCAATTTTTAAAAGTAAACATTTTCTTAATTATCCATAGTGCAATACAGTGCCTTTTGCTTTCTCTAATACAAACATGTTTTCTTTGGTATAGAAATGTTTTCTCTTGTAAGAACAGGAAACTATTTCCAATAGCAGCAGAGCTACCTGGATGTAAATTAGAGCTTGAATCAACAGTGCATGTGTTTATTTTCAGTGCGGGTAATTTTAGTGTAGAATGTCTATGTAAAATGAAAAACCACATTTTGGTTTGTTTGGTTGGGTTTTTTTAATGTTTTTCACCTATCAGTATACTTACACACTGTACAGTGTCAATCAGGAAGGCATGTGTCTCACTCCTACAAAGTGTATCCCTGCCAGTAAATGTATTAGCCAATGCACATATTGTTTATTATTCTCATCCTGAAAATGATGTCTGGGAAGATTTCAAGACATTTTAAGAGAGACCTTGAGATTCTTCTAAAAATATTTGTAACCTAGATGCATTTTAATCTGACAAAACTGATACTCCTTACATAACTCATAACTGCAGCCATTTAAGGGAAAGAGATTACAAGTTAGATCTTATTTTCTCAGTTTCTCAACAGCAACATCTCCAGCTGGATCGTTCCTACCAAGCCATCTCTGATGGCTAAGATTCATCAGTTGTCACACCATACCTGTTGAAACATGCAGGTTTCATAGAAAAACTCCGTTTTAGCTATCTCTTTTTGTGTGAGATTTACTGAAACATGCAATCATACATATTGGTTTGGCCCTGCTATCATTAGTTTTCTTTATAAATGTATTTGTTTTGAAGAAAAACACCACTACAGTGTGATCTTAGTTGTCAGCTTGTCCTGATGCTGCATCGTAATTCTGAAAACAAGAGGAGATATGTGCTATGAGTAGGACTGCAGTGTTGAAAAGACTTAAACCTGTAAACAATCCTCTCTCATGCTTGTAAAGTGTTTTTCTGCCTCATGCCTACTTTAGCTGAAACTGAAGCAAGTATTTGTTTTCAAAGCAAAGGAAAAATACCTATCTGTGTTCAGCATTCATTCTCCTGAAAACTTACTCAAATAAGGATTAATTCAATACTAATATTTAAGTATTCATTTTTATAATATTTTTGATAACCTTGGCCCAATATCCTTGCATAGACACAGCAGAAAACCAGAAAATAATCCTTACATGTAATACATGAAGAAAGCAGTATCATCCAAAAGATAGTAAGATAGTAATTTTTTCCTTTTCTGTGATTAAAGGATGAGGCAAAAGAAAAATATGAAAAATTATCCTGGGATCATGGGCTGCCTTCCCAAATCAGATAACAAAATTTTCCTTGCAAGACATTCTTTTTTGTGCAAGTAAATAACAAAACAGAAATTCACCAACACACTATTAATATATTAGGAAAGAATTACATAAAGAAAACATAGTTATTTACCAAAAAGTATGAAGTGATTGCAGGCAGGGCCGTTAAACTTTGTTCATAAGCTATTCACTGCTGGAAAAAACTTCAGCAGATTTAGATTTGTCCCTTTTAATTCACTACCAAAGTTATTTTCAAACCTTTCTGTTCCTAAAGTCATATTTCAATACCACATGATAAGGCAGAAAGCTCACTACACAAGTAACACAAAAATAAACCACATCAGCCTATACTGGAGGGTGAGGCTGAGTTGTGGCACTGAGATATAATGCCTCTATATATCAATTAAGGCCCTTCTGCATAATGTACTCTATTATTTCAACCATTCAATAAACAAAGAGCTAAATTGCCTCAGGAATAGCTTTGCTTGATGTTCTTTCTGCACTTACCTCTCCATGGGTTGTCAAAAGATTTTAGGATCTGAAGCAAATGTTCCTTCCAGCACAGGCCATGGGACAAAATGAAAAACTGCCTCCTCCCTGTTGCCTCTCTGATGCTTCAGTGACTAGGCAATTTATAATCTGGAAGCAGGAAAAGCTAGAGTTCTATTTGACTGAAACAGAAGTGAAAACAGAGGCTTTTTGTAGTATGAATTAGATTCAATTAACAGTTTGATGAACTTTTAGAGAGTGGCTAAAGTGCTTGCAAAAAGCCTTCCTCAGTGTCAGAGAGATGTCTCTCAGAGATGTGTAAGCTTGAAGGTCTGTCCAGAGAAGATAATCATAAAATTCAAGTAAAGCTATGTGGAAAACCTCCCTTCCTAAGTTTTGTATTTCTCATTCTATAGCTCCTTTTTTTAGTCATCCCATCCACAATCCTGATCGCCATTTAGGACATTGCTCTTTAAAAAGGTCAATTACAACTGAAAAAGGAGCACTGAAAATGCATTACAGTGGTCAGTACTACTCTATCTTCTATGGGAAAAATTGAAGAAACTTGACCTGTTTGGCCCACCAGAATAAGGAGTGAGGGTAAATATGATTTCTGTCTATGAATATGCAATGGCAGTAAACATCAAATAAAGCTGAAATCTCTTATTCTCAACAGAAAAAAAAAAACAAAAAAACAAAAAAGCCCACAAACTGACCATTAATAAATATATGTTAGATAGAAGTTTCCAAAACACTAGGGCAATTGGCCTTCTCGTTGGCAAAGTGGTAAAATATATACCTCTGAAAATAGAATTTTGTGACTTTCTGAAGACCTGCTGCCTCTAATAGTGGGTGAAGTCTCTGAAGAGGCTTTTCCTGGTACTTTGTCTGGTGGAGAGGAATTCACAGGAGCATATGCATTGAATAGAGAAAGGTATAGTCTACCCTTTAGGAAATGCTGAGGAATGATGGGCACTTACCCCAGAGAGAACTGGAAGCCAGAGATCAGGAAAAAAAAGGAAGACCTACAGAAAACAAAATCCTTAGCATTTTCCTGCAAACTAATTTTAGGTGTCTCTTCCTTTGGCTTGCTTGCAATTTGGTGGTTTATTTCAACATATTGCCTGCTACATCACTTAATCTTCCACACCACCACAGAGGTGCTGTAATTCTCTGTGTTGTAGCATCTACATCCTTTTAGAGTCTAACCATTACTTTTACAATTCACGTCCTACCAATGAACTCTTCATGTAGTGTGCGGTGGTCACAATAAGACATTGTCACACTTGTTTCAGAAAACAGCTCACGTGTTTCTGTACAGACAGGATCTATATAAAATAAAACCCCTGAAAACAGGAGGTTTATGTCATCTTACATAAAACTGCTCTCCTTGAGAAAGCAAGAGTTTCACCTGCTCCATCATTTGGAAAAGCTCTTCAGTTAGTGCAGAAGGAAGAGTGGCTTCTCTTCAATTACAGGCAGATTTAAAAAAATTATATTAACCATTATGAAAAGATCAAGATGTATCAATGTCATAAAAATGTGTTTTTTAAAACACCATTTAGAATATACTCATTTTTTCTTCAATCAACATTTTGAAATAGGATCTCATAAACATACTGATTGCAGCAAGATTTTTCTGTACCTTGGAGTCCCCTAAAATAAGGCACATGACTTTATATTTACATTCAGCTCAAGGCTAAAGTCAAAAAAGTTCATTTTGATGAAGAAAGCAGATAGGTTTTTTTCTGATGTTTTAAAAATGAAGAATTTTTTTTTTTCTTGTTTGAATGTTTTAAAATAATATCTCTTATGTTTCTGGCACAAACTGTTCACTCATTTGAGCTCCTAAATACTTGTGGTCCTTCTGAAATTAATATGATTTAATATTCATGAAAAAATTCACTTAGCTCTAATTTTTACAAGTAAAAGATACAGTCAAGAGCAAACTCTCCATCAAACACATCATCTTTTCTTACTGCCCCAAAATGGGTTGTAATCTCCTTGAAAACAGTTGGTATTCAGATTTATTTGATGAATAGTTCTTCTCAGGAATTCAATTTGCTAACTTATAGCCTTACTCTTGATGGGGACTGCATAATCAAAGTTGCTCATTTTGCAGCCACTACAGCATGAGCTTTTTCACAGCTTGGCTAGAGTAGAAAGCTTTTTATAATAAGGCTCTGGTAGACAGCAGTGTACCGGATATTAGACTTGTCCCAGAGGGTCCATTCTCCTATAGCTCTGCATGCATAATGGCGGAAGAAGGATATAGCCCCTTGATCTTTAGCACAGAAAAAATAAGAAATCAATTATGTCTGACTTTCTAGCAATGTTCTGCTATTAATTACATTTAGTGGTTACAAAACTCACATGTAGGCATCCTTATGAAGAAATAAAGAAGCCAAGGGCCAAGGAGCCAACACATGACTAAATAGGGCACCAGCTTTTGAATTAATACATGTACAGCTGCCAGAGCTGTCTTGCATGCACAAAATATTCAGCTCAACCTCACCCAATGTCTGAGGAAACCTACCCCTGTTCTAATTTTTCTTTTCTTGTTAGGCTGTGCACAACTAGTAAGCAATCTAAGAAGTGTCTTAGAAAGTAAATTTGAGTAATCCACTTACTGCTTAAAAAATCTACCTTTTAAACCACTGAATATTGGCTCCAGCAAATAAAAGTCTAGAAGTATTTAATTTCTGGAAATGTTGACTTTTCTAAAGCCATACTTTATTCTAGGTGCATATGAAGTACATCTGTTTGTTTGCTTCATGTTCATTTTCTGATAAATTGATAAGTGTTTAAAAATGGAAGACCCAAAATGATTTTGTTGTTAGCACAAGGCATTAAACTACTCGAGCTTCCAAATACCTTGTGGTTTTCCTAAAAACCGTTTATTTTAGTATTCATTGAAAATCATGCATACACATAATAGCATTCAAATTATTTATTCCAAATTTTTTAATTACTATAATTGTTACTCTGTATTTTGGTGGCTAGCAGTATCAGTGAGTAGGACTAAACCAATAATTTTCATATAATAATTTATTTGCTGAAATATGTGAGGTTAAACACTCAGAGATGTTAACTGTGAAGTCAAATATGCTTGAACAGGGTGGGGGAACCTAAAACATCGACAATATATTTTCCTATTTCCTAACATTTTGATTTTTCGGGATAATTTCACAAGGGGACATAGACATCATTTGCAAAAGAAGAAGGTTGATTTTCTATTTAATTTTTCATTTCCTTTGCTTTGGATATAAATCTCATTAAACAAAATATTCCTTGTTAAGCTGCACTTTTTAATGGACAAAAATCCTTAAATTATTAAGTATTGTTAGGAAATCAGAATAAAAACAACCCATAGTAAATGTATCAAGCATTTCTCCCTTTTTTTTTGCTATCTTTAAGTGAGCAGCAACCGAATAGACACAACAGACCATTCTGTTCTTTGCTCACTTAATGCCATTTAATTTTATGACTGAAGTTCTCGTGGATCGGATGAGGCTACTGATATAGGATCTCCTACCTTTTAATCCAAAAACAATTCTATAGCTCTGGTTCCAGCACCACTTCTGAGTGAACTTGTGAAGGACATTTCTTGTGCAGGCAGTGAGCAGTGCCTAATGAAGTACAGCATCTGTGCTAACCTTATCACCAAATTTCACTGATCTTAGAGCTGCTTTAATTACAGGGACTGAGAACTGGGAGGGACCTCCTGGGCCATTGAGAATAGTCTCCTGGAATCACAAGCAGCCACCTCACATAATATCCTTCTAAATTGATTGTATTCTTCTTACTTCATCTGTTTCACACACAATAGAACAGGATTACAACGACACTCGAATTAAAAGTGTCTGATGGGCCAGGCTGAGTTCACATGTCTCTGAATAATGTCAGATGGATTTTGGTAATTTAAAGGACAGTATTTCCTTTCAGTGAACCCTTAGTGATGCTGATTCACTACAAACCAGCATATATCTAACCAACATATAGCAAATAATCAACCGATTTCAAAAAAATAGAGAAGGTATAATTTTCATAAAACCACAGGAAAACAAAAACCATCACCGTTTTGTGTTTCTCCTCCTTGGATTTTAGACTGTTGCCTCATAATGACTGCAGGGTCTCTCACACTGGCTTTTCTCTTCCATGACCAGTGCCTCTTACATCATCTTCAGATGCTGATTGTGAACCAGAAGAGCATGACTGAACACTGCGCTCTGATGGGAAGTAATTACAGTTTTTGTCTGCCACTACAGTGCTCTTAGCTAAATGGTGTGGTTCCTGCATTCCAGATGCATTTAACCTAGGCCATTCCTCATTTAAGCCTTGGGATACCACAGACAGTCCAGTCTAACAATTACAGCTGCGCTGTAAAATCCACTGTTGCATACACCAGAGCTGGCAAACAAACATCCTTCGGCTTGGAGAGGTAGCCAGGGCACCCACAGCATCTGTGTCAGCTTGCATGGCCCACCTTGGAGACATTCCCTTCACACCCAAAAAAGTTAAAAATCGGCGCATTCAGCTGGGCGTCACTGTTTCTGTCTGGACAAGTTATTAGGCACAGGCACAAAGAACGAGGATGAGATTTTCAACAGGAGAGGAAATCCGGAGACCTTCTTAGTGGCACATTTTAGTGCTATGCAAAATATAAGCATTTGCTTGGCCCACCTCCGGAATAAAATGAAATACTGCTAATAATAAAATGAGTACACTTTCATTCCTGAATAAAATGACATATTTAATCTTTTTTTTTTTTTTTTAAATTATTTCAGATGCCCTGCTGAGATGTTCTGTGTGCTTGAAAATAAAATGGAACAAGCACACCATTTAGACCTCATCCCACAGCTTCTTGAGTGAGGACAGAACACCAGCCTTGCATTTTGGCATTACTCTGGCACTCAGTGCATGAAGGCAGTCTGTCAGGAAGCTTCTTACTTTGGGTGGTGTATATATGGTATATATAAAAACTGCTCCTTTTTTTTATTTCAGAACTGTGCAATCTACACCTGCAGTCTTTATAAAAGCATTGTTTCTTGAAAATCTACAGGAACCTGTACCCTTCAAAAAACCACAAAAAATGTCATTAAGGAAATAAGGATAGCATGATGTTGGGGTGAATATTACAGGAAGAAACAAATTCTGAAATGAAAATGAGACTTGAGGGCAGTGCAGGGTGAGGAAAGTGAGAAGCGCTGGGTTAAAAGACCACTTATATTTACCCTTAGATAAATATAACCTGTACTGATCCTGAACAACACTTTTTTTATAATCAAGCTCTGGTTATATACAGGAAAATATGGTAATCTTTTTTTTTTTTTTTTTTAATTTGGACACTCACTTTGACAATCCCAAGAAACAGCTAAAATTCTCTGCATGTAAATTTCTACCCTCAGCTAAATACCTAGGGATGTTCAGGGAAGAATTAATTGGAAGCAACCAAAAAAAAAAGAAAGAAAAAAAGAAAAGAGTTACAGTGCCCCAGTGAATAATTTATAGCTGTTTCCTTTTCAACAAAGGGAATGTTGAATGTTTTTGACAATAGCAGGTACATAATTGTTTTATGCTGGGGGCATTTATTGTAACTCATTCATTATATCATCTTGCTAGTTTTCATGGCATGCATTTATTTGTTCTCTTAGTGGAACAATTTGAATGACAACTAGGAGAAATAGTGGGGGACTGAGAGTGAGAAATAGCATGTTAAAAGATTTAAACCAGTTTGATAGACAGCTTGAAAACACCATCAACACCATTAGCACAGGGAGAGCGAAAGGCCCATATCCAGTGACCACCGTTTTTAATAAATGTCTCTTTTTTTTCCAGAACTGTCTTTGTTCATTCATTTCAGTTGATCTGGGTCAGAAAGGAGACTATTATACAATGAAAAGCTTAAGACTGTGAAAGAGGAAAAAAGGACAACACAGAACCGCATGTGAGAAAATCTTGAGGGAAAGTCAAATCCGTGAGCTTCCTCCAAAGAAATAACTAAACCTAGAAGTTCGACACAGACAGTGAGACCATATATCTGACAGAATTCTGAGGGTTTTGTGACCCTTGTCACTGGGAAAACATTTTAATTATATTGAGTCATTTCCCCTCTAATTTTTTTAAGTTGTAAAAACTCAGAGTTCTCGGTGTCCTTTTCCCTCTGATCTTCCCATCAGAGGAAGTGCAATTGCAAGGGTTGGTGGAAAGACAGTGAATATGAATTAAAAAATACCAGAGCCTTCTTCTAATGGTCAAGTTCTGCTAATATGTCAATTTTTAGAGGTACAAGCCAGTGTTGTTTCTGTGACCTTGATGATACTTCTATAACTTCCAGCATCTGACTGGTAAAATCTACAAAAACCTTTGTAGATTTTTTAATATTACTATTAATATTTCACAGTAAATTGTACATCTATTTTTGCTCTCATTTGTGTGAACATAGGTGTAGATATAAGTATAAAAATATTTATATGTTACCAACCTTACTACAATCAAATATTCTTCCTGGGTTTTACTAACTTATAAATAAGGCTTTTAAGATTTGACTATTGCAAAACTATAGCAGGAGGTCCTGATAAGTGGATGTGAACACAGGTAACTGTTCAGCATGTCAGGTACCCTGCTCTTCTACCTGTGCTTCAGTAACCATTTTCTCTTGCTTTTGCATCCTTCTCCAGTCCTTTTTGTAAAAAGGGACTTTATGTCTTATACAACTTCACTCATTAGTTCAGTAGGGTTTTTGAATTATATTTGATATCATACTCTGTATTTAGTCAATAGTCAGAACTATTCCCGGATTTGAACATATAGTGTAGGAGAGTACCATAAGTTATTCTCTTTCCCTGTTTACTGCTGAGCTATTTCTGCCAACAGCACCTTAAGTTGATATGAGCCTAATCCAAAACCCACTGAAACCACAGCCATATCAGTGACTTCAATGGGATTTGTACACTTGAGGCAAAATCATGGCAATTATTGTTGAATTAAAGGGCCTTTTTTGACCCACACCAAACTTCCTGAATTAAAGAGTATAGTTACGTGAGAAACAGCAGGAAAAAAAGTAATAGGTAAAAAATCACAGAATCACAAAATTCTTAGAGTTAGAAGGGACCTCTGGAGATCATCTTGTCCAACCCTCCTGCTGAGGCAGGGTCACCTGGAGCAGGTTACACAGGAACAAAGCCAGGTGGGTTTTGAATGTCTCCAGAGAAGAAGATTCCACAACCTCCCTGGGCAGCCTGTTCCAGTGCTCTGCCACCCACAGTGTAAAAAAGTTCATCCTCAAGTTGAGGTGAAACTACTTGTGGTTTAGTTTACGGCCATTGCTCCTTGTTCTGTCTCTGGGTACCATTTAAAAGGGTCTGGCACCATCTTCTTGGCACCTGCCTTGGAGATATTTATTTGCAATTGTGAGATCCACTCTCAGTCTTCTCTTCTCCAGACTAAACAGGCCCAGCTCCCACAGTCTCTCCTCATAAGAGAGAAGCTCCAGACCCCTCATCACCCTTGTGGCCTCTGCCAGACCCTCTCCAGTAGCTCCTTGTCTTCCTTGTACTGAGGAGCCCAGAAGTGGCCACAGCACTCCAGATCTGGCCTCTCTAGGGCTGAGCAGAGAGGAAGGATCACCTCCCTCGACCTGCTGGCCACACTCTTCCTGAGGTACCTGAGGACACCATTGGCCCTCCTGGCCACAAGGACATGCTGCCAGCTCATGGTCACCTTGTCATCCAAGACCCCCGGGTTCTTCTCTGCAGAGCTGCTCTCTAGTAGGTCAGCCCCCAGCCTGTGCTGATACTTGAGGTTATTCCTCTCCTGGTGCAGTACCAAACACCTGCCCTTGCTGAATCTCCTTAAGTTTCTCTCCGCCTAATTCTCCAGCTTATCAAGGTCAGCAGAGGCTTCAGGTCTATCAGCCACTCCCCAGTTTCATATCAAAAAACTTGTTAAGGGTGCATTCTACCCCTACATCCAGAAAGTTGATAAACAATTTGAATAAGACTGGAAGAAAAAAGAAAAAACAAAGAAAGTGTTAGGGTTTTCGTCAAAGTGCTGAGTTCACTCAAGAGGTAAGAAACTCACATTACTGTAGAAGAGCTAAAATCCAGACATCTAATGTCTGTATAACAAAGTTCGCACCCTCCCTGCCTGAATCACAGAGACTATATGAAGGTGAGCCCAGGACATGTCAAGAGGCTAACAAGTGTCAGGCTCTTTCCCTTCTTGAAATCCATAGCCTGTGATGAAATTGTCACTTTCCTTGTGCGTGAATACTGGCAATGTGAATGATAAACCTCATCCTGAGGAGCAAGATGGGCCTATGTTTACCTGCTTATTTAGACACATCACTGAATCATAGAATGGTTTGGGTTGGAAGGGAACTTAAAGATGATTTAGTTTCAACCCCCTCTCATGGGCAGGAACACTGCCCAATGTATAGTGGTCTAGAATCCTATCAGAAAAACCTTGTTCCCTTAAAATTAACTGAAGTCTTGCCACTGAGTTCAGTGTGGCCAGAATTTCATCAAGGGGTTTTAATAGGACTGGCTACCCAAATAAATAAAGCAAGGAGGATTTGGCTGTCAGTGACCTATGCAAGATTTCACAGTCAGCAATAAAATCCAAATCAACTAATTCAGAGCACTATTCTGAAACCACAGACTTCTTCCTTCAAACCCAAATATACAGGAAGTTTTGATAACAGAAGAGCAGTAAGTAGATAGACAACAAAGGAAATGGTAGGGGAAAAAATATATTTGGTTAGCTATTTTGAGAGCTGTAACATTTAGAATTTCAATATTTTTCATCTTGTTATCTCTCTCACATACTACTTTGATTACATTTAATTGCCTTGGACTAGGGTTGTGGGGTTTGGTATTTTTTGGGTTTGGGTGGGGTTTTTTCAGTTCATTTTCTTTTTAAAAAAACAGGTGGAAAGTGATAAAATAATTTTGAAGCTCAAAACAGCTTTAAAATGCTTGAAACTCCTTAATATCAAAAAAATTTTATCAAATAATTTAAAGATGTTTGATGTTTAATGCTTACTGTTTCAGACCTTAATTTTTTTTCCTGAAATTAAGTTTTCTGCTTTTACTGTGATTTTTTTTCTAGCTTTGTTGAATTGTAGGAGAGCTGAGTGTTTGATCAGAGTACCTGAAGGAAAAAAAAATAACCTTGAATTTAGTTTTTTTAGCTCAGGAAGAAATATGGTAAATGAAAATAGAGGATAACAGTTGACATGTTTTTACAAACTCAATTATAGAGAGTGCTACCATCTTCCTGCATTAAATGCATTACATATGCATACAGATGCACACATGTACATGTAGATTTTTAAAAACCTAATGCATTTTTGGGAGAGGAAATCAAAGCGTTCTTTTGTTTAAAGACTATATGATTTTCTTACTCTCTAGGCTACAGTTAGTACACTGAATTTTAGTTAGATGCTTAGCATTCCTGGTTGTGGATCTAGTGCAGTATTTTTTTTGATTCCCATTCAAACCAGCTGTTTATTTTATTCTAATGTATCATGCCATAATTCCACGTAATTATGGACATCCAGTCTTCCAATCCAAACAACTGACACCTGGAGACATGTAAGGAATAACTCATAAGTTAGGGTTATCTGCCCAACTCTCATGACATTGACATTTAAAGTATATTCTGTGAAGTTCGAGTTAAACCAAAAATGTTATTCAGTGGTTCTTGGATTCAGAAATAAACATACAATAGGCTAGACAGAGATTGTCAGCCTGTCATTATAATACTGGCTGTTAACAACCACAATTAAGGAAGACTACATATCAATTATTATTTGTCTGGAACATGAACTTCCCTAAGCATGAAAGGAAGTGATGCAGCCTGTATTACTGTCTCCACTCTTCAGCTAATTAGTACTGTTTTTAATGGCTTCATCTGCCCAGGATCAATTGTCTAATGGGGAACAGTTCTCTGTCAGTTAATAAGGTGAGGAACTGTATAATATGATTATGTCTGGCTCCAAAATAGTGCTTCAAACAACACTAAAACAATCATGTGATGGAATAAATAGACTGAGGCAGGACTGCCAGATAATTCTGGAGCAAGCAGATTGTTCCAGTAAGGGTACAAATGTCTGATACAAGAATGTGTGGCACACAGTAAGGGAAGACTAGGATATTGTCTAGAAATGCTGGAAGTTTAATTAAGAGAAAGAGCCAGTGGCAATGTGCATTTAAACTGGTGTTTAAAGAACATTGGCACAAGGAATGTGAAAGGGAAGGGCTCTATTTCCAAAAATACTTGCTGCAGAAATAAACTGCTTTGTGGTTGTCCTGCTTGGAAGAGCAAGCATTTTAAACTTTCCATTTAGAAAACACCAGCCAATACTGAAAAGGGTAGAAAATAGCTTGATTATAAATACCGTATGTCTCTAGGCTGCAAAATGTGGGCTACATATAAGCATGCTTACATCATTCCTATTCTGCAAGATAATTGGATATTCTCCTTTTGGTCACTTATAGGGAGTTTGGTAGATTATTGTTTATCAGGATGTCAGCATTGGACAACTCAGCACTGATCTGTGAAAGGCAAAGCAGGAGGTGTACAAACTGCATTACTTCTTTCTCTTACAGTTGATCACCATTACCTACAGGCTAATTGGCATTGTTCTTGGCATTTACAAAAAAATGATTATGCCAAGCTCATATAAGAACAAAAAGCAGACTTTGTGGCAGAGGAAATAATGAAGCTTTATAATTAAGCAAGTATGGACATCACTGGCTTGTCTGAGTTCAGGAGGGACAGGAGAGTAGTTGGTGAAAGCAATAGAGCAATACCCAACATATGCATTTTTTTATTCCAGACATAATTACCTCATCTACCTTCTTTAGTGACATCCAGTTTTTCCTTTACTGTCCTTTGCAGCACTGTTTTTCCATAAAAAGTACAGACTGTCCCCCTTGGGATAGAAAAGAACACTGAAAAGTAATGAAGGAAAAAAAGAGGGGTATATTTAATAGGATTTCCTCTAACAAAAGAGCTTCTCTCAAACACCTGAGGTTTGCACATTTAAAATTACATTCAAATATATTAAAGGAAAATAGCTATAAAGGTTTACCCCTTCCTCCACAGCTGACTTTAGCCGTTTGAAAACAAATCACATACCTCAACTCGTAATCACTTACACTGTTCTTGAGCCCACCAGAGGAAGAAACTAGAGCTTCAAATCTTTGGATTTCAACACCAGACATTCCTAGGCAAACTGTACTGCAATCCTGTTTGAACCGATTGTGTCTGGGAACACCATCAGCGATAACACTGGATGTCTACACCTTGCTTCCCTTCTGAATAAGCTGAAAAGCCTGTATCTCACAGAAAACCATTTCAGTAATCTGGACAGTAGAAATTCTACCAGCATTTCAGGGCTTCCCAGCTAAAAATTCCTGCTTTTCACTGCACTGTGTAAACAAAACAGAGCCTTGGAGGAGTGGGTTGTTTGAACACACATGGAGGAGATGAAGACTAGTCCATCATCACAACATGGAGACCATTTATGTCACAGCACTGCAGGAGTGGCATGTGTGATGTATATTTGTGCTGGGAAAAAAGATAACTCACAGCATTTTTTTAAGTGCTTGGGTACAATACATCAACAAAAATGTTCCTCTTACAGGTAAAGTATTGCAGGGATACAGGTTAAGTTTTAACCTGTGCTAGGCAGAACACATCAAATATAAAAGCATTGCACAAAAGACTGCAATAACTCGAAAAAAATACATAATAATCATTACATGGGGCAGCACTGTGAAGCCCATATTTCCAGAAAGAGGAAGCTATTTGCGTTCCTTGAACAGAATAGAATGCAGAATGCAATGAAACAGAACAGCATAGTCAAAAACTAAATGTGTGAGAGGAAAATAAGAAACAAATTCTTCCATCTGAGTTACATCACCTAAGAATGGATATAATTTTCAGCACGTGGACTACCTGACTCCTACTTTTTTTCTTTCTATTTGTGGTACAATTCACTTCCACCTAGCACTTGAGATTATTGTGGACAACTGGAATTTGCATCCAGTGAGAGATTTTAGCTTTTGTACGTGGAAGGAATATCAGTGATCAACCCACTTCTCTTTTGCTAACACCGCAGCTTTGAAAAGAGAAAGGTCTGGATGGTACTGCCTTAGGTCCTTTTTTCAACTCACTACTAAAAATGTTTTTTGCAGTCCATTACTGCAAATAGCTATAGCACAAAGTAGCATGGACAGTCCAGGACTCATTCAAGGCAGAATTGCAGTTACTGACACCTTCATGACATTATAAAATGTTCTGTTCTCAGAGGGACACTGGGATGCATTGCTTAGGCATAAAAATGCCAGATGTGTTCAATAGAAAATGAGATAGATTTGTGAAAGAGACACTGCTTTGGAGTGGAAAACAAAGCAGTGGTTTTGAATGGGAAACAGTATGGGGACAAATGCAAAAGGAAAGAGGAGAATAAGCTCTAATTTTCTCTCTTATCCAAATGTGTCTTTCAATCATCACTGAATAAGTTTCCTTAAGTAAACTTGGAGGCATCAGCAATTCACATAATTTATTAGTGACAGTTGGAAAATTTATCACCAAAACAATAGTGGGCATTCTGGGAAAAATTATAGAAGTCTAGATATCTTGAGATTCCAGATAATTTTAAAAATACAATAACAAATATATCCAGAGGGAGAAGGAAACCAGATACTCTTTTAAGCAGGAATAAATTTTCATCATGTAATGACTGGTTTTAACCTGATACATGCTCTCACACACTCTCTTTCAGTGTTTTAAAGGGTTGGTTAAAAAACCCGGTAAATTTGACACACCACATGGCACTATCAATTCACAATAATATTTTCTTTGCAGTTTTGGCTTAGGTGGTTTTTACTTCAAATAGAACATGCAAAGATACTTTGTAAACCAAAAAAGAGTTATCAATTACATGTATCACAGAAGGACTTTTGCTTTTGTTACAGCGTAAGTGAGAACATGCTAAATAATAGCATGAAGGTATCTGTGCTCTATGCATCTCTACTTCAGAAATAGATTTTATAATTACTAGAGTGGCTGAACACAAATTTTGCTTTTCAATGTCAGAGGACCCCACAAACATTCAGGGTAAAACATTTCCAGTGGGTCAGCAAGGTATTAACACAGAAAAATGCTTAAGATAGTATTGTAGAGGGCATAAAGAACAGTGGTATATGTACAGCTTTGAGAAACGTAAAGCAGAGGTAATTTTAGTGTAATCTTTTAGTGGCACTATTGTCCAGCGTCTTTTTAAGTGAAAACAAAAGAAGTTGAAATACACACAGGCATTTCATCTAATAGTAAACACAAGAACAAGACCTTTCTTACACAGGCCACTATTTTGGAGGAGAACCTGAAGGATTCCTTCACTTGATGTGAATTCACACTCCTGAGACACAAAATAACACCAGACTCAAACCTAACGGTAGTAGAGTCTCACAACACCTCTACTAGTTTCTTTATGAAAAAGCATTGCCCTCTGTGTAACTGGGAACAAAAGGAATTTAGTACGTGGCAAAGGTCCCAGGTCTGAGAGGAGAAACAGAGGACTCACCAGCAGTGAAGCAAGGGCTGGAAGCAGGCTGCATGTCTGGCAGCACAGCTGAGAGTGACACAAACATATACATGAAGGATTTCTTCTTCAAAGTATATAATAGATTAGAAGCATGTAACATAAGCTCATGATACTTAGTTATTGCAGGAAACACCTTCACAGACTGGTGACAGGAAACTAAAAAACAGGAAAGCAAAATGGCAATAGCTAGGTTTGGAAGTGGTGCTCACTTAGAAAGAGAGGGCAGCAGATTTTGCTCCTGCCAGGTTCTTTTACTATCTGTAAAGCTCTCTGTAGAAGATTACAAAGTCCAAAAGTGAAAAATATCAGCACAGAGCAGCTATTCTCACAAAGACAAGTGGAGAATTCTGTCCAGGTGGTACCTTTAGGTCACTGGAGCAGGAGAAGGAGGAAGGGATGGATTTCTTGAATTAAAAGTGAGAGATGATCTGTGAAACATCTTGACACTAGGACAGTGTACCTTATCCTTGTAAAACTACAAACAGATATTCAGTTGGAAGTATATTTTGCTTCTTTGTGATATTTGGGGCATTTTGTATCATTTCCCAGTCTTCCTTCCCCAGTTTTAAGGTACTTTCCTGCAGTGAGTTGGAATGCTACCATAATGTCCTCTGACCCTTCATAATTCACTTCATTTTTCACTTCAGAAAGGAGGACCCTTATAGAAAGAATTGATACATTTATACTCATAGGATTAAGCAAAGGCCCCAAGGTTTTGTTTATCAATTCACTCCAACAGGAAAGAAGAACTTTGGATGTCATCACCCTGACACCTTTCCTCTTTCAATAGCTCAGTGAAAGGCTTTCCATCAAGTACATTTCGTAAGTTAGAACAGTTTTCTACAAATATTTTAGACTAGCTACTCAATGTGATTTTAAAAGCATGACTAGTGGCAATTGATTTGGTTCACAATTACGGTCCAATTCAGAAAGGTGATTAGAAGCTGAAGCATTAAACTCTGATGAAGTCAGTGGTGTGTAAAGACCTACTTTCTTATCAGGTATTAGATGTATTTACCTTTCCCTACATTTCTTTGATATGCTATGTGGCCAGAGCCAAGGCTTCTGTTAAAACATTTTTTTTTTGCCAGAAAGGACTTAAACATAATGAGTGACACACCAAAAATAAATAATCTGATATTAAATATTTAGACAATCTTACTAAGGGGTGGATAGGGAATAACTGAGAACAGATTGCCTGAAGAAATTGAAGAGACTCCAGAACTGATTAGGAACAGATAGGCATCTCTCAAGACTGGAACTATTGCTGCTGTTGTCCTGAATCTAGAGGATTGACAATAACTTTCTCTTTCATACCTGTCATCTTATTCCTCAACTGCCTGCTGAAAATTGCCAGCAGTTTACAGGTAACTCACATGAAAACAGAATTGCACAAGCCAAGGTGCTAATTGCATATTATTTACTTTCTACCAATAGCCTCAGCTTGGTTATTATCTTGGTCAGTTAGAGAAAACAAGTTTCTCATGTAAAAGCAAAAGTGATGAACTGTAGGTATAGAAAAGCTTCAACATCATCTGGATATTCATTATTTTACTAATATTAACCTTCTGTCTATATACTGCTGATTGACTTGGTTTGGCAAGAGGGAAGAATCATAGTTGCCTAAACAAAAAGTGAGAATATCGATTATTGCCCTGGTAGGGCAACGGAAGAAAAATATCTCTCCGTTGTCATAGTATGATTGCAGGTTAGCAATACCTGAGCCCTAACCCTTTTAATGATGGTTGGCTGCTGCCCCTTTTGCATCTCAAGTGGGTAAGTTGAAAGCCTGCCTCTCTCCCATCCCTCCCTCCTTTGTGTCTGACTGCATGGGAATAAAGCGGAGGTGGGGAAGCCTTTCTGCAGGAGCAGCGTGTGCAGGAGGAACGAACAGCCTGTTGCCAGGGGGAGGTCACCACATCCTTCCCAGCCCCTCAGCGAGTGCCAAACACCTCTCAGGATGTTCACATGATCCTTCTTGCTGCTGTCTCCTCCTGAAATCACACTCACCTTTCCTTATGGCCCTTTACCCCACCATGGGCTTATTCCTAAGTGGGATAAACTGAAAACTTTTTAATGCTGCTAAAGAAAATCAATGATGAGGAACAAAAGAAGCTTAGGTCTGATTTAGGCCCTATTAATATAAAACTGTTAGGTGGAACAGCCGGGCTCAGCGAGAACCAAGCTGTGAGGGAGCTACACATAGGAACAGCTTCACAAATCTCTCCATGGGCCACTAGCAGCTTAACAACTGCATGCAATTATTTAGATGTATAGTTTATTTCTGCATAATTTATGCAGATACATTTTCAGCTATTTTGCCCAAATACAAAATAATAGTTTCATGATTACAGCATCATCTGGGGACATCAAAGCGCTCCACCATTATGATTCACATCCCCATTAACGATAATGCACAAGACAAATGTGAATCTTTATTAGGTTAATTCTATTTTGCCCATTTTGTAGATGAGTAAGTGGGAGCACAGAGAGGTTAAGTGATTTGCCCCAGGTCAAAGTGAAATCTGGAAGTAAAAACATTGTGTGAGTTTGGCCTAAAAGCCATATACATTACAATTAAATAATGAAGTATTCAATAGCAAAACAATTCTAAAAACTGGGGCTTTATACCCCACCTAGCTATGGGTTTAACAGGTAATCTTGCTTTCCCCATAAATCACTTCCTCTAATCACTAAATAACTCTAGAGAATGGGGGAGTGGAAAAAGAAAGAAAAAAACCACTTTTATTTCCCTACCTAAAAAGCAAATAAAACAGGAAAAAGTGCTGCTAAAGTTGCAGTGATAAGAAATGATCTGTCCTAAAGTGACAGTGATTTTTTTGCAGTATTATCCCTATCTCAAATGTCTTTGAGAAACAGAAAGCCACATAAAGCAAAGCCCTGTGGTCTACAGGAGAGTAAAAGGAAAGGAAAGATTTATTCTTTAAATAACAAAGTTTTACTGAGCTCTTGTTGACTTATTAATAAGGTGGGTGTAATTAACTCTGTCAGTTTTAACTTAAGGGTCAGTAACCTAAATTGTTACCTACGGCTTCTCCAGTTGAGTTTCTACTAAATGCCTGCATAACTAGAAATACAGCAAAGAACATTCTTTCTCTGCTGTAAAGGTATTTTCAACACAAGTTTTATAACACACTGAGAAAAGTATAGTAAGTTAACAACAATACACAAAAATGCAGGTAGCTCATAGTTTTGAAGCAATCATTATTTTCCATATTTTTATTTGGTTTTCCCTCAAGATGAAAAGCTAAGAAAAGTTACCATCTTCAGCCATGTAAATGAAGTTTACAAAGTTTAAATGAGCCCACATGCTTCGTATTATTTAAGATATTTAACTATGCTCTGCTGTTTAGATTGAGTAGAATTTGCAAAGTTTTAGCCACAAGAGACTCTCAGAAGAGACTTCACAGTGCAGAAACTTCCACTGCTGTGTGAAAGTTATTATTTATGATGCATTAGAAGCAGAAAAACACAGGGAAAAAACAGGCATTGACTCCTGCTGTATTTAAACTATCTCATATTTCCCATTAGATCCATTAGACACTGTTGTCACTTAAAATTAATGTTTCGTCATTAAGTAGGGAAAAATCTGGAAAGTCCCTTTTTTTTCTCTCCTAGAACCCCATTAAGACTTTGTGGTGTTACCATGCTGAGAACTGACACATCCTTTTGCTGATTACACAGCTGACGAAAAATTTAGCAGCAAAACAGAAAAGTCAAATATATCTCTTGATATGGGAATGAAGGAACATGGTTCACCTTGTTTTTTGTATTATCTTCACTTCAACTATTGCAGTGTACAGATAGTCAGATCCTGGAATGTCAGTGTTTCCACAATACTTCTGTGTGTGTTTTAGTGGTTTTCTGTTCAACTGTTTTCAGAACTCCTGGTCCCAAATGGCTGCAAAATTGCCCCCTCTGACATGTCATCAAAGCATTGCGATGTTCAATGGTGCTCTGGAGTTCAGTACAGGCTGAGGGACTAGAGAGCAGAGTCCCTTGGCATGGCATGTTTAAAAGGCTTTGTCTAAATGATTCTTCCAGAAAGCTCAGTGTTCTCTTTGAATAAATATATTCTTTCCCAGAGGGACTGGGTGTCAGCCAGATCTTATCCACGCCATGATCAAAAGTTATTCCCTACTGACAGACCAAGCATCAGCTGGCCAACTTTTTTTTTTTTATCTGAATATGAACTTTCAACAAAAAGTCCCGTGGTCAACAAAGGAAGGGCCTTTTGTCATGAGCTCCCAGAATAATAGTCTCATTCATCAGAAAGTACTGAGCGGCTCCGCGATAAACTCCAGTATAGCTGTGTTGTTTTTCTTGTATCTCATTTTCCTATCTCTGATGAGTTCTGCTTCTTCTGATTCACAAGGTAGGCAGATCTACAAGGAGGGAATAGCTTTATGCATTACCAGTCCCCTTTTTACCTTAGCTAATCCTCTAATTTCAAAACTGCTCTGCTGCAATCTGTCCAATATTTTTTTGTTACCTTTGGGTTTGCAGATGAATCACTAAAGGTTAATAATGTTTTCTAGATACCTGGGAAGTCCATTCATGCAATATATAAAAGACTCTGAACTTTCCCATTCCAATATATGTTTATGAATCCACTGTAAATTTGGTGACATTATTAAGTTAGCTGGCTCAAATTTAAGACTAAAGTAAATAATCAAGCTCATTACCTTTGGAATCAATAATAGCCCATTTCACCTCCGGTTTCCTTCACTAATAATTTCCTTGGAAAAAAGTTGCTAAGTGTTGTGTCAACATCAGTTCTAGATACATTTCTGTTTGAATTATAAAACTCTGCTATGTAGGGAACTGATCAAAACTGAAATATGAATTGATTAAATGTATTAACATTATATAGCCAATAAAATAATTTTATTTAAAGTTCAAAGATAATTTTTAAAAGCAGAAATCAATTATTCATTCCACATGAAAAGTTAGAGTTTTACAGACTAATGTATTTTCCCAGATTTTGAGTGATATATTCTCACTTCTCACAAAAGGGATTATATCTGTTATTTTCATAGCTGGTTCTCATGGATGTCTCTGATTGAAAAATTTTTATGAGTATGTGAGATCAACAGGAATACCAAAATAATGTGTCATGATTTTGCAAAGCATTTAGCTGGAAGAAATAAGACATATTGATTTCCTTAATAAGTCAATCACTCCCTTATACATTTTAATATGAAGCTGAAATTGATAAAAAAGATTGAGTCCACTAAGAAAAGCCACAAATAAGTGCAAATAACAAAACCAAAATTATACATGTTGGGGTCAACGTAGTCTGATCATTTCAAGCTAATAATTTCACCAATTTCATGGTATAACTGAAATAGAAGAGAATA
The DNA here is from genome assembly GCA_013398115.1 of Falcunculus frontatus. Classification (NCBI taxonomy): domain Eukaryota; kingdom Metazoa; phylum Chordata; class Aves; order Passeriformes; genus Falcunculus; species Falcunculus frontatus. The sequence continues at coordinate 458,086 of VZRV01010565.1, forward strand.
AGACAGCTGATATACATTACTTGAATTAATGTGCTTGGTTTTTTCAACTCACTGTTACAAATAACTGTAGTAACTGCTCATTATGAAAAGAACTGTATTTTTGCTACTTTTTAGCTGTAAATTATTTCAAATTATGTTCTTTTTAAAAACTAAATAAGAATTGTTATTTTTTTTTAAATAGATATGTCAGCCCTCACAAAACAGTGTTCACTCTAATTTGGATTTGCAGTAGTGCATGACTTAGCTCAAAATGTTTCTTATCATAGTTCAGATGAAAATATGCATCCAGAAATGACATGAAACACTGTTCAAAATCACCTATCCTATTGCAAATCAAGTATATTTCCATACATTTCTGTCAAGCTATGCTGGGTTTTCACTAATATAGCAAGGCATAAAGATTTTGTAATCTGAATGTCAAAAAGCATGAATCAGACATTTTGAAGAGAGGTTTTTGCAAAATTTCATTTCCTCACTGAAAGCCATGCAAGAACTTGTTTCTATCACAGGCAAAACCTGGAAATATCCTGGAAATTTCTTTTCTTATCTTCTTTGTCTCTCAGGATTGATTGGACAGAGAGTTTGGACTAGTTCCTACACTCTTCTTTTCGTATTCAGTCCTTTTTTCACTTTGATGCACATCAGAGTGCTAAGATATAACCAGAAGAACAATATACTCACTTTTGTTAGGCCTTTTAGGGTCAGATTTTATGGCAAATACAAAACAATTTACTAAAGTTGAAGACATTTTTGTCTATACCAGTAGAGAATTTGGAAATGGTTATCAAAAACATTATGCACAACTTTGTCCAGAATTTAATGCATTTTTGGCAACTCTTCATTTGAAACACCTTTGCTAGAGGGTTTAATGAGAAGTAAAAAGGCTGAACATAGGTTAAATAGGGAAAATGAGTTATAAAGAAGGAAATACAAATCATTTTTAATTTTCTCCAACAGCATAAACTGATTAACAGGGCTTGTTAACAATTGATAGGAAATATGATGGATATTTCTGAGATCTTTAACCCTGGGACTACAAACACGTACAAAAGAAAACATGAAATAGAATATTGCCTTCTGAGTGAAACAGTTGCGTCTGGGATTTTTCTATACATATGTTAAAAAATGTTTTTGTATTTAGGCATATTAAAATATTTTTAAAACCCTCTTATTTCCAAATGAAGGTACACAAATATTCAACTCAAGGAAAAAAGAATGTTAGTTATATAGGTATCACTGAATGCAAATTCGTGTAATGTCAACATATATTTCATGGAGGAAGTTTTAAATTAAACCTTAAAATGAATCTAGTTTATGCATCCCTCTCACACTGAAAAAGAATATTAAAAGTGTATTCTACTTTTCATTACAACATTGTATGTATAATAACAATACAAGTAACATGCAAGTATCAAAGAACCTTTTGATAAGGTTTTCCTCACCACAGTTATTTATGCTTGCAACAAGTTAGGAGACCACATTGTTATATGCTGGTAAAAGTATCCTATGGTCCCTGTTTAATTCCTAGAGAAACCTGTCAGAGGTAAAAGATGTGCTACAAAAGGGATAAAAAGTAAAGAACATGTCTATTATCAATTTAATGACAGGATAGACGTTGCCTTCAAAGTTTTTCCTGTTACGAAGCCTCACCAGTGAATAAAAGTATCTAATGTATTATTCAGATAAAGGCCTCTGAACCTTAGACAGAAGGAAATCCATACTGCCTTACATTGCTTTATTAAGTCTATATTAAGGGCTCCATTACTTTAAAGAAACTGTTTAAGTAACATTAAGGCTATGACCCAAACTGACAAAAGTAGGGAAATACAGATAGCTGAATTTCCATCTTTAAAATATGCTGCTGTGGAGAAGAAAAAGGAACAATGGAATATGAGACTTTGCTTCTCATCTTGGACTGAGAGAAATATTTGGGACAAAAAAAATAAAAAAATAAAAGAAGCCTGAATCTTCTCCTGGCATTCAACTGAATCCAAATAAAAACTGTTTAAAGTTTGGCTCTCTTCCCATTACCTCACACCACAGGTCACTTGCAGATAGAGGAGCAAGTTTTCAAGCTGCTATAGGAATGCAGACAATTCCGTCCTCCTTTGCAACAGCAACCGTTAGAATAAAAAGACCCAATTACTGCTGCCAGAGCTATATGTAAAACATTGGTGCTCAAGGGTTTTCACATGTTCTCTGCCCAAGAGATATACTCTCTCTAGAGAGTAAAAAAAATGTATATCTACCTTAATTTTTCCTTTTATACAGGGGGAATAGAGGAAAGAGGATGTAAGGGGAGAATTAGATCACCAGCAACAAGACTGATGGGTTGAAACTTGTCCATCATGGTATTGGAAAGGAAAACACCATTAGACAACTGTTTCTTACCTGTACCTCCTAGTTAAAATAAAGATTTAAAATTAATTTCCCTTTCCACCATGACACTATGATATCAGATGAACTCTAACACAATTCTATCAAGTAATAAGTAAACTAGAAAAATCTGTTGCCTAAATGTCATCTTTTAAGGTTGATATTAAGTGCAGTTGTATTACTCAGGAGAAAGGCATACATCTTTTCATCTCATCTGAAGGCCTGAAGTACATTTACATAATATTCATCTGTTGAAGGCACTGATAACACCCTAACTAGTATTCCTATTAGTATTTTAGCATGCATATAAAACCTTTGCTAATAGACATGTAAGAGCAGCTTGTGTTTAGGAACATCTTTAAATCTATCACCAGTTGAATAATAGTTTTAATCATAAACTTTGGCTTTTTCCATGTGGTCTCACTTCTGCATTGACATAAAATATTTTGTACCTTCTGCATAAAAACGTGACATGGCATCTATAATAAAAAATCCAGAGACCAATGTCATAAAGACTGAACAAAAAAGCTCCTCTTCATTAAATTCCTAGCTCTGTAAGTGGGTCTTAGGAAAGATGTATCAAAAAATTAATATTAATAGGCACCAGTGTTTAATTGTGGGAATTAGTAACTGTAATACCAAATTTGGAAATAAGACATTAATAATTTCTTCCATTCCTCACATCAAGATTCAGTGGCTTTCTGAAACATAATTTGGCCAAATCTATATTTAAACTGCAGATGGGGGTAAATGATGAAAGTGAGCAAGTTGCAGTGTTTATGTAAGATCAGATTCAATGATCTAGGACCTCTTTTCGCTTTACATCCAATGACATTATAATAAAAGTATATGATATCCAAATTAGAGAAGCAACGATTTGTGTAATTGCCATGGAAAAAATAATGAAAATATGAGAGATACATTTTTACAAGACACTCATTCATAAAGATAAAGGGTTAAATGGATAACGGGATATATTTAAAAGATTCAAAATGAGCAAACGGGCTCAAACAAAATAAAAATTAACCACCCATGATGAGGCAAGCAGTTATCCTTCAGTTCTCGTCATTTCCATTGTGATGGAAATAACACACACTACATTATCTTTCCTAAGTCTGGTGCTCAACTGCCTTGCACCAACAAAGAAAATCCCAGAGAGCTACCTTGCACAGATCCTATCTCCATAGTTTGTGAAAGTATGGAGAAAACAATCTTTATTGTTGAAACAATATTTATTACCTCGCCCTTGGGCCACTCTCTTTTCAGTCCCACATCTGCAAATCCCTCGGCAGTAAGCTGCTGGTGTGGTTCCTGCATGCCTCACCACTCACCAGGGTTACAGAGAGCGGTCCTGTCCCTTTCCTGCTTCAAAGATACTGTTTTCTAGCAAGTATCTGCATCCATTACTAATATGATCTCGTGCTCCCTTGAGAACCTCTTAACCACCTCTTTCTTGAGAAAAAGCATTGGCCCTAGTCTCGCTTGAATTCCCAAGGAATCTTATTTGGAGCCACATGGTCTCAGATATGTGTACTTTCCTGAAGCTGCTAATGAAAGTAATGAGTGATAAGGCTAATTCTTAAATTATATTCTACTGCTCTCTCACAAGATGGACTTCCCTTCCCTCTTGACACGAAAACCCAAGGAAACAACAGGAACTGCAAAGAAAGCAAATGACATGGCAAAGTCCCAGTAGGCTCTGAATAACATTACTCCCTGACAATGATCAGCTACCCTGAACAAGCAGAAAATAATGACTTCTGTAACAAGTCTCATATACTTATTTGCATTTTCCATAACTTTTCAGGAAATAGAAAGTGAGGATAGAGTGTGAGGCCTTTGACAATGTTTCCTCCTCTTGAAAAGACAGAGACACATCTTCTGCATCCCCTTACACCTCCTAACCATTCAAGGTGTGTCTTTCTCAAAATGCAGTTGGAACACTCTCCAGCATTTCACCAATTTACATCATTAACAACAGTTTAATTTTTCAAGGTCGGTAGAAATCACCCAATAAGTATGGAAGAACAAAAGATGACGAGTGACAAGATTATAAGTGTTTGGCACAATGTGTTCTTTACCATGTCTCAGTATTTTCTTTTCTAAAATAGGAAAAACAGCTTTCTACATATCTAAGTGTAATTTCTAGTAAGTGAAAAGTTAGTAAATTAAGTTATTCTGCAAAAAATTACAAACAGCAATTCCAAATATTCTTCTACCCTTTCATTGCCTGCACCTGAAAATATAGGGATTGATCCATTCCTTCCCTTCTTCTTGAAGGAATCTTGCTCCTTTTTCATACCAATTCAGTTTTTTAATGAAAATATTCTTTCTCTCTCTACCTGCATAGTGCATTTTATACCAGAAAAGGCAAAACTTAATCTTAAGACTGGGACTTCTGTGCAAAACACAGACTGCTTGCTTGACCTGGCAAGAGAACAGCTGGATCTCCATCCTGTTGATTGAGCAGGTGTAAAGACTTCATCCTGCAAGGTGCTGTTAACCTGTGGAAAGTTCAGGCCTGTATTAACATTTAAGCATAAGGGTAGTCCTCTTGCAGGTTGAACCACAATAGATACTCACACATACGCGCACAAACACATTGTCATAGATCTCTACGTATGAATGCATACACAAATAAATGGCTGACAGCTGGATACAAATGCAAAAATACATCTCAGTCTGGGACACTTTGAATTATTTCTATCATGTACAATGCAAACCAGCTATTTGAAATGTCACAAAGAAAATTTTCTCCCAGGATGCATTCTTGTATGCTAAAATTCAACTAACACTGGACTCCTTTTTGGAAAAATAAACGTTAAAAAGACTGTGTTTCAAATGGAAGTGCTGACAGGCCTTTGACTATCGCAGCTTGAATAGTATCAGCACTGTATATTAACAACTGTAGTCATAAGATCTCAACATTTTCCCCCTCCCCATCTTTCCCTGGAGCTGCTCAAAAAGCTAAGCCCCTTTCACAATCTTAATGACCAAAAGTTGAAAAAAAAAGAGAGAAAGAAAAAAGTAAAAAAAAGACTTAAAAGTTCAGCTGGATTTTCTTCTGGTTTCCTAATGAGCTTAACATCTCATAAGACTCTTTGGTAAAGGAGAAAATCTTTTCAAAAAGACCCATTTTCCTGCTGACAGTACAATCTTTCTGAAGTAACATCAGAAGACCATAAGGGTGACATCCAAGCCACCTGAGCTGGTGATACAAGATCTTTAACCAATAGATTTCTATCCCCTCTTTACTCCACATTTTCTAGCAACGTACTTCTTTAGAATAGGGTCAAAAGAAAAATTTCTGTTTAGTTGTTTAAAGGAAACAAATAATTTTGTCATCCAATCTCTGCAAGAGTTTGACCAAAGTCAAAGTATACTGCAATTTAATTTGTCATAAAAGACCTGAAGTGGGGGGCTCTTAATAAAACAGGAGGTCAGAAATTTATGTGCTTTCATGCCACCTTGCGTATGCATGAACAATGGTACCTAACCTATTTCATGACTTCTTTTTTTTTTTTTTTTTTTTGCTGTTAAACAGTAGAGCATAGTCTCACAACAAACTTGAATCCTGCACTGTGGAAAAAAGAAAGTAAGAAGGAGCAACTGCTACATGTGTAACATCTGGAAAAAAGGAATGCTCTCCTGAATGCAATGACATCTATACATGGGATTTGAACATGTAAAAAAGTTACTTACATAATTGTCATTGCTCATATTAGTTGTCTGATGGAAGAAGAGTGGGAATACATCAATCTTTGGATTCTTTATGTGTCACAGCAGCTCCAAACTGGGCCTTTCTATATACTGTAACAGGTAAAAATATATGGGTTTGCCATTTGTGTTGTGATTTGGTGACACTGCAATACAGAAAGAGGTGGCATTCTTCAGGTACGTATGTGTAATGCCATGTTATTGCATCAAGAAGCTGCATTATTGGGTCAGAAATCATCAAATTCTGCAATTAATTTTTGCTACAGAAATCTATAACAAGGGTGTTGACTTTAAGAGGTTTAATCATAGAGTACACCTAAATGAGCAAGAGAAGAAACTCAAAAATGCTTAGTTTTGAAATTTGGTGAAAGAGTACTTCTCACTCATCTTTTTGCAAGTTCTACGATTTTTGCTTTAGTTGCTCTAATTCTGTAATTTCAGAAATTATGGAACATCTATTGTGAAATAAGCCATTAACAATTATTTCAATGTATTTGAAAGTCTATTTAAGAGTGATTTTTTTTTTTTTCAGAAACAGAACACCAGACCAAATAGCCTGAAAAATGCAGTTTTCCTAACACTTTGAATTCCTGTGTGTTACAAGTCCTTCTTCTAGTCACAATTCAACACTGAGTGAAGTTGGAATGCCAGGCTGGAGTAGGTGAGAGTCCAGCAGGACGCACTTCCAGAACAGGAACTTTCCAATGACCTTCAACTTTATTTGATAGTTGATTCCAGAGGTGGGAATTAATTCTGCCCTCAGGTCAGATTAATCCCCTTGTGAGAAGAACCCTTCAATTATGATAAACTCTGTTAAATTATTTATGACATCTCTGTGATCTAATGAAGCTTAATTCTGCAAGACCTTTGTCTCAGGCTCAGACAGGGAAAGAAATGGGGCAACGGATCATGAAACTCAAGAAAACGTAGACTCCAGAGCAGAAGTACTAAAGAGGTTGGTTCAAATTTATTATTAAAAAAATTATGCTGATTTGTGAGAAGTAAACATAAGAAGGAATCTAGCCCGTAAAACCCAATTCTGCCCTGTTTTACACTGAATATGGTCGCAGAGAGGCAACTGAGTCTGCCAAGGCAACATTTCAGTTCCTGAGGTAGACTGCAGGAAGTCCTATAGTCCTGCAATTTTCATATAACCTTTATTGTCTAATTTTCAACTGGCTGCTGTAGGCTGTAAAAATGAATTTGTAAAAAAAAACCAACCCAAACCCGCAAGACTGGTGCTTTGGGATATCCAGTCTTAGTACCTGACCCAATAAAATGTATATATATGTTCAACTTCCACACCATTAAAGCCAGACATTTTCTTTTAACAAAAACCTGAGCCTCAGTTGTAGTCAATACCATACAGAGGCATTTAGAGAGTAACAAAATCTCACAGGAAATTCTTTATATAAAGAGATTCAGAAATGAAAATACCATGCAGGTCGCAGTCATTGGCACATAATGGTGCAGTTAAGCCATTCATTTTTAATTAGGTCTGTGATCAGAAAATAGCCAATTTTGCTTTCTGCTTCTTGGTGTGTTCAACAATTTTGTCAGCCAAAAACTGTTAGCTGCTGAATTTTTAACGATCCTTTATTGGATAATAAGGTTTTGTTTTCATTTCTCTCAAATGGCTGGAGCCTCCGCTAACAATTATATTGGGGAAAAGGTTTCCACAGTAGGTGGGCCCCACAGTCTGTCTAAACCTTGGATTAGCATTATAGAAAAAAAAAATAAAAACCAGAGGGAAAAACAAAGAACACTTAAGAAGGGCCGATTTGGTCTTGGGTGCTTACAGAATTGGGTTACTTCGTTACGTAAATTAGGCAAAGGAAATGAATACATTCAATATAGTGAAACTTATATGAATCTGCTAGTCTCTGGCTTGGCAAGATCCAGCCACCTAGTTGAAGTAGTCTTTAATTAATGGTCAAATAAAACTACTTGTTACTTCAGAAATAATATGGTGAAAGAAGTAGAGCTGGGCAGGTGCCTGCCTGGCTCAAAAGCTCCTTCTGTCCCACCATGATGTTCCAGTGACGTGTTTCAAGGACAAAGTCCTTTTGGTTTACAGAGGCACTTGTTCTCATTTAACTCAGAAAAACCTGCTGCTCTTAGGAACAACTTCTCTTCAGACCAAACCAAGTTTTACCTCTTCCTTTCCATTTCCAAGGCAAAAGGAGAGTTTTTGATTGGCTCATCAAGACATATTTCTTCACTTTACTTTACTCTTCTTTCTTTACTTCAAAAGACAATTTTGAGGCTTTTGCATAACTTCTGCTTTGCTCTCTGGTCTCACATATCAGCCAGCATCACTTAGGGATCTTTGAGATAGCACATCAAGAAAAAGTGTCTGGTTTGGACATGGGCCTGAGTCCTGAAACTTGAGTATAAATGTGTCCCTGAATGGTTCTCAAATTGGAGACACAAAATCAGTGACTGCAGGAGGAAAGATGACAAAAAGAAGAGAATTTGAAGGGAAGAAAGGAATAAAGTTCAAATGCACTGAGAATATGGACAGTGCAAATCATAGAACAAAGGAGATTTTTTTTTTTTTTAAGAGTGTCTCCAACTTTTTTTAAATGGGTTTGCAGAAGAATTGTGCTGCAAAACCTCCAAGTCTGCACAGGCAGGAATGTAGAAATAATATATGTAGGGTTCATTGCATCACCTTTCCTGAGAAGACTGCCTGGAACTTTGCATTAAAAACTCAGTGTTGCTTTCAACTTTGTCAGGCTTTAACAATTTCCCATACAGGTACAAAAATGAATGATAAAGTGAAAAATATCCAGCCATAACAGACCAAGTATTTTTATGCATAAGGTAAAAGAATGGTTTGATTCATCAATATAAAAAATAATCTAGTATCCTTTTCTTTATTTAAAAGACTTTTCAAAGATGTAAAATTCAGCATTTTGGTTCTCATATTTGACTTGACTCAATATTATAGTCAGCAGAGTGTCTCTCTAAGGAATCAAATAACATAGAGCCCATCTGCTGAAGAGCTGTATTTAACCTTCTATGCAGTCAGGAAATTGAGATCACCCAAGATCTCCTGCCCAGTTCCCTAAGGTTTTTTCACCTTTTGATTGCTCTGGTCCAGATTCTTTCAAGTCTCAGAGTTGTTCAGTTTCTGCTTCACCTGATTTACCAGGGTAAACTTTTCTATCTGTGCTTTGCACTCTCCACGCTACTTTAAAAGGCGACTAAGCCTGAGATCCAGATGCAATGAGCTCAGTGAAATCAATAGGAAATATCTGTGCACACCAAAGGCCAGATTTTGATCCATTGTGTTCAAGCAGAATGATCCTCATTAACCTAACAGATAAAGGCAGCACTGAGCAACACTTCTGTAATATCCATGAAATCGCTATTTCATGATACCAGTGAGAGCCCAGGGAGGAGGTTTCCTGGTTGCAATAATTAATAATTTACAGAAAGCTTTAACTAAGCAAGACATTGCCCACCTGGAAATTGGAATGAAAGGATATTAATGAAGCTGCAATGCAGATGGTCATGTTGAAGATGATGAAGAATTTATTAGGGAGACAGCCATCAGAGTCTGTGTAGTATATGAAGCATAAAACTGCTATACCTAATGACAGCAAGTAGTTTAGGCAAGTAATGGACAGCACAGCTACAAAAGGGAGCATGGAGATATATTATTTAGTAATAAAGTTCTCATAAAAATGTGAAATATGAAGTAGAAAGATTAATATGATTGCACAAGCCATCTTAAATATCCATACTGAACTTCTGCCTTTAAAAGAAGTAGACTGAATTTATGCCCAAGTCTCAACACGTAAGTCATGGCACTTATTTACATAGTTTATGCAAACTATTACGGATCTATGCATTTAATTTATTGAAATAATGTTTGAAAGTGGTATAATTTATTGCATTAACAATACAGCAGTTGCTATATTTCTACCTGCCAAGTGATCCAAGAAGAGTAGGTCAGGTTATCAATCATCATATCATACTGCAGAAGATCCAAGGACCTGCAGATTGGCGACTGCTCTCCTTTAATAATTACAGTCTTTCCTGAGATTGAGCAGTAATCCTTTCTTTATATCTCCACTGCTGGGTTTAATCTTTGCACTAAACCTGGGTGAAAGAGTTGGCTGCAGAAGACAACAGAAATATAAACATTGATTAAGACACCTTTTTTTTCCCCCAGTATTTTGCGTTCAATTGGAGCTAGAAAATATTTTTTGCATTAAACCACCTCTTCCATGGTTTTCTTTTAGTAGTAGAAAGCTGAAGAATTTTAGAGTATGCTAACACTGGCATGCAGAGGAGATGAGTGGGGGAAAATTACAGAGGATTCTGGGCTATTTTTAAAAGCTGTTTAAGCCTGCTTTCCTCTCACCCCTCTGAATTCATAATACATTAGGAAATGTGTCTTTAATGCATACATTGATCAAGCTGCCTAATTAGAGGAAGCCATTCTTTTTTCCAGTTCTTTTTAAAATGCATGAATGCTTATCCAAGACTGAACCCACTATACTTAAAGGAGAATTTTCTGTCCAAAATAAAACATTTTTCTAGTGCATATATCCTGCAATAAAAAAAAAGCATTGCAAATTGCTACACTTCCGGCCACAATAAAGGTTTATCCTTCTTCCCAGATTAAAAAGAAAAAAATACCTAAAATATTTTTGATGCTATCAAAACAGGGGATTTTAAGGCATTTGCCCAAATTTAGCCATAATGTTTATCTTTAGTGGAATTACAGTAATGTGAGACTTGCACAAAGTAAAACACTAAAGGATTTTTTGAGAACATTGACCTCATCATTCATCTAGAAGCACAGCTATTTTCTCAGCCACTCTTTTTCTTATTAAGTTTTTAATTATTTTTTGTGCCATATAATTTTTCTATCCAGCACTTCTTCTTCCCATTCAAATGCCATCAGTAGTGGGAAACACTGCTTGCACGTTTGGTTTGCTGAGATGATTTTGGAAAGAGGCAGGTGTTGAACTGATACATACTTTTAACTAACACAGTAAAAATGGGATGTGATAAGATGCTTTCTGTCAGAGTTTTCTCAGTTGTCCATGTCAATGTACAGAGTTAAAATGGAGCTCTCAGCTGAGACTGAGGTTAGATCCTGTCTTCAGAGCACTCACTCTCTGATATTAAACCAACACTTCAATAGTGAATAAAATATACATACACACACACATATATATCCAGATAAATAAAATCAGCCTACATGACAATGTTCTTTTTCTGCAGGACCCAGATCTGCAGGGTTGGGAAAGGGAGCTAAGAACTGTAGCTTGTATTTGGAAATGTGGACTTTGTCTCCAAATGGAGGTGATAGACTTGCATAATGGTGGTTATGGAATTAATGCATCCTCAATCACAGTCTAACGACTGTGTGTTTGGTTTATTAAAGAAATGGAAAAACTACAGTGTCAGTCATTTGCATAATTCAGAGACGTACTGAATTTTAAAAAAAGGTTTATTTTGATTTGTCAGCAGTAATATTTTATTAGAAAATTCTGGGTCACTCACAATTGAGAGACTTATAAAATCTTCTAAAGGGTAGTAGTATGAACAAATCTATAGCTTTTGTTGCTTTGGGCCACTTGTTTACAAATCATATAATGTCTTTGATAAGGAATATTCAATTTTCCTTTTTAATTTGTCTCTATTCTTTCCTTCTTTCTCGCTCATTTTCTTTTCTTTGTTTTGGAGGGAAAAAGAAAAAATTAACCTACAGGGTGGATAATTTTTTTTTTCCATAGTACACTGGATTATTTTGCTACCACGATGTAGTTTGTTATATTTAGTAGAGGGTTTTTTGAATCATAAATGAATAAACTAGTTCATTTTACTGTTACTGGAATTTTGCACTTTCCCCTTGTGAGTGGTTTTGCTGGCCTTATAATACTATTTGGGCTAGTTGAAATCTCATGAGTTATGAGTGTTATTTCCTCACGATTGCACATATTTTCCATATTTCACACAAACCAATTATTTATCACACACATATACATGTGTTTCAAATTATTTTTAAATTAGTTCTTTCCTATTTTATACTGTTTTAAATTACTCTCAGTGTTTTGAATCTTAAAATAAATGATCTATTCAGCCCTCACTAATGTTTTTCAAGATTCATGGAATAGCTGCTGGTTTGTTTATGAAGAACACACTTTCTCACCTATGCATCATATCCTCTTGCACCAAGGGGTACTTGGCAGCTGGTTCTCCCTTTCTCTCCTAGGAATGGTGTAAAGCCTGACCAGTATGATAGAAACTGGGAATACTTGAGGTTCAAGATATTCCTTAACCATCCTCGTCTGTTTCTGTTGTGCAGGTGGCAAAGGCTGCATAATTCCACATGTCAATCCTGCAAACAATGGGCATAAGAGAAAGGCGATACGTGAGTGCCCATGTGACACCATAAGGCAATGTTTAATAGATAATATATTGAATACATTTTAATATTACTTAAATGCAATGTTTTAGATAATATTTTTATATTACATATTTAGATGAGATATATAGATATAGTTTTAATATCTAGATATCTCTTCTTCCATTTCAGCAGTTAGATGAAAGGGTGCAGTCAGAAATAGATATATAATGCCAATCAAATTCTGGCTTTGTGGCTGGTGCTGTTGTGAGGGCTTTGGCTTTTATGACAGTGGTATACTTCGATGCCTCTAGACTATTAGGGAGGAATGGGATCCACCTGTCTAGAAGAAGCAAGAGAATCTTTGGCAGCAGGTTGGTTGGCTTGGAAGGCTTTAAACTGAAGGACTGAGAATGCAGGATCCAGGGGGGCAATGCTCAGGCCATGGCATCCAACTTGGGAATAAGCCTGGCCATCCTGAGCAGCAGTAAATGTTCCTTGGATGCCTCCCAAGATGAGAACCAGAGGCCAACAGCCTCGAGGGTGTGTGTGATCATGATCCTCTTGCACTCCTCCTGGGAAACTTGCATGCACAATTACCTCTCTGAAATGCCTGTACACAAATGCATGCAGCATGTGGAATACACAGGAAGGATTAGAGATCTGTGTGCAGTCACAGGGCCGCGATCTCCTTGCAGTTTCAGAGACATGGTGGGGTAGTTCAAGTGACTTGGATGCTGTTCTCTTGGATAGCTATGTCCCTTTTAGGAAAGACAGGCCAGCAGAGTGAGGTGGTGGAGCTGCTTTTTATGTTAGAGAGCAATTGGGATGTATCTCTGCCAAGGAGGGAATCACGAATGAGTTGAGAGCTTATGAGTAAGAATTAAGGGGCAGGCTAATATGGATGACTTTGTTGTGAGAGTTTGATACAGGTCAGGAAAATGGCCAACTGGTCAGGAAAAAGAAGTTGATTAGGCTGCCTTCAAACCTCTGAAAGTAGCCTCATGACCAAAGGGCCTGGTTCTCTGGGGGGAATCAACCACTCTGATATCCCTTGGAATGAAAACATGGCTCAGTGCACACAGTCCAGGAGGCTCCTGCAGAGCACTGATGATAACTTTTTGACATCTGAGGTGGAGGAGCCAATGAGGAGAGGTATGCTGCTGGACCTTGTACTAACAAACAGTGAAGGACTAGCTAGGGTTTTGAATGTTTGGGGGCAGCCTTGGCTGCAGTGATCATGAGATGGTGGAGTTTAGGATCCTGCATGAAGGAAGCAAGGCAGTGAGTAGGATTAAAATCCTTGACTGCAGGAGAACTAACTTTTAAAGGACCTAGTTAGAGGAATCCCTAGGGTTAGGGCTCTAGAAGAGAAGGGGGTTGAAGAGAGCTGGTTAATTTTGTGTCTGCCTTCTTACATGGAGTTGACTTGAGAAGTAAGAGAGGACCTGCTCTCTGGAATAGCTCAGTAGGCTAATTCACAGTGAGCTCTTTTCTCTCAATATTTTCCCAGTACTGCTCTGGGATATAGAGAGAAACTTCAGAAAACAATTTCTTTTTCTTCTGAATTTGTTTCCTTTTCTCTATAGTGTTTAGGCAATTACTCAGATTTCCATGTCTCACCAAAAATAATTGCCTTTGGCAAAGTAAATGAATTTCCTAATTGCATGCTAACAGTTGACCTGAATAATTTGCAAATTTTCCACTTTTCCAAGTGTTCTTTTGCCTAGTCTTTGTCAATGTATATTTGAAAATGTCATCATTCGCTAGTTATATAGACTTCATTTTGTATGCCTCTTGCTTAATAAAGAGCTTTCAAAGGATGACTGAATGTCAATAATTTTAACCATTTCTAAAATCATCTTCTCCCTAATTTTCTCAACTATATATTTTTTCCATGGCTTTTCTTTTCCCCTCAAAAAGGAAAGATTAAATCCTTTTCATTTCCTTAACTACTTTGGAATATGATAACAAACATAGATTAATTTGTATTGCCTCTATTTTCCTTCCCAAAAATTCATTTTTTTATTATGTATTCCTGATACATTTTGCTTAATTCTTTTTTTCCAATTTTGCATTCTGGAAATAAAAATGTTTCATACTATTGACAGAACCTTTCAAAAATGGTAAGTGTGAACACTTCTTCATCCTTGCATTCTAAATCTAATTTTAAATCTAAGTATAAAATTAAATATTAATCATTATGATATGCCATTAAATATCATACTTTAAATGAGATGCTCTGAAAAATATCAGGGCATCCCAATGAACAAGCCGCAACATATAGTTATAGAATCATAGAATGTTACGGGGTTGGAAGGGACTTTAATCATCATCTAGTCCCGACCACCCCTGCTGTGGGTGGGGACACCTTCCACCAGACCAGGTTGCTCAAGGCCTTATCCAACCTGGCTTTGAACAGTATGAGGGTTGGGGCATCCACGACCTCCCTGGCAAACCTGTTCCAGTGTCTCACCACCCTTAATAAAAAATTTCTTCCTAATATCTATCCTGAATTTCCCCTTTTTCAATTTGTACCCATTGTTCTTTCTTCTCTTACTGCAATTCCTAACCAAGAGTCCCTCTCTGGCTGCCCTGCAGGCCCCCTTCAGGTACTGAAAGGTTGTAATGGGGTCTCCGTGCAGCCTTCTCTTCCCCAGGCTGAACAGCTCCAACTTTCTCAGCCTGTCTTCTTAGTGGAGATGCTCTAGTCCTCTTTCCAACTTCATGGCCCTCCTCTGGACTTGCTTCAACAATTTCATGTCCTTCTTATGCTGGGGATACCAGGACTGAATGCAGCACTCCAGGTGGGGTCTCAAAAGGGTAAAGTAGAGGGGAAGAATCGCCTCCTTTGGCCTGCTGGCCATGGTCCTTTTGACCCAGGATTCAATTGGCTTGCTGGGCTGTGAGCGCTCATTGCTGGCTCATGTTGAGTTTTCCATAAGTCCTTCTCCACAGGGCTGCTGTCAGGCACTTCTCTGTCCAGCCTGTAGATGTGTCTGGGGTTGCCATGAAACAGCTGCAGGACCTTGCACTTTGCTTTGTTGAACTACATGAGGTTTGCATGGGCCCACCTCTCAAGCCTGTCAAGGTCCCTCTGGATGGCATCCCCTCCCTCCAGCGCATCGATTGCACCACATGGTTTGGTGCTGCCAGCAAATTTGCTGAAGGTGCACTCAACAGTTCACCTGCAGGTTGTGGCTGAAAAATTCTAGTAGTCTGTAGTCGTGCAGGTTGTAGCTGAACCATTCTTTCCTCTTTACTTCACTAGAAGAAAACCACAGGCCATGTTCATGTACTCATGTCTTAGTTGCATAAAATTCTTACTGAAGGAAGAGGATTTAGAGGGGAGTAAATGCTGAATAAAGATTTAGACATGTGGACAGAGGTTTCTTAATTTTTCCATTATGTGATTCCTGAGCTGCATTGCCCTCTATGTCTTAAGAATCCATTGGCTTAATACTAATTTGAATTAAGAAGAGAATTACTCAACATTGGTAACCATTCTTATATTCTCTCTTTTTCTTGTACTTCTATAAAGACATAAAGATTTAAGATTAATTCTCCTTTATTTAGTTCATCTGTTTTATTAGCAAAGTGATTGCTAGCCTCATTCCCTCCAAGTATGTTCAAAGTCAAATAATTTCTGTGAGCCATAGTTGTCAAAGAGCTTTTCTCTCCATAACTCTGAGAAACCTGTGTTCAATGGATGTGTTTTTCCTCGTTTCTTTCTCAAATGAAATATATTTCACAACAATGTTCTCCATTACGCAACTCTGATTCACTAATATTACACCTATTCCAAATTGAAATTCCTGGTGTCCTGTTTGAATTTAGCTACAAATTTCAGTGTATGGTATCATATTCCCTTTACAGGAACCACACTTACAGGCATTGGTTAATTTTACTAGTACTAATAGCTAGGTATTGACCATGCCTATTTATCTATACTAATACCTGTAGATAAATTATACCACTTCTGTGTCCCCAGTTTCGGGGGGGAGGGGGGGTCTGCTGCTTTTATAACTCTGATGACATTTCAATAAAATGATTCTCCTCTTACTCATTACTTCCTATTTCATAAATAGTTCATCCTCTGTCTTATTTTAAACTTACATGCCAAGCCATACAAGAAATTGTAAAACAGATCTACTATAAAGCAGTGGATGCACTATAGAAACTTAAGAATAGAGTGACTGGATGAAGATTTGTCTCAGAATAGCTGAAGATAAGAAAAGATATAAAGCCAGTTTATACTGCTTATTATACCTGAAAGAGACCTGAGACCAAGAAGGTGAATCACATGCTAACAATAGGGAACTTACCTAGTCTTGCCCTCAAGGTGGCAAACCACCTTATCACTAGAGAAGGAAACGATCCTAAAGAAAAAAAAATAATAAGGAAAAAATATGAGTAGAATAGCAAAGATATGATCTTGCTTTTGGTATCAGATGTGGAGTGTGTGAGAGTTTCTAAGATGCTGAATTCTCTTTAATAATCATTAAAAGGTAGACTAACATTGAGCAGGTGGTGAAGGTTATCTGTGTTACGTTGACAATGTTTGGAGCAAAGGATCTCAAAAAATTCCCAGGTTACCATGAAATTCTAAAAGCAATTTAGTTAAAATAAAATAGAAAAGAAAAAACCCAACCCTTACCTCTCTGGAAAAACTCAGCACTTAGTTACAGTCAGTAGCTTTCTGCCTAAACTGCCTAAGTGAGAGAGTAGGCAAAAGTTTACCATAAATCACTTAAAAGCTGGAGATTATTTTAAAAGCTATATTGTTAAAACACCAGAAGAGGGATTTATTTTATTGTTGGTCCAACAAACAAACAAACAAAACCACAAACCAAACAAATAATAAAAAGCAACAAAAAACGAGAACAGAAAGTTATATATCAGCCTTAGGAAGTGAACACTCGAGGTAAACACCACAAACCTTTTATTTCAATAAAATATATAGACATTATTCACAGAATTGGTTCTGCTAAGATAAATTAATACTGAAATACTGCACTTTTAGAAAACATCAATCAGTGTAAAGATACACAGAATTTTCTTTTTAAAATGAAATATATAGTTGAAAGATCTAAGCACCAGAAAATGCAGAAATAATTTAAATAATTAAAAAGCAGCCTATCATAAGACATGCCATATTGGAAGGAAACTGACTGTCCATCAGAAGTGTATATAGATATAAAATATCTCAGGATGCATGACATATATATGACTGTGATGTGTCCATCATAGGGCTCACATGATCTTAGCAAGCTTTACAAGGGATGTTAAGATGAGAAAGGATCATCAGTCATCAGTCCTGATTTCCTGCATGATAAAGGGCTTAGCATTTTCAAAGTGCATACATAATTTAGAAACATGTAGACTGTGGGGTTCTCGTTAGATGCCCAACTCCCACTGATTCCACATTTGATAAATGACATTGAGTATCTTAAATCTCCAAGGTCCAGATCCTCAAAGGCACTTTGGAAGCTAATTCCCCCTACAATCAAAGAAAATCAAACGCCTAAATGTCTTTGAGGACCTGGGCCTAACCCATTTTTGAAAAATTTGCCCTTTATGTCTCTCTTGATAAAGATAGGTGTAGTTAGACGAGGGGCCATTTTCATTTTCCTTTATAAGGAGGTGATAATGCAGGCACTTGTCTTTAAGCATTCGTCCAGGAAGCGGGTGACTCGAAATCAGCTCTCTCCTCAGTCTGAGGATATTCTCATTACATCTTCTGCCTCCCAAGAGGATGCCCTAACCAGTACTCTCAGCTAAGCTATATTCTACACTATTCAGGAGAGGATGCATTATATGCTGGTTTTTACACAGCTGCCCTATCATGAAGAATAGAGAATTCAAAATTCACTGGGCCAGAGGGGGAAAAACAAGCAGAAGCATGGCCCACATTTGCAGAAAGAGAGACAACATGGATCCTGGTCCTTGCTCGAGTTCATCCCTCATCTATGCTAGTGATGTATCATGGCAAATATGGCTGTGAATGTTGGAGCAGGACTCCCACCTGCTCCCGGCTATCAGGGTAGTACCTTAGCCATTGGGCTGCTTTATAAAAGAGAATTATCACCGGGACTAGCACTAGCACAGTCACAGGGCCTTTCTCCTCTTTTCACATGTGCAGATCCTGCTCTTTCTGTCAAAGTTCAAGCACCTGTTTTCAAGAGGCAGTAACAGCCCATGGATTCCCAACAGGACATCTGAGCAAGGCTCCAAATTCTTGAGTACAGGCACAAACGTGTTCTTTTAAGAGGATGTTTCTCGTCGGCGTTTCCTACTGTCAGCTGTTACTAACTTCAGGTGTTTCCTTGCTAAATTAGCCCAACATTCTGATTCCCATCCTGAGGAAATGTACCAGCAGAGCCAAACACAGAACCTCGGGCTCCATTGTACAAGACAGTATGTGGGCATGGCTAGTATTGCACCATAAATACACCTTGCTGAGGAGTAAAGCATTTCCCTCTGTGATCAGGAGAAACATGGAAAAAAGCAAACAACCTACACAATGTTCCAACTAATGAAAATCTAGATGGGAAACTCCTGTACTGTTATCTTTCTGCCAGAATAACACTAACATACTCTGTTTAGAAAAACCAACAGTAGGCTTTAGGCAAGACATATAAGAGGGCCACAATAGGCCTGACCCTACAGTTATCCTATGATTTATAGTCTTCTTACAGCAATGTACTGTATTTGACACTGGCTAAGGGGTTAATCAGTTCTGAGCATTGGCTTGGTAATAGGGTCCTGCCCTCAGGGTCTATTCAATCAATCTGAGTTGTCCAATGCTGTAATGCCTCAGTTCTGTGTGTAGGCAGATGAGTGTGCTGTCATTCAGCATCCTGGAGGTATATGGGCTTTGAGAAGCTTAGTGGAAATTCCACCTACACCAGGGCTGTCAAGCTCACTCCATGGAGAGCACTGACTATAACAAGTGAGGTGACCATGTTGAAAAAGGGGTCACTAACTTCTCTGAGGGCAGCCTGAAGCCTTGGATCTGCTGAGAATAGGAAGCTACAGCCATTTTGAAGGAGGAAAATGCTTGGCCTCATCCTCTTTAGAAGGAATTGTTCTTCAGGCCCTGTTGCAAAAGAAATTTTTCTTCTTGAGCAATACGAAGGAAAATTGCTGTTAAGTTGAATACATTTCTTCCCAAAAATACCCAAAAATTCCTGAAGGCATAAGCTCAGCAGGAAAAGAAATCTGGAATACTTCTGTAGAGCTCATCGGGGACTACAGAAAATATGCAGAGGCTTAAAGGGACATTATGTCAGAACCTGGAAGAGACTAACTTGGGTGTTTCTGTTGTTCTATTGTACAATATGGCATCCAGCTTGTAAAAGATATATCTCAACCTATCAGTTCAGTGCTTATGTGCAACATTTTAAACAGTTCCTAAAACAGCTAGGGCTGGACCATTGAACATAACTAGATTGTTTTGCTTAGCTACATTACCCTCGTGTGCTGTTGCTGCAGAAACTGGTATGCATCAAGCTCTCCAGACCAATGGTCTTCCTGGGTTTGCAGATGCCTTTTACCCTGAATTTAAGGGGAATTTAAAGCAATATCAGGTATTTGCAGTGCTGGTGGTCCTGCCGTCAGCTACCTCCTCCAGGTGACCTTTCAGAATAGCTAGTACTCGTAACATGAGTGCCCCCAAAAGACGCACACTCTTATAAACTTACTGAACTTATAATACAGCACCTTCAGACAGTGCTTACGTTGTCCAAAACAGCTTGGCTACTGTGGAGAAGCAAGGTGTTTCAGATGTAGTAGTGAGGGTCAGAGCTCCTGCAAAGCATGGAGGGAGGGCACTTTGCTTAAACTTTTTGTAAATAATCACTCACAAGGATATCTGAAGAAAAATAATAGCTCTCTAAAGACAGTGTTCTTTATTTATCCTAATTATAGTTCTGTATGAGATTACCCAGAAGAAGGTATCAGAGGAAAACTAGAGAAGCTTTCTGCAGTAATAGAACATATGTGTGAGGTCAAGAGTTTTTCAAAAAGATTCTGAAATACTCTCTGAGCAGGGGAGGAGTGGAAATGTGATCCTTCTCTCTGGGTGGTAAATAGGAGGTGTAGGAAATTGTGAGTGTGCATATGGGGGAAGGGAGGAATAAACGTTTCTGTTTAGGCCACAGCAGTGCTTTCAGCAGCCAGTATTTGAAAATATAAATGGGAACACATTAGACATAACTGCATACGCTCTTTCTTTTCAGTGACAAAAGATGATATCATTTACTTGGGTCAAAGTAGTGATGATGACAGAAAAGCTAATCCCACTACATTCAGCAAGGGGTTTACCATTGGTTTCAATGGAGATAGGTAGAAAATCCATTCTTACCAAAATTGGTACAAAATGTACACATATGTGAAATGTGTATATTTCAGAGATGGATCAACATAACTTTAAAAATATAGACCTACAGAAACTGCATTTACTTTTGTTCTGAATAAGCTTTAAACAATGTGATTATTACTTAATATCTAAAATATCCCTGCATATGAATGATTAGACACAATGCATTTCTTACCTCTTTTTTTCTTATTTACTTGGGTATAGGAATTTTTTTCTTTTCTTTCTCAAACAAGATATTTGTATCTATAACATTAAATTATATATATGGAAATAGAGCTGTGGGTGTCCATGGAGACATGGTAGGTTTTTTGTATTTGGCCTCACAACTTGGCCTCACCTCTAAGAAAAATAATTTGTAATATGAAGAGGGTAAAAATTTACCTGTGTTTTCCTGCTATAGGTAATTTCTGCTGAAACTCCCAAATTACATTTAAAACAGTGTTAGCCTGTATTTGTTTGGAGCAGCGGTGGGGGAGCTTGTGGGTTTGTTTTGTTTTGTTGGCACTGATGTGCCATGGAAATGGTTGAAAACATCACCATGAGGACAGTATCAGCCATTAATTACCTCTGATGTGGAGTTCAGCAAACCCAAGGAAAGTCTTAGTGTTTTTTAAGCACCTAATTTTGAAAACAGTTACACAGCACAGTTCATTAGACAAAATAGGTCAGGACACAAGTTTTTCCTTTGCTACAGCAATATGGAAATGGCCTATCTTGTCCTCTCTAAGCTTCTGTTTATTCTCGTCCCTGCACCTGCATACACTTCCTCTTGGGTTTGTGGACTGATCATCTCCAAGCACATCTATAACATGTCAGATAAAACACTTCCAAAGGATGTATGGCCATAGTTATAACTACTCCTTTTTAAAATGTTTCTTCAAAATATAAGAATGATCTAACACTCTAAGTACAGAAAAAAAAAATTATCTTTTTTCTTCTCTTTCTTTCTTTCTTTCTTTCTTTCTTTCTTTCTTTCTTTCTTTCTTTCTTAGTATTTTTATATTATCTATGAATGATTCAACGTTTTCGGTGTTTCTCAAATGCTGTTCACTCTATTTACTACTGGAGGACACGTGAGCTCAGCTAAACATCCATAACCAGCACAAACTTACTGGCGACAACAAAGTCACATTAGGTAAGGAAGAAACATTTGTCAACATTGCTATTGTTTTAATATTTTCAAGGCTGGTAGTGTTAAATGTTACCCCTGAAATTCTGAGGTCATTTAAATGGTTGCTTTCTAATAGAAGAGGTAAGAAAAAAATAGCAATACACCAATGTAGTTGCTTCCAGTTCAAGCTCAAGATAATTCACCCTTTGTTGAGAAATAGGAATTATAATGGTTTTTGCGAACCAAATGGCTATTATGATTATTAGCATTGAAATATTTAAATCATTCTGTATGAGAAGAAATGAGCTGGGGAAAAAAATCACTAAATGTAAAAAGCACAATTTCTGGACAATGTCATGCAGTTTTTTTTTAATGTTCAGAAATAATCTGCAATATACATGACCAAACAGATATGTAATGAAGGTAGCATTTTTAACAGGATGCCTTTGACATCTCTTTCTTTGACATCAGCATTGTAATCAGCCACCAATGCTGCCATTTCAGCAGACAGTACAAAATTACCAGTCAAGAGAGAACAAAAGGAGGCAGTTGATCTTTTTATAACGCTTTTAAATGTTACAATTCACAAATGAATGCTCATGCGGTGCATCATGTAGTACTGCATAGTGCTGTGAAGCTTCATTAACAAATAAAATATTTTTCAGCTAACTGCTCTTGAAGGTAGCATCATTTATAAACTGGCCATGGTCTATGATGATGAGTTCTGGAGAAAAACATCTTCTCTATCTAAATCAGTTTGCTTTTGTTTTGGTTTCCAGTGTAAATAAATATTTTAAATTTAAAGCTGCAATATGTGGGGTTTTTTCTGCCACAAAACCTTTCTGCGCAAAAAGTTCTAACGGCTTCTTCTTCATCATGCATCTGGGTATGAGAATACTGTGTATATGACACTGGAGTTTAATAAAAAATCATCTATCAATAGAACAAACATGATTCTGTAACAAAAACACTATAGAAGTACTTAGTACTTTGTATCCAAATGTAAATTTTCCACGATTTTGCTGCTTTAGGTGGGAAGAGAGTGAATCAAACAGAAAACAGAAAATACTCGCGACCCAAGAGTTTCAAAAAGAAAAAACGATTTTGTTCATTCAAATTGCTATAATATAGACAGAACTGAATTTCAGGAAGTACTGAGAGCTGTCTGCTGTACACAGAGTGTTTTAATTGCAGCATGTTTCAGTATCACATGCTATGATACATACAGAAACCATTTCAACAGTTAAGATATTTTAAGTATGCTGCTGTCTTGGCCTTGTTGGTCAGAATCATCACTGATGTCCTGAGTCACCACAGTAGTATAAAAATCTGCTAAGTGAAACTGGACAGTATTTTTATTGAGTGTATTCTGGCTCACAGTTAAAGTGAGAGGCAAAATCCAAAAGGTCTGTGTGAACTTGTCCTTGCAAATATTCTTAAATCAAAACCTAGAGATCAGTTTAGTCTTAAAGGACACATATCAGTCAGACCTCTGAGAGTTTCTCACATTCCAGTAAGACCTCAAGCCCTTCTTGCCCTTCTTGCAACACCTTGTGTTTCAGAAAAAGGTGGAAAATATAAACCCCACAAAACATAATGAATGTCAGAAAGGTGGGAAAAAATCCTTTCTGTCCGCTGCTAGTAGACCTGAAATATATGTAACTAAATGCCACTAAAAATGGCATAGAATTCTCCTTCTTTTCCTCTTTAAATAACAACTAATTTTACACTCAAATGTTTCAGAAAGGGAATGTTGGGGAGCCTACCACACTGCTCACTCTTTACAGGCTGGAGTCCAGATCCTGAGACTGGAGCATGCTAGGTCTCTCCTTTGGGGTTGAGGGCTGCTGAATTGAGCTCCTTGTCAATGAAGTGTACAGCACCAAGCAGCTGACAGGATACTGATACCTGATTTAATGTCAGCTGAAAGAACCTTCAGTGTCTGCTGGTGACATTGGCCATATCTCACTGATTACAGTGGAAGCTTAGACACCAAGTGCACATATAGACACTTGAGTGAAGATGCTTAAATGTAGGATTCTTTGTGTTTACTTTCATTTCTAGCTGGAAAGCTAGAAAGTGGGACTAAAGAAGTAGTGACTTTTTTTCCCAAAGGAAATGCACTGTTAATGACAGACGTATTTTATAATGCCTAAGTGACTTAAAGTCACTGAGCTAGGAGTGCAAATTAAGACACTGAGAATAAAACAGACCAAGTGAACGTGTGTCACATAAGCACTATCCATGTGAATAACTCCCAGAAGCACAGCAGAGAAACTGCTCTCTTTCCTTACCAAAAGGTTATGCCAGTCTCTAGTTACAATGCATATAAACGGTATTTCTTGCATCGTTTGTGTCTCAGATATATAGCATATAATGTCTTATGTTTTCATAATGTCCTGTGTTCTAATAATGCCTTTTAAGTGCCTGGGAAATGGTGACTGAATCATAGTCTGATAAGGAGCACAGGAAAGTGATTGCATTGGCTGTAAACCGCAGGACACAATCCTGCATCCTGATACGGACTACCATAACATGTCTGCTCCGTGTCCAACTTTTCCTTAGGAACACACTAAGTGTTGCTCTTTTTTCTTGAATTTGCAGTTTTCACAGACTGGTACTGACCAATGAAGCTGGCTAACAAGATACCCAATGAGGTATCTTTGGAACGGGCCAAGAATACATATAAGTAAACGGTTTCCTGGATTCTTTACTGCTTTAAGAGTTACTTATGAACTTTATTGGATTGAGCCTTCACTAAACTTACAATATCAAGTAGAAAAATAAAGCTGCTCACAGCTACTTGAGAAGCTGAACAAGCACAAGTGGAAAAGGCCAAAACTTAAACATCAGCATTTAGGAAGCTAACCATTATTACCTTTAACACTGCTGAAAAATTCATTCCAGACTTGTATCTGGATTCTTACTCATACAAGAAAAATGATTACATTAAGTTTTCTTAATATTGCGGTCTTTGTGTAAACGAAATGCAATGTTAAAATGTCACCTATTTGGAAAAAAATGACTTAGTGTATGTTAGACAAGCATATTGACAGAATGATATTTCCTGCCTGAAATCAAAAAGGGATCTATGTTCCCATGGGAATTTATATAGCAACTGGAAGAAAAGAAATAGACAGTTGTTAGTTATGGGGTGTGTGGGTGAACTTTTCAATAAGGTTTTTCTTATTTTATTATTTTTAGGTGAACTATTTTCAATGACAAAATCTCATTTAAGGAGTTGATTGGAAAGAAGAGGTGAGTCATTAGTTTGTGTTTGGGGATATTTCTAGCTCCTTGAGTGATTTCTTATTTATTTATTTATTTATTTGCTCTTTCCAGAATTTCCAACACAATTGAATTTTTATTTGTTCAAGGGCTGGAACAGTGCTAAGAAAGCTGAAAACTGGGGCTGCTTACCATGCAGTAATCCCTGTTTTCCTTCAGGGATTGGATGGTTTCCTCTGAAGTCCAGACAATATTTCCTACCTCTGACTACTTCCTAGGTTAGCTGTGTTTCACTTATGAAGGTAATTAAGTGTTCTACTAAATGTTCAGATACAATACATCAGGTGTACAAAGCTCTAGAGCCCTCCAGTGCCTGTCATTCTGCTTCCTGTGTATCTCCTGAGGAGTAATTTCATTGATTTTAATGGAGAGATTAATTCAGCCTGCCCATGCACAACTGTGTGCTGCTGCTGTCATCTAAACTGGTACCACAAAAAGAAAAGCCAATATGAACCAGAAAAGGACATGGTAAGGCTGTAACTGCTGGAGCTTTGGGATGCTGTGATGGTCCAAACAGTGCTATAGTTACCTGGATGGCAGCAAACTGCCTTTTGGAACTGTGCTGGTTGGGGAAGAACAAAACAGGTTCTGTAAATTGTATATTGTTTTGTGTGTGCAGAGGTTAATGACATAGGGCTTTTCAAGGTTGTTTGCTCAGGAGTTTGAATGAGCCAAATTTAAAACACAACAACATTTGAAACAAAAATTGAGAGGGATGTGCTCAGAAAGATTTGGAAAAAAGAGGAAAAGAAGAGAAAGCAAGTGGTTTGGATGAGAATATTACATATACTGCAAGATGCATTTCCTGGTGAGCAGGAATAAAACCCTAATTCTGGAATATACCATTGACCACAGAAATGGTAGATCCTAACTACCTGCAGATTACATTGTCCAGTTTGAAGCAAAAAAAAATTCATTTTTGAAACATTGCACACCTAGAAAGCAATGCATAAGAAAAGTGGAAGACCCATCACCATTTTTGGTCTACCAACCCCTGACCAAAACCCAGACTCACAAAGAAAACTAAAGAGTTGATTCATCTCTCCAAGTCCTTAAAATGTTCCCAAGGGGCTGTTAGACAACGCTGGACAATGGAAAAGAAAACCACTTCCCTGGTCAGAAGCTCTCCTCCAACACATTGCCCATGCTCATGGAATCAAGATGGATAGAGACTTCACTGGAAGTATCAATCTTGCATCATTCAAGTTCACACATGTACATGCACACTCCAGCAGAATTTTTCAATGTACAGTTAAACAAGACCATGCATTCTGCTTTGGCAATAGGAAATCACAAATTTTGTATGCATATTTATAATATCCATATTCTTACCTGGAAAATAACAGGCTTCATTCACTGTTAATGTATGGGTTTAGAGGAATTCGTTTATAAGGAAGTTCAAAAAACAAAATTATGGTTAGGATCTATGCATTACTAAAGCTAACTTCTTGCTGTAAGTCTTTATATTTATACTGTACTCATATATGTATTTATTAATTGGAGAAATTCCAATTATTTGGACCTAATTTCACTGGTCAGATTCTAGACAGTATCTTTTAGAGGACGAGGAACACAAGACATCAGCATTTCTGATTACAAGGTGAGTGGAATCACTCAGGGGAATCCTGAGCAGTACATATAGCAGCCCATCCTTTTGGAAGTGGAGGGGAGGCAGATAGACTTTTATGGAAACACTCAAGATCTTTCATATGCCAAAACCCTTCTCTCCTATATTATGACACTCAAACAAAAAGAAAGGATTTTCTTTTGTTGCGTGACCACAACGTATTTTGGAGGTAGGGAAGTTCATACATCAGCTCTTGTTCATGTATTGTTTATGACATAGAATGGAACACCAGCATTTTGAAAATGTGTGAATTAATATCAGAAGAGTGGAAGAGATGTGCTGGATTGCTCCCATGAGTTATAGCTAACCATCAGAAAATAGGGTGTTCTTGGTACAGGACGTCCGTAATCCAACTGTTGCAAACACAGGAAGAAGATAAAAGAGGAGATAAAGGTGGGGGGTCTTAAGTCATTGAATTGTTTTGGACTTTAAACCTTGAAATGCACTGAAAAAAGTAGATTGGCTTACAAGTATCTAACACAAAATAGTAAGATAAAATCAAGGAAGAATCAGGGCAAAGGAGAACAAAATTTTAGATATTGGAATGAACTAGAATTTATTTGAGAAGGAAACTGGGAAAAATGGAACACAGGACACAAGATGGGTATGAATAACTTGGACAGTGGTGACCATAGCCTGGGAAACTGTTTGCTATCAGCCTGTACCAAAGATCTCTACATGTAACAGGTGCAAATAATGAGGAGGAAATGAGAGACTTGGAGCCACTCATTAAGCCAAATAATGAAAATATTTGTCTATCACTCTGGAAACATAACTTTAGATCATTTTTCACGATGGTAATCACTCAGCAAAAGGCTTTTGACATAATAATGTTCAGTGCTGCAATCCTTAAAAGTCATGCACTCAGCATATTCAAAAAACGGAATTCATAAAGCTGAGTCAGAGATCCAACTTTGTCCTACATTGTCTGGAGGAAAAACTAAATCTGTAGACTGGGATTCAAGGCAGAGAGTACGTGGAACATGGAAATGCATGATCTCACTCTATCAGAGAGTTTCAGTGTGCCTAAAATGCCTTGCCTGCATTCAAACACCTGCTTCATGGTCACTGTTCAGATTTCCAGGTTCCAAGGACCTGACATAATTTCCTGCTTTTAGACACCAGTTTGCTCCCAGGGTAGTTTAAGTATTTGGCCTTTGACAAAAATGAGGAAAAAGAGACTGTGCAGGACTTGACCCCATGGGGCCAAATGCCCAAACAACTATTTACAGGGCAAGGTGCCTACTCTCTGGTCTGATCTCCTTTCCCTTTCTGGTTGTAATGTATCTCAGTGATAACAGGAAGAGAAGCTAAGTCATGGTCAAATCACTCCAGGGACTGTCGGTACAGATGCCCTCCTAGAACACAAAAGCTGGATGTGAAAACGCTCTTACAGGGCGGAGCTAGATCAAAGAGGTCCTTTGGCAAACAGCTGAATTTTTAGGCTCTCATGCAAATGCAGCCAGAAGCATCAACTTCCCCTAAAAACCCATGCAGTCAGATATGATCTCAGGGATTCTAATTAGCTGTTCATCTCCAGGGTCTGACATATGCTGCTGCCTAACAATATGTATATCTAGGGTGTCTCATACACCCTAGGACATCTGAATAAGATTTTCCTAAACCTAAACTCTCAATTCTGGCTAAAAAGTGTTGGGATGATGTATTTAAGCGGGCCCTGACAGTCTGACTTTACATCTAATAAAAATATATGTGAACATGTATATAAGTTCTTTATTCTACCTACACAGTGGATAACAAAAGGTTGCATAGGCAGCCTAAACTGCACTTTCAGCTTTTGACTACTTGTCTCTTCTACTGCAAAGGAAGAATAAAATGTGATGCTTCTAGGCAGTAGGCTAGAGAGTTGAAAACGTAGCAGCATTGATATCAAAGGGATATAAGAATAATTTAAAACGGTACCTGTGCAATGAAAATTAATAAAATGAATAAAGAAATAGAAAGATGAAGTGAAAAAAGCACCCTGAGCATTAGAACTATTGGAATGCTGACTAATTTCCCATTGGAATTAATAGGTGGGTTTTTTTCATTTTTGTACAAAGTCCAGTCGAATGCAAATGTTCTATATCAAATGTTCTGAGATTAAAGAAGAAAATATGCTACTTTTCCACATATGCATCGACTTTCTGTTTCAGTGTTTTGAGTAATAACTCAACTCACTTAAGTTATTTATAGTGACATAAATCTATAGGAAATGTATTGACTTCAGAAAATTCGGTACCCAATTTTGCAAGGTGCTGAGACCCTCCTCCCCAGCTCTAAGTTTGTAAAAATACAGATGATTTTCTGTTCTTCACTCCACTTAGCATTACAGTTCAAAGGTGATTCTGTGCACAATTATGTAATACTAAAATTGATTTCTTGGCTCAGTGAAAGCAAAAAATTACATGCAAATACTACAAATGAAATCCAAGTCAAGACCATTTCTCTACTTGAGACACAAGTTAATTAGCAGATACCATGTTTTCTACAGTTTTCTGCAAATAAGAAAAAAGTTGCTAGGTTAATAAGTTCAAAAATAGAACAGAATTAGTGAAATTCAGGGCTATACATAAGGATATTGAGAAAGTTCCAGAATTTTCCAACAAAAATTGCAGAACTCGCCACCAAATATCAACTTCTATCTGGTTAGTTCTTCCAAGGAAAATATTGATCAGCATCCATTCCTGGTGTGGTCAAACATTTATCAACATTTTGGGGCTGATTATGGATCTCATGAGAGTCAAATCTCAGCTGAAAAGTATATTTTCTGAGTATCCATGGATTATTTGAATTCAAATATTTTTCCATTAAAGGAATATTTTAGTGTTCAGCAAAACAAAGGAATTGTTGATTCTCCTCCATTTTTTATTTTTTTTAAATAAGTATTGCGTGTGGTAGTCAAAACCTGGATATAGAAATACAGAAGCCTTTGTTGGACTTCTTTCTTGAGACAGTTGACATTAGAAATCCTCATTGAGGTATATCAAGTCCCAATTAGTGTTGACAGAGCACACTGTTAAATAGGGTCCATTTTGACATTTACCTAGATCTATTGTTTGTGAAGAACGGCAAAATTAGCTTTAAAAAGTCTGTGGATTCTGGAGTTGAAGTAAAAATACTAAGACTTAAAAAAGGGAAGATTTGGGTTGGAATTAAATGGTTTCAAATCTGAGTGCATTCACTCAGCTGACAGTCAAATAATGACCCAAGACAGCTTGTGGAAGCTAGAAGATATATGAGAGTTTTCAGCCACTTACTTGAATTGTAAATTTCATACCTGAAACACTTTAAATGAGAATAAGTATTTTTGGGAAAGAATAGGTTAAATTCTTCTCATGAAGAAGAATTCTTCTCATGTACATACACTCATGATTAAAGTAATTAAACTGAGTTAAATCTGACTCAAAACATTAAAGGTACCAAGTTTATGAGCACAATGGCTGCACTATAAACCCAACATTTTACAATACAGTTACTGAAGATACAAAAAATAGCACCCGTCTTTCCAGTCTGTTGCTGTGTTTGGGTTTTAAGCAAGTTCTTGAAAGTCAGAATACTGACATAAGATTTAGGTTCCCTATGTAACGTATGCATTGGACATAATTTTGTTGTCATTTCATTCAAGTGCACAATTGCATGCAACAGTTCTGCATATACATATTTGACAAAAGAAGTCGGGACTTAAAATAAACAGGACATGTAAATCCTTTGAAAGTCCCATGACTTTTCTTACTTTACTCTCTATTTTATATTGAAAAGCAGTGAGGGACTGGCTGGCACCATCTCAGAGTACATTGTGGTTTGTTTCCTCATTATGGAAATTTGTGGTTAACTTTGCATTTTGTTTTTTCTTTTCAACATTGTTTCATTGTTCTCTCCCCTTATGCTTAGGAGTATCTTGTTCAAAAAAGAAAAGATACTATTTCCCTGTAGAAATAAACCCAGGCCCACTCATGAAGAGAACTATTCATAATATAGGGTTAGAATTAATCTAAAAATGCCCATCTGTGTTACAGAAGGCCCTCTGATTCATGAAGGAGTACTGAATGCCAGTTCGGCTTTCTGAAAGAGCTAATGTTTTACTGCTACAAAGTTTAGACAAACATTTGTTCCCTCTAAGCATTAGTCCAGATCCTTAGAGGAGTAGTCACACCATGGCAGCTAATTTAGATACTTAGTGTTCTGTTTATCATTTTCCAAAGGTGGCCAATCTAGTCAATGGGAAGAAACAGAGCCCTACAAGGGCTAAAGTCAAGTAAGTATAGGGCTGTGTATCTTTCTCTTCTTCTTGTTTGAGGAATAGTTAACCACACTGTTAGGGATGCTTGGACACTAAAGAGAAGAATCACACTGTTTTACTACAATAATATTATTCATTCAAGCTCCTCTGCCTCTTGTCCAAATAAGTGTTTCTTTCATTCTTCTTTTGCCATCATATCAGAAGGAAACTCAGAAAGATTCATGGAGGGCAAGTGCTGTGTCATAAAGTGAAAGGAAACAGATGGTCACCCATGACCTGAACAGTAACACTGCAAATAAGCAGTCAGAGCTGAACATCTGCACTCTGGTTTCTATAACCAATAGGAGAGACAGAGTTCTTTGCTCAGCTTCATCTGATAGTTTTTGATAGGTATTACTTTATATTTTATTCATTTGTAGACTAAGATATTTATTTAGAGACTGAAAGGTAAATTTCAGATTTAATTTTACAATAGTGTAAGCCAGCAAAGACTGGAATGCAGTTTTATGCAATATACAATAAAAGGCAGAATTTGGGTCCTCTGTGTGGGTGTGTGTGAACTTTTTTTTGAGTCTGTGTACAAATATACATGAAAATCCTCATGTAAACCATGAACTGAACCAGAATTTCAGTTAAAAATGGAAAGCTCACAATGCAAATCAAAGTGTCTTATCTTTGGTCAGTGGTGTATCCCACAGACACTCTTAGGAATACTGTTCTTCCATGAAGATAAGAGGTCTACCAATATGATCAGAATCTTCATTATACACCATTCCATTACTAATTCAGAATTTCTGTGAGCCCTTTGCTTTATATCTCTAGCAAGGAATATGTTCTTCCTCAAAATATTAAGTTCTGCCGATTGACATAGAAATTAACTTACTTGAAAGTAGCAAAAAGATAGCAAATGTATCACAACAGTTATTCATCTCTTAATAATGCCTCTCGTCAAAGAGCAAGCAGTTTGGTTCTTTCATTTGGGTTTTTTGTTGGGTGGGTTTTGGAGGGGTTTTTTTTGGTAAACAAAAAAGGAAAAAAATTACACTAAGAAAAAAGATAAGTAACTAACTTGCAACAGAACCTGTCGAAATATTAATCAGCAATTGTTTCTAATTCACTGGTCTCATTTTCAGTGTATTCCTTTGTACTCTATAGTGTAACTATGCAGAGTACTGTATACTCTCTAGTTATCAATAGTTCATTGTCAAAAGAGAAGAATATACTCTGTGAGTATCCATGGGAGTCTGTTCCAGATCTGGTATCCATTGACCTAGATGAGAGAATAAAGAGGGTACTTATTTAATGTGCAGATAATTGCATTTTCAGATAACAAGATAGGGAGGACAGCCAGGAATTAAAACTCACCTTGAGAAACCGGAGGTAGAGGTCTGGCCTTAAAACCAGTCAATAATAATAGTGTCAGAAAGAATCAACTTCACAAGCTGTCCCTGATGCTAGAACAACACCTAATCAGAAGTTCTATGGGAAATAACACAGATTTTATCTACCATAAGAATACTAAAAGGTCTGGCCCTATGAGATTATGGACAAAGTAGCTGCCTTGCACTTCATGTAGACTCCAAACAAATATTATGTGTCCATATAGTCATTCTGTATGCTGGCTGTTCATCTACGCTTAAAATAAATCAAAAAATAGGCATTGGGGCCCTGACTGTGTGTAACATATTCAGCATGTGTCAACAGCATCATCCTGCCGCAAAAAATTATAAGCACCATACTGCAAATCTTAGCTGGTTTCCCTGCACTTGAAGAATGTGGACCAAGCAGAAACTAGAAGACAATGAGAAGAATCATCAGGTGTCTAGAAATAATACCCTGGAGGAAAGAATGAATACATTTAGTAGTTTACACTGAAGAGAAAGTAAAAGTGAGAGTATGATAACATGGTCCCAAAAATACTAAAGATCAAAATAATCTGTTTTCTCAGCTTATTGTGGATTGCATTCAAAGGGTAGAAAAGAAGGTTTGGGTTAGGTAAAAAGACAAAAAGCCTGTATAATAGTAAAAGAAAATGAGGCATTGCAAGAGATGGGCTGAGAAATTTGTGGAATCTTCATAACTGGAGGTCTTTAATACAGTATAAACAAGGAACCATCAGGAAAGATGTAAGTAAAATTGATTGTGTTTGAGTTATTGATGAGGCAATCTGACAAAGTACCTTAAAGGACTACAGTTTAGTGAAACATTCTTTGATTCCCACTGCTCTACATAGGAAACATATTTTAATATGATTAAGACAGTATCTAAAACCAAATTTTTAAAGACATCCACAAAAAAATTTTTTTTGATCCACAAAAAAATATTCAGACCTTCTCAATAATCCTTATGGCTTTGTAGACCCAACCAGACTGTTGAATTTCAGCTCGATGTGTAAACACCAGAGTAGTCGTGTAAATCTTCCATTTTTGCTGCCACACAGTGATATCCTCAAAAAATCTAAATAAAACAGGTGGGTAGTTCTTATTTGCAGCTGTAATTCAGATATTGCAGTCAGTGAGCAAGTATGGTGTTTAAAGTACTGATTGTCCAGTTTTTTAAGCGAGGCCCAAGTCATTAAAACTAAGCTTTCTAAACCTGGTTGTATCTGAGCTCCAGACAAACCCATTTCCCTACCCTGTCTGCACTTACAATTACAATCAAAGGAGAATAGCTTTAACTGAACAAAACCATATTTTGAAATACTGAGGCAAGGATTAAGTATGAAAATACTTCAACCACAATGATAGCATAGCAGCAACAGATCATGGAGAACTGAACTGAAATTATCACAGCTGCAGTGTGACTTCATTCCGGTATGCTATAAGAAAATTTGGAGTTTTGATTGAAGTGGCTAATAATGCTGGACAGCACCTTCAGTAACCTCACTGGGAAATTTGGAAACTCTGCCCTGGGAAGTAACAAGTCTCATGTAACAACATTTCTAAAGTAGTTGTTCAGGGAGATCTCAGGAGCCTGATGTGAACCACCAGTCTCCAGTCACCTGGAACTGGTACTCATCACCACGACAAACGCTACAAGTTCCTGAACCATAATCTTTCCAGTTAGCTCTCTGTATTTTCTTGATAGGAATTAAAATGTATTTTAGTTTGACCTAGCTAACTCTATACTACATCAGAACAAAACTACTACATTTGAATAAAAAGAAATTATTTTTAATGAAGTGTATAAATGAATAGGGACAGTTAAAGTGCTTGTATATTTTTGTGACAAAGGCCAATATAGTATGTTAGACAGGTGTGCCAAATTTTACATGATCAGCTCCATCATGTTCATGAGTTTGGAATTTTTATTTTTTAATGCACAAACATCAGAAAGAGTAGAGCATGTGAAGATTCACAAATGTAATTTATCTTACAAACAAACCGCAATCACACCAGACTGAACAAGGTTAGCCTTGGAAGGAGGAAGAAATAGATGACAGCAGGGGAGGATTCATCTGATCAAATGTAGACTCCTACAGTGCAAATCTGATCTAGCCAGCTGGATTATCCTTCTTGCTGGTGGAGAAAAACAAGTACACATAGGGTGTTATTCCTCACATCTTATTTAGGATAGGTCAGATTAATTATGCCCCACAGTGCCATTGTCTTTCTTAAGACTGTAAATGGAGCCTAGGAAAAGTAGTTCGAATATAGACAGCTAGATTGCAGACTTGCAAAGTGATGTGATATGAATTCCACTCTTAACAACCAACCAGAAGTTATGCAGAAAAAGAGAGCTAAAAAAAAATCTAGTTAAGCAAGAAACTCATTATTTTCTTTTAAAGTTTTCTGAGGAAACATTTGTCAGGAACACAAACCTGCAAAAACCAAAATATTTTTCCTGATAAGATTTTTTAAAATAAAATTTGCAAAAAAGCTATTTCACTTTAATTTTCATTCCTCTTCAGTTTTAAGCATTTATTAAGTTGTCTTTTCCTCTCTTTCTCCAAGTGGTTCCAATGGAGATAAAAAACCTGAAGATTTGGTACTAATGAGAGGCTAAAAGTACAGCTATAGACTCAACTCCATCATGGTGTGTGTCTTTGTTGACTTCAGTAGAATTCCGCAAAATGAATTTGACCTTGGATGTTTTCAATCAGTGTGTTCCAAATGAGAAAAAATTGTTGTTAGTAAAGACCAAAGAGGGAAATAAATCAAAGACACAAAGGGCAGCCAGTTGTCCAATTCTCTCTGATGCTCAGTGGGAATTGGGTGCTTAACAGCCCTTAGTATCCTTGAAAATCTCCTCTTGGGATTTGAAAATGAAAAGAGAGATGGGTGACCTTTTTTACCTTCCAAAAATTGCTCGGTGAGAAGTTAGATCTTTCTGTTGTTTTGGGGTGGAGAAATGAAAGAGAGGCAGAAAGACTGAATAATTTTTTATAAATAAAATTTTACCATAGTGAATCACTCCAGTAAGAAAGTGAGGGAAAGGGATGTCATTTGTTTGTTTCAGTTTTCAAAATGTGTGTTTGAATCAGTTTGCTTTCCTTTCTGAAAAGGCGAGGTAATAAAAAAATCCCTGTGTAGATCAAAATAGTTCCTGTTCTGAAGGAAACATGTAAAGTTCCTGCAAGAATGACAGTCATAGCTCTTAAAAAAAGACAAGCATGGGAAGCACATACTTTTGCAAGATTATATAGGTATTAATTAACTCAAAGAGCCGATCAGTCTGGAGAGCTGTCTCTCTCCCTTCTCATACATACATTAGATTCCCTGTCTCCTTTCATCAACCAAATTGAAATTAAAACAACAAATATATATCATTTTCCATTGCACATGGTGTGGGAGGTAGGAGAGAAGTCATTAATATATATGGACAAAGTTTAAGATTAAAACATGAATCTCATTCCAGTTGCGAGGATAAGTCGGGGTTGAAATGAATTCAGGTCTCTGGACCACTTTGCCTTAACCCAACCATCCATACGGCAAATTACCTGGAATGATTAGATTGCAGAATTGTACCCATGGGCCCCTTACCCATTAAGCAGGGGGTGCTAGAAACTCTGTCACTGCTTCAGCAGAAATGAAAAGGGCAGCTAACATTATACAGGATGTTTCTGTTCTGCAGCAAGTGCCAGGAAGGCAGCAGCTTCTAATCCCTGCTAGGGAGTTCCCCTGTCTTTCCTCTTTTTTACATGCATTTGATTGAAAGCTTTTTACTCATTCCTTGCACAAAAAAGAAGGTAAACACAGCTGTAGGATTTTAATGGCCTGAAGATAAGTGCACATATTTTTGTTGTTTTGGTATTGCAGGCTGTTGACTGAATTTCAAAGAAAGCAGTAACAACAGAACAGTGAGGGATTGTACTGACTCAGGAGATGCATTAATATTCAGACCATTCTACCAAATATGCTTGGGAATATTGTCAAGTATAATAAATTCACCACAAACTCCTGAACTGCTATACATTGCAGGCTACTACAGGCAGCTGGTGAAATGTAAGGTAACTGACCAGAAGCATGAATACATGCTTTATAAATGATTCGGGCCTCAAGCTCCCTTTGACTAAGTGAGAATATGCAGCCAGGTATAAAATGAATAGAGGGGCAATGGCCTTTGTTAAAACAATATAAATGAACACAAGCATGACATGGTTATAGCATGTGACTGTACTCAGAGCATGCTGTACATATCTGATGTCATTACTCGCATTAAGTTCATTGTGTGAATGCTGACAAAGAAGAAAAGGAATTACTTAAGGTATATGAGTCTATTCTGTTTTAAAGATCATTTAGCTCCATGCAGTCAGCTTACACCTTGCAATGAACATTTGTATTTCTGGGTGGTAGAAAGCTAAACTCGACACGATACAGACATTTGGAGATGCTCTGAGAGCATGTCTATCCCCTCAAAAAAAAAAAAACAACCAGCTACCAGAAACCAGAATATGCAGTATAGAAGGCTGAAGCAGAACTGAGCCGTAATTCTCTACACCTATGTGAATATACCTAGTGTACATGAATTGTCTCTCAGTACAAGAGTTTGCTATACATATCCACTCTTCTCTTACAGACGTGACACAAAGGATCTTCACTACAGTCACTATGCATGTGGAATGATTCTGAATTATTACTACTTTATCCAGGCTCTTTGGAACTCTGTATTCAAGAAATACCCATTTGATGAAATTTTCTTCAATTACATGTGCAAAAATCTTTTTCACATTAGATTCTCCTTTTCCTATTGAAATTACATTTCAGAAATGCTACTTGACTCCCAAAGATAATAGATCCTTAAACATGCAGGAAAACACCTCTACTTTCCTGGGAAGAATCCAGGTCTGTAAGAGGTCCTGTAATTGGAGCAAAATGAGGTGAAAGCCTAATAGA
This sequence comes from Falcunculus frontatus, assembly GCA_013398115.1. Lineage (NCBI taxonomy): Eukaryota > Metazoa > Chordata > Aves > Passeriformes > Falcunculus > Falcunculus frontatus. The sequence continues at coordinate 495,533 of VZRV01010565.1, forward strand.
GGTTGGATTTTACTGCTTTGATCTGATTGTTGTTAATCCTACAGTTAAACCTCCTAGTCAGAAGAATCAAAAAAAATTTTTAAAAAGAATAAACAGTGGGTGGTTCATTGCACAAAACAAATTATTAAAAACTAGATAGGTGACTCTTTTTGGATTACACAGCTCATGAGTGAATTACAATAAAGAAAACATTTACACTTTCTAATTTGAGGGAAAATATTCTTTCTGGTCACTACAACTTTATATGCTGTACCATAAAGAGATCACCTGTCCTGAAAAAACTGAATTTAAAATGGTTGTTCACTCAGGGATTGCCTGCAGCTTCACTGACAATGTTCCTTGCCTATACACAGTCACTTCCATATATTGGTCTGGTAAAATAATATACATACCAAGCAGAGCATGTACCAAAGCAGTTAATAACTGAGTAAACCTCCATTTCAGTTGCAGCCCAACTGGAGTGCTCGTTGCCTGTTACATGTGTTTAATCTGCACATAGGATTATTGCAAATTTGTAAATTAGTGGAGACTACTCATATGAATGACTGGCCATATTTATGCATATACAATCAAAAAATTATGTAGGTTGGAAAGGTGGTCTAGGATCAGAGTCCAACCATTAACCCAGCACTGCCTAGTCCACCACTAAACTATATTCTGAGTGCCACATCTACATGGCTTTTAAACACCTCCAGGGATGGTGACTCAGCTAATTCCCTGGACAGCATGTTCCAATGCCTGTCCACTCTTTCAGTGAAGAAATTTCTCCTAATATCCAATCTGTATCTCCCCTGCCACAATTTTAGGCCATTTCCTCACATATTGCTTGTGAGAAAAGACTGGCCCTGACCTTGCTACAGCCTTCTTTCAGGTAGTTGGAGAGAGTGAGAAGATCCTCTCTGGGCCTCCTTTTCTCCAGGCTCAACACCCCCAGCTCCCTCAGCCTCTCCTCATATAATTTACTCTCTGGACCCTTCCCCAGCTCGATTGCCCTTCTCTGGACTTGTTCCAGCACCTCAATGTCTTTCTTGTAGTGAGGGGCCCAGAACTGAACACAGGATTTGAGGTGTGGCTTCACCAGTACTGAGTATAGGGGGACAATCTCTGCCCTGATCCTGCTGGCCACCGTATTGCTGATCCAAGCCAGGATGCCATTGGCCTTCTTGGCCACCTGGGCACACACAGGCTTATATTCAGCCAGCTATCAACCAGTATCCACAGGTCCTTTTCCATTGGGTAGCTTAATACAAAGCTTAAATTCAGTGCCTGCATCTCTGCTTGAATCAGATGTCTCTGCGTTCATGCATTCTGCACATACAATTGCACAAAGAAAAAGGTATGAAAAAAAGAGGTTTAAAATGTGATGAGATAAAGCATTTTAAATATAAACTCAGCATTTCAGGACTACATCATTCTCGTGTATTTAATTACAGGGAACATTGGAAGCAGTATCTAATTAGCTGAGCACTTGGGGCCTCAAATTTCTCATGATGTTTTCAGGAAAATTTTTCACAAATATCTAACTTTGCTTGCATGGGCTATAAACAGAAGGAAAAAAAAATCAAGTGCAGAAATTTGAGAAGTTTCAAAATAATAATCCTTGTATACAATATTTTCAAATAATTTGGGATGAGAAAATAAATCCTTATGGTGTGAAACTGAAAATCTTCGTGAAAACCTTAACTGCAGTCTTATGGCTGCTTCAGCACGGCACAGAGTCAATACCCAGAGAAAATGAGATGAATCAGCCCCTGATTCTTAGAGTATTTTTGCTGCCCTGGCTCAGTTCTCTAGAATGAGACAGCTGCATTTACAAGGAATCCTCTCTCTGTCTGGCATATTCTCTTTCCTCCAAATCTTGAATGCTCTGAAACACAAAATCCATGATCAGATTAATTACACAAAATCAATCAGGTGCATTGGTTTTCCAGTGGTGTCATGGTGACATGACAGCAGGAATTCCCAAATTCCACAGACATGAATAATCCAACAGCCTGTATTCCTAGTGTTATTCTTGATATGGATTTCACCATTAAACTCAAGACAAGTGACTGTAATATAAATAGGAAATCTTGACTGGAAACACAACAGGCCTTCAGAGAGAAATTGGATTTTGACCCAAATTTTATGTCTGTTACAAATCTATATTGGGCTAAGTCAAATCATGACCTGACATTTGGGCAAATTCCCAGCTGGCTTTTACAGTGACAGTTCTGGCTCACCCTTAATGCTTTCTCTAGCTTTGGAGATACAAGATAGGGGTTGAGGGTTCTAGTTTTCAATAATATTCTCTATTTCAGGCCCAGACAAACAGAACTAAATTTAGTTAGAACTGTGCAGAAAAGTCTTCCTCTTCCAAGTATGTTCTAACATAAAGAAACATTGGAGATAATATTTTACAGAATTGGATATTATTTAACTGAAATTCTTTACAGTATACTGTAAAGACATAGCTAGCAGTATTATCTTTGCTAATGAGATGGCTTCCTGAGAGCTTGGTATAGAAAGCATTAGAAACACCAATTGCATTTATATCAGTGCATGAATGACAAGTAATGACAGTGAAGGAATCTTTAATAATAATCATGATAACTTCCTCTGGAAAACACTCCTATAACTTTAATTGATTTACAGTATTTTGTTATAAGATATGTAAATTCTTAGGAACAAACTGAATATGTCTTATTATGCTGAGTTTTAAAGGATCTACAGTTTTCTCTGAAGAGATCTTAGGAATCTGTGAAAGAGTTTATAAGCAGAATTTTTATTACAGTTTATATATTTGCAAAGATTAAGGTGTACAATAACTACTTTATTTACCAAGTCTTATAGTAGAGGGGCAAACATAATAATAGCAATTAAAATGGAAAACAGCAGGAACACTGAGCACAGCAGTCTGGTTACAATGGAATTCCTGCTGGTAGGACAACAGGAACAGATCAAACAAGAAGCAGTACTGAAGAGAAAAGGAGCCAGCAAAAATAATGAGCTTTTAAATTATAAACAGAAATGGACAGCCTTCTCTTTAAACAATGTAAAAAAGGTGAATATAAAATTCAGTTACATGAAATAGGCAGAAAGCCACTATGAATAGAAACACTGTAGACAAGTTATTATAGAATGAGGGTTGTTTGCTGCATGGTTGTCAGTGAAAATGTATTGCTCTTATATTCCTTTCAAAATTAAAATGCTGCATCTGGGGACAGCTGTTGACTGATAAGGAAGGACTGCCTGGATTTCAGTGACATTATTTCTCTGCAACAGCATGTAGAAATTAATTTAGTTAAAGGGAAGACATGAAAATAAAACTGAAATAGAATGGATTTAAAGATGGCTTCTTTTCCAAAACCCAGAGTTTATTATTATTATTACTATTATTGTCATTGTTGTTATTATTATTATTATTATTATTATTTAGTTTTTATTTCCCTTCAATTTCTGGTGCTCAAATATGTTTCTTTCAGATGATTCCCTCCTGTCTGCAAATCCAAATAACTGAGATGTAATGACAGTTGTGAGCATTAGGAAGAGTATTCTATACATGTTTTGATTGAACATTTTTCCATTCTGTATCCTATTTTTAAAGGCTTTATATTAGTTGAGTGAATATCAGCCAATACAAGATTTGCCTGGAAATGGACCAATAGCCACACCTTTGCTGTCATTTGTGCACAATGCCTAGGGATTTAATGGAATAGAATACCTGCTTTATATAAAAATACTCATTTGAAAACAAAATGAGATCAGGCTTTTTTTTTTTTTTT
>VZRV01010565.1:499314-603817 GCA_013398115.1 Falcunculus frontatus
TTTTTTTTTTTTTTTTTTGCCACCTAGAATCAGAAAGGAAACCATAAACAAGCAATTCCCAAATGCTATATTGGATGATGGTTCTCATACATCCATATTTAGGGGTATTTTTCCTGGGAAAAAAAATTGGTTTTGTGTTTATGTCACAGCAATTCAGTATCTCTTGCTTGGAAATAATCTCATGTAATATTTCCTAACATTCTGTGGGAATAAAGGTTCGTTCCCAATATTCCCACCGGAAATCTTAATTGTAGGTTGCCATGAAAAGCTGAGTTATTAAGATACAATTCTACAACTTTCCAATTTTACTTATACTACAGAAGGTGTTTCTTGTACTACAAAAGGCGGTTCTTCCAGATGCAGCAAATGCCTGAAAAAATATCCACAGATCAACAATTTAGTATTTTACAGAGGAGACAGAACACTTTTCTCCTGCTCAGGAATGGAGCTCAAAAACATCACTAATGTGATCCCTAGATCTCCTGATTCTGATGAAATTTTATTGCTCTGACAGTGTCCTACTCAAACACCAGTGTCTAGACTCATAAGACACAGCATTAATAATTTACCCTTTTATTTATAAAGCTCATCCCCTTTTACAAGTCAAGATGCTCTAAGACAACTACTCAAGATGTTCAGTGTGTTTTAAATGAGGTCACAATAACTTTTGATAACATGACAAAGAAGGCCTTTACAAAGCTTTCAAATGGCAAAGAAATTTAAAAAGCGTTAAGTTTGCAGAAGGAAGCACTCACTACAAAAGTACCAAATAACCTTAACTCTGCCCTTTCTGTACACGAGTGCTGTCTTTCTCAGTATATAACTACCTATTCCTATTAAAACAAAAGCCTGGTGCTTTCTCACTCAGTGCCAGGGTGTATTATGCTCAGGGAACACAAGCTGTTCGATACTCCATTTGACCCACAGAGTCTATTTACTGCATACAGTCAAAGCCCTTCTCCAGGCACTTCAGCACAATTCAATGTTCTTGGCCTTGTTGAGTGTCTAGCAGGTAGTGGGACAGTCTGGTCATGAGCCTGCTCAAGTCAGTGAGGATCTTTCTATACATTTCACTGCACTTATGTTTGACCTGAAGGAGGTGGATGTCCTATGGAAGAGCAGAACGTGGTCCTTTAAGCAGGGGTGGTGGCCTGACACGTAGCAATTGGGCACAGCTGAGGATGAAATCATTCTATAGTGAAATTTATCGTTCTTGTTGTGTAGCTTTCCAGTGGAAAATAAAGACTCCTCCCCGTCCAACAGAAAAGAGAAAGAATAAACAAAAAGCAGTTTATCGGTAATACTCCTTGAAAAGAAAAATGTACTGATCTAAGCAAAACACATCTTTGTGAAATAACTTCAAGTCTATATGCACAGTCATGTGTGGCATGTAAAGAAAAGGATTTTTCTCAAAACTTCGTATTTTTATGCATCTACCTTCATACACACATATTGAGTGTGAACACAGAGAATCTGAAAAAAAATACAGTTTACATGTGCATTATGATGCAGAGAAATAAAAAAAAATTTGTGAAGTTACTGAAAAACAAATCCCAGAGGCACTCTCAATCCAAATCTCAGCTTTCCCATCTACCGCAAAAACACAAGATTGCTTCCCTCTTTTGAAAATTAAGGTCTTTTCAATAAAATGTCCTTCCTATTCTCCCCTCCTACTAACTCTTTCTCTCCTTGGGGACAGGAACATACCAGCTTTTCTTGTTACAGTTCTCAGAGTAAAACCGTCTCCCTGGCAGCAACCAAGCAAAAATCTTTTAAGTAAGTGACTCATAAAAATGAGGAAAAAAGAGTATGAAACTCCATGAGATCAATTTGTACTGTTTAAGATAATTCCAAGCTGCCCATCAAGAAGAACAATCCTTGGTTCTTCTCCGTCAGGTGTCTGTATTTCTTCCTTTCTCCTAGAATTGGTATAGATGCATGTACAAGACCAACAGAAAACTAATGCAGGCAAAAATAAAACAAAGAAAAAAAAATAAAATCTGTTTTCATTCAGTTGAAGTCCTGGTCTCACAAACATTATTCTTGTAATGTTTTTGGAGGGTTTTTTTAATATTAAAATCTTAATCATACAGAAGAATCTTTTTTAAAGGATAGTTGCTCCCTCACAATTCCAGTGAGGAGTAGCTGACCTGACTTTTTTCTCAAGATCAGAACCTCAGCAACATTCATCACAGGAAAACTTCCATTGTTGTAGCCAGGAATTTATATAAGTCAGGAAAGAAGAAAGACTTGAATAACTGTGTCAGCATTTATCTGTGCAAACAGTGACATTCACAGTTAAACAAACAGGAGAAATCTTATTAAAATTCATATTAACTGCGGTACTTTAAAAACCATTTTCAAAAGAGAAGTTAAATGTTATTTAATAATTCTAGATAAATTTTCCAAATAATAAAGTCTCGCAACATATAGAAAATATTTTAAGATAATGCATTAATCACACATAATCAGTGAGGCTTTGGGCCTTTGACCTGTGTTTTTCCAGGGCAGACACAAAGTCAAGTTTTTGCAAAAGTCAATCTGTTGCAAAAAATGAGGCAGTTAACAGAGCATCATTGGTGCTTATTAAATATCCTGCATACTTATTATTTCAGAAATCCTACAAGTAACAATAGATCAAAATATAGGTCCATGAACCAGTGCAAATGTTAGCTGTCTAACTAATATATTCACCAAGCCTTCTTCAACCTTGAGGAAAACTGCAAAACCAGATGGGTTTGCTGCTGCTTTCTTAGGCGGGCGCTGCACTTCTGTTTTCAAAGCTAATGTTTCACAGCCTTTCTCTAAACTAAAAAGCATCTGACTCAGAAAAATGTTCTTTTCTGTGTAGAGAAAGAAGAAGGCAGGATTGCTTTCCAGCGCACATCTGTGCCTCTCCTGAAAACTCGGGGAACGACTCATGACTACAGGAACGAGTGATCCCTTAACCAACTGTGCCACCATGAGGCCGGAGAACCCAAATGCACTAAAATCACACAAGTATTTTTGCTATCAAATATTTTAAAATTAAGAGCCTTCATGAGCAAATGTATATGTTTCAGAGATTCAGAAATTTAGGAATCCGTAAACTCAACCAGAGAAAACACTATTTTTATTCCAAATTAATTATACAAATGGCTTGCCACAGCATTGGAATTCACAATTCAGACTTTTTTCTCTGTCCTTTGTGTTTACCAGTATGTACAAGAGTTTCAGAAATTACAGAGTGTGAGGGATAAGAATAGTGGTATTGAGGATTATATGAATTAGGTATGGCTTCATTAACATTAATTTCTTTCTAGTTCTTACAAATTAAACTTAAGTACCTTCAGCATCTATTAAATGCATCAAACACGTGGGAAAATGATGTACAGAAAATACCTGTAACTATATTAGCAACCTAAGGGACCCAAACAAAAGTTTACAGTAAACATTTAATATATATTGAAAGCATTCGTATCATCCAAGCAGTTAATGCACTCTCCCAAAAAATAGGAACTAGAGTCCTCAGCCTCCTTCTGCCACAAAGGGATAAAGATCCACTGTCCAGGAGCATTCCTCTCCTACCATGTAGGTGCATGTAGTCAGGGTGGAGTATGGACTGTGCACGAAGGAATGAAAGGAAAATGGCAGACAAGAAAGAGGGAGAAAGATTGTTTTCATATGGTAATTGGGGCCTGTTTACCAATAATTTTAGGAAGTGGGGAGCAGAGAGCAGAACTCAGGTCTTCCCCTGCCAGTTAGATGCTCCCATCAGCATGTTATGGATCCATATGTTCAAATTCAACAGAAGAAGAGAGATTCTTTCACCCTCAGCTCAATTCCCAGGTGTGCAGGATAATCTCTTGGAGAACAAAGACTTGAGTCACTTCAAGTCAAGAAAAAAAAAAAAAAAAAAAAAAAATAAAAATTNGACTTGCACCTCTGGGATGAAGCTGAAGATCAGTAGGAAAATGAGGAAGGTAGTATGCAGACTCATGGGCTGGCAGTGTGGCTTGTTGGGTTATTTCCATTCACCCTGAATCATTAGGGGCACCAAACTGCCACATCCTTCGAGCTGATCCAGACACAGCATCTGATGTTTTCCCCATCTCTTAATCTCCCAGAACACCTGCAAGAAGTGAGGCGAAAAGAGGTAGAACAATATTTCTATTGTTCTATGCTACTTCAAATCCCACTCTCATTTTTAAAAGCACAGACAGCAAAAGGACAATATAAGGAGTACATTCCACAAATATAACAAGAAGGAACATTCAGTTCAAAACAAAGACAAGGTTACTCACTGTCATTGCCTATGTGCAAGTACCTACTTTGGGGACAGTCATTTTTCAGCTTACATCAACAATATGGACAAAAAGTCTCAGTTAAAAACCCTGAACAAAGGTAGGAAGTTGCTTTTGAGACACCACAGGATTTCTGAAACACCTGCATGATGATGTCAAATATAACACAAATCTACAGGGAACCTGTAGTTGAATCAAAAGGTCTGCATGGGACCCACATTTCAGCAACAGAATCATGTCCTAAATCATGCCCTAAAGAGTTGGTTCTATTGGTATCAAGGACTCATGTAGACAATTACCTACAAAAAATTACATTTCAGTCTTCTAGTCCAGAACTAGTTCCCATATGTAAGGTTTGAACTGAAATATAAGAAGACCTTGCAAGCTGGCAGACCATCTAGACCATCTGGAGAGCCAAACAGAGATATTTATCCTTTTGAGATGCCTTCAGATGCCTCACTTGGACCTTAGGTGTCTCTCCAGAAGACCCGGAGCTTCCCGCAGGTTCTGTGTCATCACTGCCAGTCCATGTAGATGCCTGGAATCCTCAGAGTGCCTCAGAGAGCAGTGAATACCTTTGTACAGGTAACCAAATAGAAATTCCAATAAACTTCATTGAACCCAGTTGAGATAAATGTCTGCTCACGGAAGCAGCAGCAGGCAACTTTCCAGGACTCAAATGTTGTCTTCACACAAGATGCAGATATAGCTGAAACATCTCCCTCCCTGAGTGAGGGCTCTAACTCTTACCCGCGGCTTCCAGTCTGGAAGAACTGTGAATCCTTAAAGACAAAAAAAATATGACTGGGAATAACGGGCATATGTAGAGCAAACTACATAGCAAACTACTTATACTATAATGTTGTAGGTCTCACACCTCTAATGCAAATTATTTAACTGTCCACTAACAAAAAGAAATTGAATGCAATGTCATTAAGCTGTCATAATGAGAGCGAGACCTTCAGCTGCTATTCCTTCCTGAATAAGAAAGCTGGAGGAGACTTAAGCCAAATGTGTGAATTCTAGCCTAACTGCTGCCTCAGGGAGACACTCATTTGCGGCTTCTCTGCAAATTCCCGACTGACTGGGTTAGCTGATCCCTTACTCAGGGGCAGCAGTTGTTATGAATCCCATCACAGATGACTGATGCCTGTTCTGCATTGTAAAAGTAACTTTGGCATCTATGATGGAATGCTAAAAACTTTGAATGATGATTCTCAATAGAAACCTTTTTTTTCAGTTTTCATTTCTCAAGCTGCTTCAGGACCAGCAAAAGAGAAAGCTACAAAACTACTTGATTAACTTCTAATTTTCTAAATTTTCGTATTTCTTAGTAATAAAGTAACAAAGAAAAGAATCTTTAATTTTAACATCATTGTAATGTATCCATTTAATTTAATAAGCTAAAGTACACACTAATTATGGGAAACACATAAGGTTTTTACAGGGAAGGGTAGCATTTTAAACCATGTTCAAAGAAGTTGTTCATTTTATTAATTTTAATTTTCATGCAATGTTTTGTAACTAAAACCCAGCATATTCACACACATGTATCCACACACAAGGTGTCTGTTTGGAAGTTCTGCTTTAAAGACAAGAGTCAGTATCTTCAATTTTGTCAACTTCTGCTCACTCAGCTGGCCACCTGCTTTCCTCATTCTTTGCTGCCTGTTTTTGGGCTGTTTTTGCAGCCCTCACATCTAGGTTGGGGCAACCCCCGGTATCAACACAGGCTGTTGGACGAACAAATCAAGAGCTGCTGTGCTGAGAAGGACTCAGGGGTGCTCCTGGATGAGAGGCTGGGCATGAGTGGGCAATGAGCACTCTCAGCCCAGAAAGCTCAAATATGTCTAGGGCTGCATCCAAAGCAGCATGGGCAGCGGGGCCTGGGAGGGGATTCTGCCCCTCTGCTCTGCTCTGCTGAGACCCCACCTGCAGTGCTGCATCCAGCTCTGGGGTCCCAGCACAGGAAGGACGTGGACCTGTTGGAGCGAGTCCGGATGAGGGACACCAAGATGATTATTGGGACCCTTCCCGTGAGGAAAGGCTGAGACCAAAGCCTGAAAGCCTGGAAAAGAGAAGGCTTCAGGGTGACCTAATTGTGGCCTTCCAGTACCTGAAGGGAGCCTACAAAAAAGACAGAGAGGGACTTGTAGTGACCGGAATGGGGGGAATGGCTTTAAATTAAGTGTAGGTTTAGAAATTAGGAAGAAATTCTTTAGTGTGAGGGTGGTGAGGCACTGGAGGAGGTTGCCCAGAGAAGTTGTGGATGCCCTATCCCTGGCAGTGTTCAAGGCCAGGTTGGATGGAGCTCTGAGCAACTTGTTCTAGGGAAAGGTTCTTCTTTTTTACTACACAACTAAAGATAGGACTCTGTCTTTAGGCTTTTCATTTATGAAAAGTAATGGCTCAAAAGATCTGGTTGGATCTATTTAACTTCTAGTTCTGAACCTGATGTCATAACAAGATTAGCAAATACACCACAGCCTATGAACAGCAATACCTAGATATTCTAATGGAAGAGAAGTAAAGCCAAATCTTATCCCGAAAACTACAGAGAAAACCAAAATTATTTTTCAGAAAAAAATAGTGGTATGGCGTTAATGTGTACCCTCCTTTCACGTATTCCACTCCTTTAGAATTCTATCACAGCTTTTGCTACATACTATTTTTTCCCCAGTTTATTTGAATATTTCTTCATTCTTCAGATTACCTCAGAAAAGTACCATTACTTAAGATTACTGCCTCATTTTAATACATCACATTACCAGAATTCCTGAATAGTACACAAGTAGCTGTAGTTTACTTTCCAGTAAGATGTTTTTTATAACATACTGATCTTGACAGCTTTCCTGGCTTGAAGAAAATAAGATTGTCAGAATTTGGGAAAAAGGATCAGGAAAATCTATTACATATATTACCACTATGGTCTTCATTTTTCAGTGAAGGGTACTTTTTCTCAGGCAGAAGACAGAAATGGATGCAGCATACTGATGCTAGCATTGTGATGTGTGTAGAGGTACTTTCCTGCTCTGGTATGTTACAAGCTTATTAACATTTTATAGTCTTTTTTTTCCAAGGACATATCATGAAATAGGCTGTAATTAATTCAGCATGAACATTCAGAAATGAAACAATCCAAAGCAGGAAATGCAAGTAAAAAAAAGGCTAAAAAGCTTTTCTGTTTTCATTTTGATGCCAGTAGAAAGATATATTAGACCCCAGATTGTTCAGTTTATTTTTGCACTTAGTTTCATGGAATGTAATTGAAATTCTCATGAGAGAAAAGCAAATGCATTTGGCCCAGTGTGTTTTTGAACAGAGTGTTGTGAGAAAATGATACAGATACTTAAATGCATCTCCAACTTCTTTATAAAGATATAATTTTCCACATATATCAAATTTCATGCATATTGATTGTCTCTAGACAATTTAGAGAAAGCCAGTTAGATTTAGAATGCTTTATTTTGACTTTGTGTTGCTTTTTAAGATTTGACTCGGTAGAAGACAGGCTTTTTGGGAATCATTACTTCTAAGGCGAGATCATCCTGATTTTTACAGCCCCTGTGGTCAAGTCTACGCAACCAACACTTTACCATTACAGTATTATATTTTTTATAATGATACATGGACAAATGCTCAAAAATAACAAAGCAATAATTAGTATTATGAAAAACTGTTTTTATCATCATGCTGAATTGCTCCAATAGGAGCATGCAAATGAATTCATCTCAGCCAAGGCTACTTCAATCATTCTAAGACTCTAAAGACATAAAAACCCCTTTATTTTTTTCCTTCAGTTCAAAATGGATAAATGTATTTTCTCTGTCTTGTTCTGAAACATCACATTTCTGTCCCAAAATTATCCTTAACATCACCCAGAATGTACAGCATTTAGCTCTGACTTCAAACCAAGTCATAAATTTTATGACTTGCAAGGTGTAAAAATGAGAATTAACACAACTTTTTTCAGCTTCCAGAAAGAATACAAAGGTTTACAGTCCAAGTCAATATACAGCTATTAGCATTAATTATTGATGTGAGTAATACTAATGTTACTTATTATGAAGGGCCGTTGGAGTAATTTTTAGATGTCTATAACCATTATGAATTTTTAGATGTCTATAACCATTATGAATTCCACCTATTTATAAGTAGACCCTTAGCATTCAAGTAGACTTATCTAAGAGGCAGAAAATACTATCTTCAAAAGTCAAATTAGCTGTAGATCAATTTTCTTGATTACAATGGTATAAGGTGATCCTAAATCAATTTCCATCAATTTGAGAAGACTGCCCTTTGCATTTTCCAGCTTCTGTCTAATTTCACATGAATCTGGCATGGTCTTTCAGGGACTGAAGATCCAAGTTTTGCCTTTGATTAACTAACTAGGAAGATACTGGAGGGAACTAAACACACGTCAGTTACTTTATATTTTCTGCCTGTGTATAAATTTCTTCCCTCTTTCATTTTAATTTACATTGAGGCAGGCTTCTAATCAGTTAAAAAAGCTTCCTCAGACTGACTGTGGGTAGACAGTATGCAGTCAAACCACTGTGCAGGGTTTGCTAACTCAGAATTGTGTTCCAGATGTTACAGGCAAACAGTCACCCTTCACCTCCCCATGGGAAATGCCCTTCCATCATCTCATGCAACATAACTTCAGGCAGCTTAGACCTCTAGAAAGTGCCAGGTGCTCTAGATTGACAAGACATGACTGAAGGTCCAGTGGAAAAAATAATTGTTGGAAAAGGAGACAGAAAAAGGAACTACAATACAAAACTCTTTGTGCCCCAAAACCATTTGTGCCCAAGAAGAAAAGGACAGTGATAGAAGATCCAGTAACTGAATAGTATTTGCCTGCTTGGGCTGTAGAGTAACAAGGAAAACTTCAGTTACTGGAAAATGTTATTTTCACTTGTAACCTGACATTTAAATAGGCAGAAAATAAATATGTATTTCATGCATTATATATCTGGTCAAAATGTTGCTCAGATGCTCTCACTAGAGAAAATTCTTGAATGGTATGGCTAAAACACTTTGCCTATATATTCCTAATATTACCTCAAATGCATAATTTCTCTAAATAAGAAATATTTAGTACCATACAGTCTTTATCCTAAAAAGTGCTGACAATAAAAAAATTATGACTTTACCTCCCAACCTCATTCCCGCACACACGTAAACAAAACACCTCATTCCGAATGACAAGAAGAAAGGCATTAAAAGTGAAGTTGTACATCAGTATGCATTATTGATACCTCGCCTCACGAGGACACACTGTATCACAATCACAAGTGCTGTTCTCCTGACTTCTCAGCACCAGTGTAAATCCCAGCCTCCCAAAGTGCCCAACCAGAATTTTCTGTTCTCTTTGCTATTAACTGTGGATCATGGCCTAACAGTGGGTTGCAGAAGGTCCAAAAGGAAGGGATGAAGAAGCCATAGAGGAATACACTTTAAAAGTTTCTCTTGGACTTTTTGTTCACTTGCTTTTCAGTGTTTCAAATTTGCCTGGACAAAGTGCTGTGGTTCTGAAAATGGGGCTGAAGTGCTGCTACAGTTAGAAGATTATTTTCTTTTCAACAGGATAAAGCCTTTGCTTTCTACTTTGTAGGGAAAAAAATCTGATTGAAAAGATTATAAGATTTTAATGTTGTTCTCTTGTTCTAAATTTCCAGTGACAAACAGAACTTACATTTTTAGAAGACCCATTTCATATTGATATTCATTTCTTAATCAGTCTAAGAGGTTTTTCTACAGTTCTTGATAATTTTATTAATCATTAATTTAAAAAGGTCTCCATAAATTATATAAAAGGAAACCAAACAGCACAGAAAAACTCTGAGAAGCCCTGCCAGAGTGAGACACAGCAGCTTTTACAGCTTTTACAGCTTTTACCTGCCCATTCAGAACTGCATGCCCCTTTGGAAATCTTTGAAACAGAAGCTTAGCAGTCAGACCCTGAGTAATGTTTTAATTTGAATCCTCTGATCCTCACTACTAATAAAAATTTGTTTGGAGCAAATAAAGATACAAACGTACCACAAGTGGTATTACTCCAACTTTGCCACTTGAGGGCAGTCATTTCGTGTCGTCTAATAAAATGGTAATTTAGCAGCAATTTCCCGTGTTGGCACTTAGGCTGCTCTGAGCTAAACTGCCATTGATACACAGAAACTGAAAACAAATACAAACTAACTCTTCTGAATAGATAATTTGATCTGAAATTCAACTCAGTCAAACTTGGGGAGAGAAAGCTAACAAGCTACGTCAAAATCAATCACAGGATAAGTGCTCAAATGAGAATTCAAAAAGGAACGGTTTAAAGAACACTGAGAAAAATTAGATGGTTTCAATCAATTGGGCCACAAAGATTTGTCCTGAAGTATGTAATGTACTTAAAAGCAAATATAAGTGCCTTATATTACACTTACACTGCAAGCAGATCCCGAAGGATCTGCCCTGAAGCAACCTCAGCATTGTTAGTAGTTGTGGTTGAACAAAATTAATAGAAGATGGGTGACACTCCTAAAAAAAAAAGGAGAAAAGTGAAAAACGTGGGAGATCTTGAGAGTAGGACAGAATAAGGAGAGGCCAAATTATTGTAGGTTAGCCATCTCAATTCAGAGCTGTAAAATATTGACAAACAATAAAGAACTTTGTAAGCTCTTGAAAAGTGCAATGGAAAGGAGCAAGTGCCAGCCTAGTTTGCCTAGATAAAAACCTTGTCACATCAACTTGTCATCCATGATAGAATACAGGGTCTCATTAAAAAAGAAAGGAGAACTGAGTGTAATATATCTTGGCTTTTGTCACGTCAACAATAGCTCAGACAGCTTTTATGAAAAAAAATTGTGAAATCATAGTTTAGCTAAAGCCACAGTCTAGAAAAAACATGCTTGAAAATATGTACATAAAGAAAAGTTACCAAATAATTTACAATTTCAACAGTAGGACATATTTTGGATCTCCCATTGATTCTGTCACTGCATTCAACCAACACTCCCACTCTGCTCTCATTCAAAAGTCCCCTCCAGCCACTGTCTCATGGCATTAATTCAACCACATGATTGTCCTGAATTACTCTGCAAGGCCCACACTCTACACTTCCAGCTTCTTTTTTCAAAATGTGTTTCTGCTTTGCTCTTAGACTTATTCATCCACAGAAAACAACCCTCCTTTTAAGTCTAGATGCTCTTGCAGTCTCTGCATGACAGTCCCCACAAATCTTCTTGCATATCTTGACGGAGAGTAGAACAAATGCCATTTGCTATGAACCCGTGTTATGTAACTTACATTCTATATACTTTTACACTGAGAGTAAATGAGAACACTTTTACTCATTTAAATAAAACGGCTTCTTTCTGTTTTCTATTTTTTTTTTTTTTAATTTTCAGTAGAATGATACATTGTTTTGCAAGATAGCGGAAGTAATTTTTTAAGCAAACTGAGGTTTTGCAGCAATTAATGGACTGCTCTCTTTGTACATACTTCTTCACACCTTGAGTGTGAAACCCTTCTATGTGCTCTGTGATAAATGTAAATTAAGTATGTATCCAGAGAGGATAATGCTTGGATACCATCAGTTATTTTCTCTATACTGAAGCTACTGTAAAGGCCCTATCGCCATCTCCTATTGCCAACAAGAAGGCAGCAATAGGAGGTAAATGGATGACAGAGACTTCTTCATTTCAGCAACAATAACTCTGAACTTTGATTCTTACTATAGCTTAAAAAGTGTGAATTCAGTTCCACTGATGGAAAAACTACTATTTTGAAAGAAGAGTAGTAATAAATTTTGCTAAAATATTAATATTGTGCTGAAAAGACAAATACTTTTCTTTCTTCAGAGAAACCAGATTCTACAATATAAATCAGACTACAGTGAATTATGTTCAGTTTTTTATAGTTCTTAAATGACCTTCAGAAAATCTCTTGAAAAACAAAAGAAAGCTTGAGAGAGAGTGAGTGCCATCAGCATCTGAAAGGCTGAGCAGATCTCAATCGAAGGCAGCATCACATTTATTGATGCTGCAGATATCTCTTCTTCAAAAGGACTTAGGGATCTTACGAAGCGCAGTCGAATTGATAGGGCTCATATTGTATTTGGAACTTCCATTTAATATGAAGTAGGGATATTATTAAAATCTGTATTGTATTTGCAACGGTAGACTATCAAGGTTATCCAGAACACTGGAAGGGAAGGATGGAGGAAGGGAGGCGGGGAGGCAGGGAGGGAGGGAGGATGGGAGGGTGGCAGGGAGGGAGCATGGAAGAAGAGAGGAATTGTTTGGTTTTCATCTTGTTATCCCACACCAAAATAATTTCATGTGATCTAGCCATAAGACTGAGGGCTACACAGTTTTAGCAGGACACCAGAAGGCAAACCAATCCAGCAATGGCTGGATATGACGCAGGGAAGACTTTAGCACCACAATTTTAAAGAATTATACTTTCTGAGCTGACCCAGTTCTACTGATTCATTGCTCAGTGGCACAAAGTGGTTTTAAATACAGTTTGCAATCTTCCTTCAGATGAAGGAGGATGAGTGTCAAACATAGGAACAGACCTTCTGAAAGCCCTGAAAAGAGGCGGGGAAACATTTCAAACACAGATAGTCAGCTTGACCATCCAGTCTATATTGTTTAAATACTCTGGAATTGATCCACAGCAATGATGCAATTAACTACTGTTGCAAGAAAAGTGATTTTAAAGTGTTTATATAGTACTGAGAATAATATAGTTTATATTGCATTATAACTAAGCACCAGCTTAATTATTCTTAAAGATTCTAAATTACAAAACCACATTGCCCCAAAATACATTTCCTCTTCCTTATAATTTATGAATCTCCAATACTTGCTAAAACGAATCTTTTCTGTGCAGAACTATGGTCCTTTGTAACATGTTAAAATATGTTTCAGGATTAGTTTCATCTACTGAGCGACTAGATTTATTTTGAGAAATATTAAATTATATTCCTCCCAAAGCATTATATATCATTTTAACTTGAAAAAACCCAAAAATTCAAAGAAACAGTTGAAAATTGTGTTCAAATTTTGGATCTAATACTGTTCCCACAGCATTCAAATCACAGAAACATAGAATATACTGAGTTGGAAGGGATCCATCACGATCATTGAGACCACTTCCTGGCCCTGCACAGAACATCCCCAAGAGTCACACCATGTGCCTGAGGGCATTGTCTACACCCTTCTTGAACTCTGTCAGGCTTGGTGCTGGGACCACTGCCCTGGGGAGCCTGTTCCAGTGCCCAAACACCCTCTGGATGAAAAACCTTTTTTCTAATATCCAACCTAAACCTCCCCTGACACAACTTCAGGCCATTCCCTCGGCTCCTGTCACTGGTCAAAAGAGTGAAGAGATTGGTATCTGTCCCTCCACTTCCACACATGAGGAAGTTGTACACTGCAATGAGGTGTCCTGTTACTCTCCTCCAGGCTGAACCCCAGCTACTCCTCAGATGGCTTCCCCTCAAGACCCTTCACCATCTTCATTGCCCTCCTTTGGATATTCTCTAATAGTTTCATGTCTTTTTTATATTGTTGTGCCCAAAACTGTCCCCAGCACTCGAGGTGAGGCCGCCCCAGTGCAGAGCAGAGCAGGACAATCCCCTCCCTTGCCCGGCTGGTGATGCTGTGCCTGATGCACCCCAGGACATGTGTGGCCCTCCTGGCTGCCAAGGCACTGCTGTCTCAGATTCAACTTGCCCTCAACCAGGACCTCCAGGTCCCTTTCCACAGCCCTGCTTTCCAGCCTCTCATTCCCTAGTCTGTACACACAACCAGGGTTGCCTCATCCTAGATGCAGAATCTGGCACTTGCTTCTGTTAAACTTCGTACCACTGGTGATTGTCCATCTCTTTAATTTTTCGTGGTCTCTCTGCTGGGCCTCTCTGCTCTCAAGTGAGTTGACAGCTCCTTCCAATCTGGTGTTGTCAGCAAACTTACTATTCCTTCAAGCCCTGCCTCTATGTCATTTATGAAGACATTGAAGAGCACAGGGCTGAGGATGGAGCCCTGTGGAACCCCACTAGTGGCAGGCCACCACTCTGATGTCACCCCATTCACTGTAACACTTTGTGCCCAACCTGTGAGCCTGAGTTACTCACCCATTACATGATGTGTTTATCCAGCTGTGGGCTGGACATTTTGTTCAGTAAGATACTGTGAGAGACAGTATCAAAAGCTTTGCTGAAGTTCAAAAATATTACATTTACTGGCTTTCCTTTATCAGCTGGGTGAGTTACTCTGTAGTAGAAGGAAATTCAACAAACAGGACTTTTCCCCTCATGAAGTTGTGGTGGCTGTGACCAGTGACTGTGTTGTCTTTCACGTGTTTTTTGATACCTCCCAGAATAATCTCTTCCATGATTTTACCAGGCACTGAAGTGAAACATACAGGCTTGTAGTTTCTGGGGTTCTCTTTCTTGACCTTCTTGAAAACCAGAACATTAGCCACCTTCCAGTATAGATAAAGGGCTGTTTTATCACTTTCTAATTTTCATCATGACTTAATTTACAGTTATTTTTGATGTAAATTATGGTGCTTTTTGACTTCAAATACTTAATCACAAATTCTTACTGTATTTGGGTTATTGGCAGCATGTATATTCTTGTGTATCTATTTAGGAGAAATATAGCTAACCACAAGTTATGTGATAGAAATGTATTACAGTTTTTAGTAAAACAGATATTTTAGCATTAATAATTCGAAAGCATTCTTCCCTCTCCTGAAGATTCCAAGAAATCTTGTATGATCACTTTAGGTTGTTAGCTAATGTAAGTCCATGCTGTCTTTGGATGGGATTCAGCAATGCTGAAGGGGAGGCATGCATGGTCTAACATCAAGAAAATGTGGGCAAATTATACATTGCTCAAAGAAACGTGTAGCTTACGGTATCCCAGTAAGACCACATGCCTCTTATAGAAATTCAATCAAAATACAGATTTTAGAAAGAATTCAGAATTTCAGATTTCACTTATAAGGTATAGGGCACAGCTGGACAAATGCACCAACCACCCATTTATATTTTACCAGCCTTTTTTATTCCCTTATGCCTCTATTTTCCACACTCGCTCCTCTCCTCTCCTAAATCACTCCCTTTTTCATCTTTGGTTCCTGCCTGGAATCCCATGACTATTGTCTGATCCCAAGATGCTCTTCCACTGCATCCCATCATGTGTCCCATCACAAGGCAACGACCCCTCTTAGTCTGAAAGGTGGAGACCTTCTCCCAGTGAGTCATGATGATGGATTTTATGCCTGGATACTGGGACTGGAGCTCTCCAGGGGCAGCCATCAGCTTTGTGAGATATCACTTTGTCCGCAAATTAATGGAAAATAAAAACAAATATTCACTTCCAGCTAATTGTCCATTTCCTACAGAGCAAAATGCACTGTAAGTCATAAAATGATCCTGCCAATGATGTAATACTACATTTCATATTTCTTTCTCATCTTCCAAAATTTCAGGCTAATGGGAGCTATGTCATTTTGCTAGTTTTAGACACTTAGAAAAGTTATGCATGTCCCTTTATCTCTACAGCTGAAAGCAGCTTAAAATGTTTTGTTACTTTCCAATATTAAATTTATCCCTAGAGAAAAAACTGCAAGTTTTAGTCTCTCTAAAGATGAAGAAGATGGATTGGAAGAAACTGTCCACAACTGAGAACTATTCCCATTTATTTAATGACATCATGCATTGACGGTTAAGCACCAAAGGAAATTTGATGGCAAATTATTTTTTCACACATTTAATACACCTTAAACAATATATATTTAAACAACAACAACAAAACATAAAGAAATTTATTTTAGCAATATACTCTCAAACTTAAATAGCTCAATATAGCTTTCAAACTTAACACTAAGGTGTCAGAAAAAAACCCACAAATCAAACCCCAAACTCCAGTATAAAGTAATAATTCTACTTCTCAGAAAACGACTACAATTATTATAAGGTTAGAGTCTGACAAAACACATACTATAGATTGTTTGCATAATGTACATTTTAATTGAAAGTCAATAGAGTATGAAAATTTGGAAATTAGTAATTTTTCTATCTTTAAATCAGATTTTCTCAAGTAAACAGTCTTGGGAAGACTGCAGAAGCTTGCTAAATATTAATTCTGTTAAGGTTGAATGTCAAACCGATTTCAACTACATATTTATATACTAAATATTTTGGGAGGGCGATGTTTTGAAATATATTAAAACTGGAAACCATTTAAATAGCAATTTGAGACATGCTGAATTGTATATATAGGAGCAAAAAAAAAATTGATTTGACAGAAAAGGTCTTGATACTCAGGAAAAAATGGCAGTTTTTTCCATAATGACCTTCTAAAACATAATCTTCATATTCTTCAATTCTCCCTGTATCTCTGTGCTTTTTTCCCCATCTCTCTGGAAGATTCCCCGAGACCTCTGCAAGATCCCAGTAGCTCTGACAGTAGTTCCTCACCATGCAGACACAGGTGTTCCATGAAGAATAAATTAGTCAATGACACATTGTTTCTGCAATATTGTAACTTAGCAAAGTTAGTCATAGACCAGGAATCTGATTTTAAACTTTTTTTTTCTTTTATACCATCATCCACCAGCCCACTTGGTTATATGTAATAGTGAAGAGAATTTTCACAGAATTATTTATGTTTCACCACAAAAGAATTAATATTTTTCTTGTTAATTAATAAATAAAAACAATACCATGGCATGTTAGCTTTATAACATTTAAAAATGTTTATTTCATACACTTGTAAGCTAATTACTAAGAATGTTTTAGCATCAATTTTCCACATTAATTTTGTCTGTATTTTCTATAATTTTCACCAGGTATATGTTAGAAAATAACACATGCATATTGACAAAGATAAAACTGAAGTTTACCAACAGGATTACTAAACATGGTGCAAGATATATAACTGGTGAGTATAGTTTGCAAATATACGCATCAATTAATTGACTTGGAATAACTCAAAATTTTGCTGTACTGGTGTTATTGTTTCCATGGTCTCTTCTGAGCTGGAGGATTCTCTTTGGTTTATGGTATATATATTCTTCTGACTCTTGCAGTTGGAGCAATCCTTTGTAGTTACACCACCACATTACAAACATCAGCATTGGATGATCTCATGTTGATTGATGTGATTTTGGCAACACAACTTTCATGGATTCCAAATCTGACCTTTGCTGCTTCTTTTTGTTTCAGATTCTCTTTTCTGGTTTGGAATTGGCTTGGGGTTTGTTTTGAGGTTTTTTGTTTTCTTTTTTTTTTTTGTATTCTCTCACACCCATGCTAGAAAAGAATTTAACTTTGTTCAGGAAGTTTTCATGTGGGTTGACAAATTTACTTTGCTTGGCAAATTTAAATTACTTCGATAAGAAATAGTTCTTTGTGTTTGAGACCTAGGACAAGTCATAACCTGATCCTTTATAAAACCCCCAGCATTCTTGCATTGTTAGATCAGCTGTATCCTTTCTCTCTTTTATACACTCTTTAAAAGGGTTCAATTTATGTTCACCATTCTAGTTTTTCGACTTACTGGAAAAAAAAAAAGGAAGAAGGAACCAAACCCAAAGTGCATACAAGCTGTTTTACTGTGCTCATAATAGGCATTTCTAGAGGAGTGAACAACTCGGAGTATCATAGAATCACAGAATGGCTGGGGTTGTAAGAGAGATCTGGAGGTCATCTAGTTACACTCTCTGCTAACGCACAGTCACCTGAAGCAGGATTGCATCCACGCAGGTTTTAAATAACTCCAGAGAAGAAGACCCCACAGTCTCTTTCCTCATTCTCTTTGCTGCTGCCTCTCATGTTCTCTTACGGGGCAAGTTGGTGTGATGAACGCACCCTTCCTGTAGGGGTGAAGAGCACCAGGGTTCCAGCACCAGTAATCAGTGGGTCTGGACTGGAACCAGCCCTGCTGGGCAGGCTGTGAGTTCTGTGCTGGGCTGCATCTTTTCAGGAACAAAGGAGCCCAGGCCATGTCTCATCAGGAGCCCAAGCTGGGGCTGGACAGAACTAAAACTGCTACAGCCACACAGCTGCACCAACACCAAGTGAGGGGGCTGCCTGTGAGTCAATCATTTTACACTCTAAAACATGTAGCCCACCCAAGCCCACTGCGTTCTCCTGCACCTTTGCTGATTGCATGGCACCCATCTCAACCTTCCATGAACAGGACCACTGCTCAAGGTTGCTCCTCAAGGTCCCAGCATCTGATACCTATAACAAGGTAAGTAATACTTCACATTACACCTAAAATATATTGTAGGCTAAAGTCATTTACATATGTCCAGCTGTATCTTAATTATTAGAAGTGTGGTAAGTAGCAATGTTTGACTACTGTGTAAATGGTTGTCTAAATCAATGTCTAATCATCATCTAAACTATAATTTCATTGAGCATTTAAATAAGTCTCAATTAATTGTACATTGTGGTTTAATTAACATTAAGCTATTTCTTTATCACCATTTTTTCATTCAATCATCGATTAATTACCATTTGATTATCATCTGATCATTAATAAAAACCTTTTAGTTATACCCATAATTATGATTTCTCTTGATACTTTGATACTTCATTTTTTTCTTTTTTGAACAGATGGATAATGCAGCTTTTCTTACTTTCCTAGATGTCCCAGAGAAAAAAAAACTTTAGCCATAAAATTCCAACCCTGCATTACGTGTGTGTGTGTGTGTGTGTGTGTGTGTGTGTGTGTGTGTGTGTGTGAATTTATAGTGTATGTTGCTCCCAGAAAACAAGGTCTGGTTTTCACAATTATTTTGCTTCTTCTCCTGAGGCTTAGATATGAAGGTTACCAATAAAATATAGATTCCAATGCATATAAAAGCTTCAGAATATTAAAGCACTGGATCTGGAGAGTTCCAAGACAGAAAAGGCAGCCACTGCAAAAAATATTCATGCAAAGTGTTCAGATAATACATACATTGTAAATCAAACAAGGGAGGAAAGAAACAGAGCTGCCCAGTCCATTCTAGGAGTAAAAACATGCCTTTGTTTTCCCTTGGCATTGTTAGACACAAAGAATGCTGAATAAGTGATGAACTTAGCTTTTGTGTGATTAAGTGCACAAGCTGTATTTCTGAATTTTAACAGTCAGCTGGACAATTTTCAGTAACCTTTGTAATTAAACATTCATTCTTCCATGATGTTCTTTCACATAACATAGATTTGAACAGCCACATCCAGCAGCTACCTATTCTAGAACCAGTAAGAGGTCTCAAATGTTGTGCTGCTTCAAATCAACAGAATTTGAGATATCAGACATCAATGAAATTATGCTTATTAAATACTACATGATAAATTAATGCAAAATAGCCTAAAAAATACTACTCTCTGAATTTCTTTATTACAAGTTATTGGCATAATCAAAAGAAGCTAGGACTTCCCTATAAAATCAGTATAAACACCCTTCTCAAAAGACTATTTCTTCAAACAGTAAATAGAGAAATGGAAGAAGAGAAACCTAGCAACATAGGAGAAATAACTTTGTCAGGGAATGCTCCCTACAAAAATATGCTTTACAAATTTTTCACCTATACAAGCACACAAATACTGCATAACATTAATTCTATCAAGACTATTCTTTTACTTGTTAAGTTTTAGTTTCCCCATCCAAAGTTATTTTGTGACAAAGGAAAAGACTATAAAGCTCCCTGGTATCTTGCAGGGAAAAACATCTTCACCTGAAGAGGAAGAATGGCTACATTTAAATAGCTGAAGACGTGCTGGTTCCAAGGCCTGTTTTTCACATGCAGGATTAGGACAGAGATTCTTTCACTGTCACCCTCTTACATAAATATTTCCTTCCCTGAGGCTTTATTCAATTTAGAACCAAAATAATGAAAAGTCAATAGTGGCCTAACAGGGACAGGCACACATGGATAAATTTTGGCACTGTCATTATTTGGTGAAGGTTTGAGAAAACATTAGGAAAAGCTTTAAATTCTCATGCAGACATCACACCTACCCAGAATGGCAAGCTGAAGCAGACTTTTTCAGCAGATTCCAAACTTTGCTCAAATTTTAATGTACTCCATTTCTCCATTTGTAAAGCAGAAATGAAAGATACCTTTTCTCTTTCTTCTACCCCTCTGTGAATTAATGATTCAGCCTATAAGATATCTGAGATATACACCTCTATGTACACCATATATACACTAATCCCTCCATAGAGCTGCATGAGGTGAGTACCATGCCACGCTTTCTAGTGATGCCAGTGCTGTCAGCACCAGTTAACTGCTCTCCAGGCTGTAAGGCAGAATTACTCTAGGGCTTAAGTATGCAGGCACAAACTGTAGACTGCAGAGGGCTTAGGCAACAGACAAGGATTTCTACGCTCAGTCAGGGGTTTTTCTCAGTATATGCATACTCTAATTTTAGGTATACAAGGAATTTTAAGGACAGTCAAAGAGAATAAGTATTCTCTGGAGGGTCACTCCTACTTGGACTTGAGCAAAATTTAGATACTGAGAATCAAGGCAAGGCAGAATCTAGGTGACATGGATCTCGTTTTTATCATTATGTGTATGTACAACATCCAAAACATTGTGGGCTCCAGACTTCCTTTGAGAACTTTATTGCACACCAGAGAATGGAATTATTAGTTTTGTTTCTATAGATTCACTAGTCACATTGCCTACTCAGTTTTAGACAGTATCTCACAGTTTGCCCAGCAGAGTTCCTTCTCAATGAAGATGCAGCAATAATGATGAATCTATGAATAAACAAGGTGATAGACAAGTCTATTAACTTTTGTCTCTTTTAAGATAAAAACTTCAATTAATCAGCTAGCTTAATGAAGATTCTTGTAGCTGCAAAATTAACAAAAGGACATTATCTGTGCAAAACATTCACAGATAACCAGCATCAAACCCTTAAGACACAGAAATGTTGCTGTTGCTGCTTGTAAAAGGATTTTCTTTAATGCCTCATTGCCCGGTAATTTTCTTTGACGTTTCATAATTAAGTATTGCCAAGCCCATACTACAAAGATACGTTCCATTTTGGATGCAGTTTTCACTTAGAAAATATTTTCTACAATAATTAAATGGAAGATCATAATCCAAAGTCTCTTAGAGATATTTGAAATAAAATAAGTGGGAAAACTGAGAGTCTATTCCCCATCTAAGGGCAACTTTCAGCTGAAAAGCCCTTCAATATAGAGCAATATATCCACTAAATCCCTGAAAACTCATATTCTAGAGTAAACTAAAAAATGAACAGCATTATTGATTTATGCAGTAGCTGTTTTAAGGAACCAAAGGAAGGGAAATTTTTAGAGGGGGGAAGGAAGGGAAAAGCAAGAAAAAACAAGCTTCTGCTCTGTCCTCCCACCACTCTACCAAAATCTCAGAACCAGGAGTACTTCCTACTTCCCACTGATTTTTAACCTGCTGACTGTGGGATCTTTTCCTTTCTTCATCTGTGTGAAACAGCATCCTTGGTCTCTTCCCACTTCTTTTAGGGTGGCCTTCATAGTAGCTTTCTTAGAGTTCTGTCCTTACTCTTCTTCTGTCACCCTTTTAGATTTTATTCCAGCCAAGGTCTGTCTTCAAAACATTTCTAAAATATGCTTGGGGTTTCTTTTTTCTATTTTGCTATGCAACCAAAAATCTTATTTATGTTTTCACTAATTACCACAATAGCCCTTTTTTTTGGCTTTGCCACATGCCCTGCCTGTAGAAAGTCATAACTATTTGATTGCAGCCTGCATTTCTGTGCATTTGTATATCTGTGGTTTCACATGCACAGGATGATGAAAATTGTTGTTGCTCATAAAACTGAAGCGAATAAAACTGTAACTTTGGGCATCAGCATCAGAGGTCAGACTAGAAAAAAAAATAGAAGATACATTTGGCCTACAAACTGAAAATTGTAAGTCTATGCTAGTCAGCTACTTATCCACTTAATTAATCTTTTATTGCCTTGAGATAGCTGGTATACACTGTCCAACAGCACTTCTCAGATGGAGCATGCTCTCCTGCTCCACTGTCATGAATTTTGATATTACCTCTGGAAGATACTGCCTGTGCATCCAAAGCTCATTTCATATAATTTTATCTGTCTGAGTGTTCATATCTCTACAATTACAATGAAATTCCACACATTATAAAATGTCAATGTTCCACTGATAGTACAATTCTATTCCCCTGTTTATCACAATAATAATATCTGAGCTCATTAAAACACCTACTATATCTCTTACAAATTGTTCCTTGGTAATCCTTTCTTTCTTGACTGGAGAAAAATGTCCTTACAGAAGAATTTTGTGACAGTTGTACCTTCCATGCAGCTGTTGCTGAAATTTGTACTCCTTTTCCATTTCCATTACATTTCCATCAGTTTTTCCCCCTCATAACACAAAATAATGTCTCACTAACCTATTGTTGAGAAAGTCATCTCCAAAAGACTATTGTTTCTTCTGTTTCATGTCTGACACAGTTTGATCTAGGAATATAAACAGACTCAAATAAATCCACAATGACAACAGAAGAGTGACTTGAAAGTGGGATTCCTATGGAGGCATCAAGCTTGTGAGTGGGCAGGTTCAAGTAGCAGTTAAAGAATTTTCCAATATACACTCAGAAATGAAAGAGCAAAATTAAACCAAAACCAATTATAAGTGAGTTAGTTTTTATACAATTAGGTTTTTGAAGAGAATATTCACTAGCATTGATACAGAATCACTAAAGTACTTGGTTTGGGAAATAATTACTTTTAAGCAGAAAGCCCCAAACCCCCGACCACTTCAATCAAAATCACCAAACAGCTTTTGGCACAGCAATTAGTAATAATGAATTTTCTTCTTTTTAGTCATAGGAAATAAAAATCATGACATATACACACCTGTACAACAAATAAAAGATTTCTCAGGAAACAGGCAGCTGTCTTAACTGATTAAATATATTCCTAATGATGACTGTCAATCAGCCTCAATTCCATATGTCCAGTTCTGTCCTGACTGCTCTAAAGTCAGGAAGAATTACACTTGCACAAGAAAAGGCAAGAGGAGGGACATAATCAGAAGTTTCAAAAGATGGTAGCCAAAGAAACAACTGAGAACTGTAAATGCCTTCAAAACCAGGAGAACTGGATATGTTTAACTGCCACCTACTCACCAACTTTTAAAAAACTACAAGCAACCCACAAGCTTCTTTTATTTAGAAAACTAAGATTAGTTACCATCCAAAATTGTTGGGTTTTTTATTTAATTCTGAACTGAAATTTTTTGCCCAAGAATACTAAACAGAAAGGGATACAGAAAGGGAAAAGGGAAGTAAACCTAATATACAGAAGGAGAACAGGCAGTCTTCAGTTTTAGAAATTGCTTTAGACAAAGTTTTAGGGGTGCTGAGACATTATTGAGAAATGGGTTGTGCTAGATTTGGAATTAGAAAAATATGTATTTTCTCTGGTCAGATGGACAGGATTCTCATGTTTCTTGGCTGGTTTTAATTGTTTTGGCAGTGAATAATAATCAAAAATATACAGAAACACTGTGACACATTTTTGCTGTCAAATTTTCTGCATCTGCAAAGGAACCAGGTTTTGGCAGCTCTCATGGTCTTTGCTTCTCTCTTCCTTGTTATGCACTGCAAATTTTGGTAGCAATCTTTTTCTTATTTTTCTTTTTTTAAATTAAAGATCTGTGTTGCAAGAGGCTCTCTTCTGCATTGAAAAAGAAGAGATGACAATCTTTTGGACAAATCTATTTTTAAAGGCTTTTACATAACAATAAGCACCTGGACTCACTGACTCATCTTAAATGGGCTCCTCCACTACAGGTGTAAGAGAAGAAATCTAAAATCAGGATCAAAACTTTACAGAATTTAAAATCTGTATTAATGACAGTCAAAGAAATAGGCTGGTATAAGAAACCTGCAGATGGGAATTAGTTTGAAAATCCAGTAGGATGCAAAGACAGTGTTAGAAGAGGACATGAGCAACAAATGTCAGGATTCTCCCGTTTTTGTACTGTTGACAAATAGTTATGGAAGCAAAAGGTAAAGTACTACATCTCACTTTAATATCATATAATCATAAAATGGTTTGGGTTGGAATGGAGCTTTATAGATGACCTAATCCAAACCCCTGGCCCTGGGCAGGGACAACTTTACACTAGGGTTGCTAGATATCCATTCCCATAAGTAAACATACTGAAGACCTAAGCAGGTATCGGAATTGTCATGGCAGTATTTTTTTTCTTTAAAAAACAACAGATTTCACAGGCTTCTTTGAAAAATGTGAAAAAACGGAGGCTGACAAGTCAAGAACTCAGAAAACATTATGGCTAATGCCAGAATTGAGATTGCTTAATGTCTTAATTTCTCCCCTTATGGCATATGCATTACAGCAACATTATATTGTTGTAAGTTCTTTTTCCCACTTGGAAGGATGCTTTATATTACAATTCTAGTAATGTATTTTTAAACATAGAAAATGCTACGATGGGATTGTTATTCCTACCAACCTTAGAAAACATATAAGCAAGCAATGAAGCTGACAGTGGAAAATGAGAAAATCCAAGCAGGTTTCAATTTAAAGCATTAGGAAAATCAGACTCCTTTGTAATAAGACAATGCTGGAAGCCCCAAGAGAAAAGAAAGGAGAGCACATCTGTTCCTACTGACGTCAAGGAGGCTAAGGGCCAGGCTCTGCCCCTGTGCACACACAACTACCATTACTTTCTGCTGAAATAACTTGCAACTTAGGGTTCAGCTGAGTCGTGTGCATCAAAGTCAAAACTCTGTAGTATTGTTAAGTGTCATAAATTATTATCAATGCATTTTGCTCATGCCTAACAATGTTGTACAAACTGAGTTTTTGACAGTCCCCGACTTGAAAATTTGAGTATCCCAGTCTAAGAAAATAAGCAACTAGCATTAAGAGGAGGATACTGAGAAACACTGGCAGAGGCTGTCTGCATCCAGTTTGGTTATTCTAAAATATTTACAACCAGATCATATTACTTGACATTTCCTATTGCTGAAGATTAGAAAATAATATACTGAATGCTTTTTAATTCATATTCTTTTGTTAGCTATTAAGAGATCAACCAGAATTTACTTAAAAAATTATTCCCTTCCAAATGGTTTGGAAATGATTGCAGAAATACATCACTACTTTAAAAATGTTTTCTTGATAATGGTTTCAGTTATAGAGAAGTCTATTTGAGTATTGTTGACATTGCAGTTGATCTTGCAATGTTCTTCTTCATCATAGTACTTTTGAGTCACTGTTTTTGGCATTATATTACACCTCAACCAATTGAAAAAATGTGTTAATTTATCTAATTCACTTAACAGCTTATAAGGCTATAATGGAAAGAAAGAATAAAGAAAGAAAGGAAGAGTAAGGAAGTGAAACAGTGGTCATGGAAAGACAGTTTAATCTATTTGCTTTTAAAAAATATCTGCAGAAACAATACTTCCAATATCAGCATTTTAAAAATATTGTCTTTTCTCAGCAGAAAGTCTATAGCACTTTTTCTTTTGTGCATAACTTTATTTGTAGGACCTGAAATTACTTCAAATAAACAGTTCCAGATGGATCAGCTGGATATTAACTTATTAAAGGGTGTGACTAAGGATTCTTATGGTGCATTCCTACATTGTATTTCAACATCAGTAAGACTGTTTTGATATCCAGTAGGAATATTACTGTACTCTACTATAATCTAGTGTACTCTACTATATTCTCCATGGGAACCATAAAATAATGCTCAGTATCTTAAACTGCACTGCTGTTTACAGGTGACAATTGGTTTTTTCAGTCATTTTTTGAATGTTTATGTAAAATTTTTGCCCATGTCTGTTAAAAAAATTGGTAAAAATTCATAAGAATTTTTTATCCATTGTCTTGTTTTCATTTAAATGCAATCTGAGGATATCCAGAAAAACCTTGTTATTAAAGTGTACATTAGTATTCAGTTTACTAGTAAAAGGGAAAAAAAAAGCTTATGGCAAACTATGACAAATAAACTGGCAATAACAATTATCTATTGTCCTTCAGGAAACAGCACATTGGCTTGCACTGCAGAGACTCCAGAAGAATCTGAATTTTAGAAGACATGAAAATAAATTACCATAAACAATTGCCACCTAAGCAGGTCCATAAGAAGTAGGCTATTTAGGCAAAAAAAAAAAAAAGTGGATGGGATAGCAGAGCTCTTTTTTATACTCAGTACAACCAACTTCCCTAGTTTCAGGAGTATAAACTTTAAAGAAGCCTGTGTGCAGTGGTCCTTGTCTCTTGTTATGTTCTTGTACTACTGGCTGTGGTTAATTTTCTTTGTAACAGCTGTGTATGGTGCTGTGGTTTGGATTTGTAATCAAACCAGTGTTAATAACACAGGGATGTTTTCATTATTGCTTAGCAGTTCTTACACAGCATCAAGGCCTTTTCTGCTTCTCACACCACCAGCATCCAGGCGGGGGGTGAACAAAGAGTTGGCAGGGGGCACAGCTGGGACAGCTGACCCTGAATAGGAATATTCAATATCACATGGCATCGGGCTTGGCATATTAAGCTGGAGGAAAAAGATTGAACAAGGGGGACATTTAGAGTGATGGTTCTTGTCTACCTGAGTAACCATTATGTGTGATGGAGACCTGTTTTCCTGGAGATGGCTGAACACCTGCCTGCAGATGGAAAATCTTGAAAGAATTCCTTGGTTTGCTTTGCTGGTGTGTGTGACTTTTGCTTTACTGTCTTTATCTAAACCCTCCAGTTGCCTATTACTGTTCCAGTTCTCTTCTCCACCCCTTGTGGAAGGTCATGAGCAAGTGGCTGCCTGATCCAAACCACAACAGTTCTCCATATAACATATGCCTTCATTAGTAAAATGTCTTGTAAATCAGATCCACTTCCACCAGCTCTCATGGTTTATGCCATTTTTACCAAGCAAACTTGTAAAAAAGACAAGTCAGCTACAGGAGACTTCATTTTATCAAGAATTTCCTGAAGGTCCTAATGCTCATGAAAAGTCTTATATAATTTCTACATAAATATATGCTCACCTACATATATTTGAACAAGACTGTGATTAAGTATTTCCTAACGGGAGAGCTTCAGAAAGCTCCAGTAAGCTACTAAATACTGCTACACAATCTATGGAATAGATTTTTGATGCATTAAATGCCTAGGTAAAATCGAAAGTGCCTACTTTGAACATAAACCAAGAATTCAGGAAATATCCACACATTCTCTAAGCTACAGAGACACTGAAGTCAAAGCCAGAGGTGATGTATGAAGGTATCTTCTCCTCTTTCCTGTTAAAATTCATCGCTCAGGTATACTTGCACACTTGCCCTGTTTACACGCTTCCTGCAAATTATTCTCTGGATGGACTTGATTCTTGGCAGTTGTTCTCATTTTTCAAATTAGCTGGGCACACACTATTTGACCCCTTGATTTAAGTGTCAGCAAGTCACTGGTTAATTGTAAAGAAGAAAGAGCTTTCTGTAAAACTATTTTTTAATTGTAACACTTTCTACTGACAACTGTCACCACAGCAAATTTGAAGAGGTAAGCAGAGATACAGCGAGGTCAACAGAATTCCATACCTATACTAGCCACGGTTGGTATGTGATAAAAATATACCTTCCTTTTTCAAAACTTTACGACACTGTTAGCTCAGAGCCATTCTATAATAATCTAATAATACGTCAATTTTTTTTTTCTTTTCCTTTGTGATTTCCAGATGATGAGTCTCTAGTGTATAATCAAAATTTCTGGCTTTTTGTTTCCATTAAAACTTTATCCCAGCTCTATGATTTTACTCTTTATCTGGTTAGCACATTATTCCAAACATCCTGTATATTGCCTGTGGGTTTTTTATCCATTTTTAATTTATTTATAGTTACTTACCAAGGCCACTTCTGAAAATGCATTAAAAAAATCAAATCCAAAATTACTTTTTGAGATGCTACTCCTAACTTTCCTCTAGAATGCTATCTTCTCGTAACAGGACCACTTTTTGCCATCCTTCATATTCCTAATTTCTTTCATGTACATCTATCTCCGCATTCTGCAGTTTATCAAATGGGTGCCACAGTAAAAACATCTCTGAAATTCAGTGTTGCACGCTATCACCAACTAAGTCAGGTAACTTAAAATTCCTAGGTCTCTTTTCACTTCATACATACTAGTACTGTCTGACAATCCCCAGGAATAGGGTACCACCTCTGACTTAACAAATTTAGATGGAGCTTTACTCCTCTGACTTGAACGTGCTCTGGATTTTAATTTCCCTGTGAAAACAGTAACATCCATTTGTATACATTCATTTATTCCCCTTCACTGTTTTTCTTTTACTTCACCTTTTACTCCAGTCAGCAACTATCAGGAAAACCAGTACTCAGTTTGAGTAAGAGAGCCTTGATTTTTCACCCCTTCTTCACCGAAAAAAAGAGCTCAACTTCTTCATTTCAGGATTTCTTTACATTTTTACAAGTGATGCACCTTTTGCTGTTTATTATTTATTTTAAGAATCTACTTTAATTTGAATATTTGCAAATCTCACCTCATCCTTGCTGTTTCTAACCTCTAAGACACAATTTTCTCCTCCTACTACTTCTGCTATCTTGTTTGAAGTCACTCCCTTTGCAAAGAAGCAGTTTTCCTCATACAATGTTCTTCTCACTTACTAAAGAAATTTCCAGACTTTCCCCATATTCAGATGTTCAAGAGATCTCACTATTTCTTTTTCTTTCTATTTCTTTTATTTTCCCTACAGCATACTTTTTAAAGCCAAAATGCTTAGATTTCAATCAATTTATATTGACATTCAATTTAAACTGATTGAACCCATGATTACTAAATCAAAGATTATATCCTCTGAGTAGAACAGGCTTTTTGAATGTTGCTAAATGATGAATATCTATATGTTTTTTGAACTAAAATAAAATCCTATAGGTGTCTCACTCATTGCCTTTTTTTTTGCAATTATGTATGTTGAATAGTACTACTTAAAACCCTTGGGCCAAGAGCTTTTACTTCTTTTGACTCAGGAATTTACTGCTACCAAAGAAATAATAAAAATTAAATAATAATAATTCCTACTTTTGCACAGATTTAGGATTTTCTAGTATGCTAATTATTTAGTGAATTGTATTAGGAGTTGCTGAACCATATAGCCCAATAGAAGAGAGGCTGCCATAGCAACATTTTCCTAGGCCTAGTCAGTAGCAAGTCTGAACACATATTCCTAACAGGCACAAACACACAGAAAGTATGTATACACAAATATATATATATAAAAGAAAATATAAATAAGCACAAGGCAAACTACACAGATCAACACAGACAGAAACACTCAATCAAACACAGATGGCATGAATGGTGAAATCCTGTCCTCCTCTCTGGCACGGATCCCTGTAACCTGAGGTGCGACTCTTGCTGCTGGCACTTTCACCCATGCAGAGGCACACATATAGCACAGGGAGACCTCTCACACAGTAGGATTTAGAAACAGAGTCTAGTCTAGGAGACCAGTCTAGAAGAGACTGCGCTGATCAGGTATGGGTCATAGCCAGACAAGCAGACTGACCAGCAGTTTGTTTACACAGGACTAGCCCTATTTACCTCCTCATCCCACTATTTTCTCACACTTGCTCATTCCCATATCACCCTGATCCCTTCCTTTCCCTGCCTTTGGCTCCTTCCCTAAACATCCCATAAGTCTTAACCCCAAAATACTCTATTATACATCCCATAAGGTGTCGTGTAGCCCTAGGCAGTAACACCCACATAGAGCTTTTTGGTTGACTGCCGGGTGTGTCCCCCCCTCCATGGGAACTGAGGCTTCCCTGGGAGGAGTTGGATATGTTTTTTGTCTGACCTGGCTCCCCCACCTGCCCAAGTGCCCCTAAACTCCTCGGTGCATGTGCAGATGAGCCTTTAATCACCTAACCTAACACAGCTGAGGTTAAATATCACTGTTGAGATGCTGCCAGTGCTGCACATTCAGGTCTGCAATGCCAATCAACAGAAGAGGTTCAAGGCAGGGAGTAAACAGGAGCAGCCCAAAATAGAGCAACTGCAGAACTGCACAGGTGAAAAGCAATACCATTACCACTATAAAAATAAACACAATGAACTTCCAAAAGGGAACTTAAGTTCACAGTTTTTATATTTCTTCTGAGAGACTGAGAAATTTACCTTAATGAGATTTCTCTTTGTCTGTAGTAGTAGAGGAAAGCAGCAATCTTCCTATCTGTACCCAGGCCACTGAAGCAGCTCTTCACGTTTCAGACCTCACCACAATGGAAATCATCAACATTTCCAGCTCGGGTCTACTCCAAAACTTTGCTGAGGCACCACTTGACCACCGGGTCAACTGAGCAGGCACAGCACCTTGGAAACTCCCGTGTTTTTTCTGGGAGCTCATCCAGCATGGCTTTTCTTGACCAGACACAACCCTGCCTTGCTCTTAAAGATATGAAGAGCTCTCAGACTACAGTGATTTGACATGCACCAGTGACATGCATTATCAATCCAAACTAGACTGCTTGGTGTTATTTATGCACCAACATAGCTGTGCTTGTCCTGCACATGGGATGGGTCGTGGGACTGTAAACTGTGATAGGAATCCAGCCTTCTTTACAAGTCTGTCGGTCACTCAGTATGTGCGCAGCACTCTGTAAGTAACAAAAATAGAAGTGCTGCCTACTGCTGGGTCTCAGAAATATCAGGACGCCGTTGGAAAGGGGGAAGCATGCCCAGGTGACCTTGAGCACAGCACAGTGCCTGTCCTCTGCTCTCCCCTTCCAGGCACAGAGCAGGAGCCACTGCCAGAGGAGCTCTCCTGCATCCCAGGGAGCGTTGCATTTTTTAGGGGCGCAGCTGAGGAGCGCTTGAGCGCCCTGAGGCCGGGAGGTGAGAGCGGGAACAGGGAGCCCATACACGAGCACGAGGGATTACAGCGGATTTTCCTTCAAACGGCGAGACCCAGGCACACGGCTCCCCCCGGGGACGCTCTCCCTTGGCTCCGGCCTTGCAGCGCGGCGGGAGCTTCCCTCCCGCGTTCCCCGCCGCTCAGCGCCGTAGGGCCGGGCAGGCGGGCGGCGAGGACGCAGTTCCGGGCACAGGGGTCGGAGCGGGGCGCGCAGCCCCCTGCGCCGGACGGCAGGACCGCGCTCCCCGCGGCCGCGGAGGGGACTCCCGTGAGGGGACGTTTGGCGCGGGGCGGAGCGGCCCATCCCGCCGCCGTGCCTGGGGAGGGTCCCCCCGGCCGCCACCGCACGCGGGAGACGGTGCCGCCCCTCGCCGGCTCCCGGGCAGCCGGGCACGGGTGTTCCCGCGGGAGCGGCGGCCTCTCCGGTGCGGGGGGAGAGCCAGGGCCCCGCAGGGCTCGGGCGGCCGGGCGGCGGGGCCGTCTCCCCCTCCGCGGCGGGAGCGGAGTGCGGCGGCCCGCGGAGGGGGCGGGGAGGATGACTTCATGCCGCCGGAGCGCCGTGAATTTAGGAGCAGCAGCTGCCGCCGCCGCCGGCGGGATGTGGGGGTGAAGTGACAGCGGGAGCTGCCGCCGGCTGAGGGAAGAACAGCGCCGGGCACCCGCCGAGCCCAGGGGCTCTGGGCCGCCACCAGTAGCCGCTGCGGGAGAGAGGGAGGGAGGGAGGAAGATGCGCTGAGCCGGTCGCTGAAAGGTGAGCGGGAGCTGCCGGGCGCGGGGGCGGGCGGCGAACGCTGCGGCGCTGCCCGGCCGGGGGAACGCGGCGCTGCCGCTGCGAGCCCCCGCTTCGGCTCTGCCGGCTGCCCACCCGGGCAGCGTCTGGAGCGGTGTAGCTTCCTTCTCTTTCCCTCTTTTCCCTGCTGCCGTAGTTCCTTCCAAAAGCGGCAAGGCTGCCCTCCCTGAAGCGCCACAGTGTTGCGTTTTATCTTCCGTGGCCAGGATGTGCGGTGGCTCGGTGCCAGCTCCCCGCTCGGCGGCCCGGGCTGCTCTCCGTGCCCGTGTCGGGGGCACCCTATCAGTGGCGTAGCACAGGACGGGGGCGAGAGCGGGAGGGCTGCGACAGGTGCGGGACTGCGCCCTGGGCTGCCCGGGCTCTCTCCAGTTCGATGCGCGTTCCTCAAGTGACGGGGAAGACATCTTAGGGCAGAAGGGCTTCAGGGGAACAGAAGCAAAAAAAGATGTAATCTCTTACATATTCCTGGATTTGGGCGTCGCTTCACAGGGAACTAAAGAGTGTAGAAGTTGGAGAACCGGCCCTTACACCAAAATGGATTCTGTCGTCTTCTTCGAAGACTTGAGTGGTTTTTTCCTTTTTATTAATTTTTGTCATCTAGCCCAAGGTTCGCGACAAACAAAATAGCAGCAAAATTCAAATGCATTTGTTCGTTAATGGAAGAATTAGTGAGTTGCTGTTCCATCATATCACCTGTAGAAATGGAAAAAACAAGGATGCATGCATAGTGTAGCTTGGCTGTTGACATTGCACGTCGTGGTATGTACATAGGTCTTAACATCAAATGAATGGTGTTTTGGAATTGAGAAGGAAAAGTCTGCCTGACCTATTTCTGTGCCTGATCCACAGGGTCTTGTTGGGTTTTTTTGTTGGTTGCTTGATTTTTATGGTTTGCGTAACTTTGTTCTGCTTTAAAAAAGAAAACTTGCCCTAAAGCAGGTATGGCAATACAGGAGGTGGGTGGGGAGAGGCAGCTCATTAGAATAAACACTATCTGCGTATTTAATGGTTAATGGCTCTATGTGGTTTGGAAATGGAAGCAATGACTGTGTCTCTGGGAAGTAAAGAATTGGGAATTAATCTATTCTTAATGAAAAAGGAAGCAGAGAACTGGAAGCTGAAGGTTATTTTATTCAATGTCTATTTACCTGGATACTCATCTTTGAGGATCCTGTTACCCAGGCATTCACAGAGAAGCTCAGACAGTTGTGAGATTCTTGGTTGTGGTTGAAGCCTCTGGTCATGGTGCTAGAGTGACAGAAGAAATACTTAGGGAGGTAACAGGGAATTGCTTTGTTTGTTGTCATTATTTCTAGGAAGATGTTTAAATACAGTCAGTACTGTTGCTGGGTATGCAGAAGGCAAATGACAGCTACAGAGACAGAAAATGTGTATAAAAAACAATTGAGGCTTCACAAGGCTGAAACAAAGAGCAAGTGATGAATTGCAGAGTCAGAAATCAGTTGAACAGACAAATCTTTTCTCTGCAATGTAGTCGTTAACTATGATCATGTATAGGCTTGTTGCTTTAAGCATGTCATAGTGCATGTAATGTATGTATTTCAAACTAGAAAAAAAAAATCTCGTTTTGTCAAACCTGTATCTCTCATCTACCATACATTTATTTTGTTCCTGTAAAACACTTGGAAGCATTGGTTATAACATTTCTATTGGTTTTTCCTTTCTAGAAGTAAGCATGGCTGACTGTTTCAGAGGTTGTAATATTTGCAGTATTTGGCTGATTTCTTCTCTAGTTGCATTTGGTTGGAAAAAGAAAGCATGTAGCTGAGTTCAGATGCTTCACATATTAGCCCACCCATTCTATATAAAGTCAATTTCTTCACTGAAGTGCAGAAATCAAGTAATGGCCTCCCAGTCAGTTGTTGCAAGCACAGGATAGTATGAGTACTCATTAATGTTGACACAGTGTTATCACAGCAAATTTAGCTCTTTGTGCTTCCTGAAAAACCTAGTATTTCAAGACTCTTAGTTAACGTTTTTTTAAAACAATATGGTAGCAGAGATGAAGTGGTTGACCAAGAACCCCACTGCAAACTTGAATTGCTTTTGTTTTTGTCTTGTGTACTCTAAAGGCAAATGGTGTAATGCGCATGTGTCCATAGAAAAAAAAGTATATCTAATTATCAATGTGAGTTTAGTTCAATAGCGTAACTGATGTAAATCCACTTCCTACAGATTTCTTTCCCAGAACTCTTCTTTTGCTCCTTCTGTTACTGTAACTTCCATACTTCTGCCAACCAAAGAAAAGCATCTTTATTGTGGTTGATCTGGGGCAACAGCACCGCTGACTGGAAGAACAGCCTAGTTGGCCAGCTGGTTGGTGCCAGACAGACTGGGTAGCAGCTGAGATTTAGTTGTCTTTTCCTCAGAGGTTCTGCTATTTTGGAACACTTCGTCTGGGTTTGTTCTTCAGATTTGTAAGAGCTTAATTATCTTTGAGGTTTCTAGGCTGCCATCAGCCTTTGAACCAGCAAGTTCATTTACCCAATTTTATTAGCGGGGACCAGATGGGTCTGTTTGCAAAAGGCTTGTTTCCTTAGAAGAACAAACTGGAAAACCCAGTGACCTTGAATGCACTTGAAGTTGCAGAGGTTTGATTTCACTTGTGGTCCTTTCCAAGGGCTGAGATTAAACGCTTCAGTTAAATATATTTTCTGTTATTATGAGAATTTTAAAAATTATGTTTCCAAGTGCTGTTTGAACTAACTGAAATGAGCATGTTTCAGAACAAGCAGGTCATTTTTCACTTCATTGTTACTAGGCTTTCAGTTGGATTATTTTTTCCCATTTAAGAGTTCTATAAAAAAAGGCTTGAGCAGGGTAAAAGGGGACAGATATTACACAACGAACTTAAAACTATGTACATAAGCATGTGCAAACAATCGAGAGTATTTCAACGGTAGTGATACCATTTTTATGTTGAAGAGCAAATGCATTCACACTTCCCAAATGCATGTCTTTCATGTGCAATAGCTCATGTTTCTGGGAGAGAAAAAAGTGATTTCTGAAAAATAAATGCCAGGCACAAACTGAAACTTTGTCTCCTACCATGCAAATGGATTTCATGTTGGACTAATTGTCAATAGAGGATCTTTATGTGAGTGCCCAGTCAACTGCAAAGGTAGCAATCATTAAGGAGAACTAAGAGTTTTATCCATTTATAATATATTAGTTGTGGCAACAAGACAGGTATTGATTATCTTTTTATTTTGAATTTGACACAGTCAAGTAAGTCAGCACTTCACAACCTAGATAATGAGCCCCTGAGTTTAATATGAAATATGGAGACAGAAATGCAGAGTTCACGTTTGCTTCTTGCAAAAGAAAGCTGATTGAAGCCTTTCCCTTGAAGGGGACTGCGTGTAAACAGCACCACAAGCGTGGATATATTTATATGTATTGCTTTCATGATGTGTTGAGAGACTAGCTTTGAGAAAGTCTCTGTATTGTCTACTCTTAGAAAATTACTTTATTAAGACAACATTATGAAAGAAAGGATCTGATTATACAAGAACTATATGTTTCCAGTATATCTCCCAGTCTTAAGATATGATCATATCAGAGGAGAAAGTAACACAAAATGGACTCTTATAGGACAGTTGGTGCAAATGTCCCAGCCAAATGCCAGATCAAAACATTTCTTTTTCCTTTAATTCTTGTGGTAGAACCAATAAGATATGATAGTGGGTTTTGTCTTTCCTAACATACTGAAGACACGCTGCATTTCTGAGCTGGTCATATTTCTGTGTCTGTAAAGTGATTCCAGGGTATCTCTGCTCTTCTTCCCTGGCTGAACCAAGTATAAAACGTGAACTCTGACGAAGAGCTGCAGTAGAAGAATTTCCGTGTCAGCTGGGGTGTAGTTCTCTCTAGAAGAATTTGTGGTTTGTTTTCTAACCTTTATTAAAATTAATTTAAAAATTGGCTACATTGCTGTTCTTTGCCTTTACAGGACTCATGGGGAATTTAACCTGCCTTTATGGCAACTGCCTGGTCTCTGCACGGTTCTGTATCCCCTTCTGCACTCATGTCCCAATGATTCATCAGATGTGATAGGCAAATAGGTCTAATGCCAGCATACAGTCTTAGTTTCTATTACTTTGACTGCTTCTTTTTGACACATTTTTGTTCTAGCAACTACTCCAAAAGATCTAAAGGTATACAGAAGTTATCTTGGCAGCTGTTAGCTAGCCCATGAAATGTGCTGCAGCTTTAATGAGATCATATAGATCTTAATATATCCATATAATTATATATATTATATAATATATATATTTGCTAACTATTCACTCATTTGCCTTCTACCTCCTACAGAATTTCCACTTACACATATGGTGAGCACATAACTGTGGTGAAACGATCTCACCACCTGTTGTTTTAAAATAGCACAGATGCTTATTAATGGTCCTTCCATGATACTGTTTATAGTACATGTTAAACCTCACTTAAAATACTGTGGATCGTGTTGGTAAAGGATATTATTACTTCAGCAGCAGCCTTAAATTGATTCCTGTTCAGCATCTTGACTTAACTTGTCGGTCGTTAGTAGGTAGGAGAGAGGTAAACTCCAGAGCAGAGTCAAAGCTGTGATGCTCATTGAGTGAGCTGTCATGGAATCCTTCACAAGGTGTTCTGTGGAAATGCCTGCTGCCTTGTGGATAACTAGGCAACCCCAAGAGCTGCAAAAATCATGAGCACACAGATTGGCTGCGCTCAGAAGCCTTGTGCTCAGCTGATGTGAATTCCTTCAGGCCAAGCTCAACAGCACTTTCACACTTCAAAGCAAGGGAAAGCAAATAATTGCAGAACTTTAACCTTGATGAAGACTCTTGCCTAATATATATGTATCTTTTTGTCATGGAAAAGTCATTTCTAAACTGACTAAATTAATTTCAGGTATATAAATATTCCATTAACTCCTGGTTTTTTTTGTTCAATCTCATGGGTCACTTGGATTCTCAGTTTTGCTTTCAAAGAATTTCTGGAGTTCTGCCTAATATTTCTGGTCTGCAACTCTCTATATTTGTTTAGAATTTTTTTTTTTTTTCTAACCCAGTCAAAGTGGAAGTTAAAAATGTCTTTCTTCTTTGAAATCATCTATGCACAGGTAGGCCAAGAAAAATTCTTGATGTTAAGTGTCAGTTTGCTGAGATGTAAATTTGAAAGTGCAGTCAGGCTAAACAGACTCAGCTGCTTTCAACCTTCCCGAGGTGCTTGCTTGAGGCACAGAAAATTCTTGGTATCTGTATGTTCTAGTGAATTCCAAGGAAGTGCTTTTATATACTGAAAAAAATATATAACAGAAAAAGGAACAAAAGATGTGTCTCATTCAAGTTTAGCAAAAACTCCTCATAACTAGTAGGATGAGTAACTTTGGATTTTTTGTGATTTTTTAAAAATGAAATATATATGAAAACTTTTTTCCTGTGGTACATGACAGATGGCATTGATTGTTTGTGTTTAGTGTTGCTAATAAATTAAAGAGTAGTTGTTCATACTAGAACAGTGACTGTCAGATGCCAGTTCCAATTATATAGGATGAGAAAAACCTCTTCAGTAGAAAAACTCTGTGACATATTACAGTGTAGCTTGTAAGAATATAAGTTTGCTATTGAAATAAGATGGCTGGCAAAATTCCAGTAAAGGATGCTTAGAGAAGTAATGAAAAAATTAGGTGGAGTAATCATCTTTTGATACAGTCTCCCAGTGTTTGGTGCTCAGCATTGATTAGGAGTTCCGTGTGCATAAAGCAATGTTTGCACTATTACATTTAATTGCAGGAGGCATCGTGTCCTCACTGCGTGTGTTCAGTTGATCTAATTTCTGTTCACAGGCTCCACAGTATCCTTTGGCATGATTCAGAGCATGTGGAGTGTAAGGAAGAAAGTCTCTTTGTTTTCCCTTAAAATTTGTTGCCTAATGGTTTAATTGGGGGCCTTTTTAATTGGCATGATGTGAGTAATGTTAAACAATTGTTTCTTTTTCAGTTTCTCACGAGTCAAGATTTTCTGTCACACTCTTTTTCCTCAAGAACAGAGTTGTCTTCCTGTATGTACTCTTTCTGCACATATGGACTCTATTTCATATTTGATTTATTCTTTGGCACTATTTTTATACTTCCTGAAAATTTATTTCTGATGTGCAGAATTTAGAAACTCTATTTAGTAGTACAATAATTTCATACTTATGTCCCATTTCTTTCCCATTTTTTCACTATGCTTATTTTTTTCCGGTTACTAATTATGTTTCAATTGGTCTGATCTCTTGTATCCCTATGAGGTTCCTTTTCATTGTAGGATCAATACAGTAATATGTTTGCATGACATTAAGGTACTGGTGCCATTAGCAGGAGACATAAAAGTTGAAAGGTGGATAGCAGAAATGCATTTTAAATGTAGGAAAGAACAAACTGCAGTGTGTAGCCTTACAGAGAAATTCAGTCATAAACCCTTTGTTTTGTGTTACTCTTGTTTTAAAATAGTTGGATGATGGCAGCTTTACTGAGTTGGGCTAATGTTTTTGAGCTCAGACACGGGAAGCAGAAAATAAGTGAATAGGATTTGTAAATGCATATAAGAATTGGAGCATGTGAAAATAATTCAGACTCTAAAAGGCGGGCATAATGTGAAACACTTTATTTAAAAAAAAAAAAAGCAACAAACCACACAAAACCAAAAATAGACTGCTGCATTTTAAGTAACTGTTATTTGTAAGGTCTCATGGAGTCAAAGCGTGATAAGAGATGTGAATGGAGTCTGCATAAATATAAAAGCTGTATGACTTGAGAAAGAGACATAGCTTATCAAAATGATTACAACATGCCTTTAAAGCCTAAGGGAACTACAGCTTTTTGTCAGTGAAATAAGCCCATTTTATCATATATTTGTTTATATACAAGCTAATAATGTTTCCAAACACCAAAACCTTTTCCAAGCAAAATATTTGTCCTGAATAGGGAGTTCTTTTAAGTTATTCTGAATAGCTCGAGGCTTTATGGAACACTCTTTTTTTTGGTTTTTTCCTTTTCCTATGTGTTTATTTGCCTGCAGGGAGTACAGGTGCTGATTTACTGAATGGCACCTATAATATTATACAATACTAAGAATTGTATTGATGTCATTCACTTTAAGTGACAATATGCAAAAATAATGCCACCACTGCTACGTGTCCTTTTAAAGTCTAATTTTTCTGTCTATACTTAATGTGGTACTTCTTGGGCCTGACTGAGGCAATGGGAATATTCTCTTCAATTTTACAAAAGCAAAATCCCTGCTACATCATGAAAAACAGGTGCAAAGCCTTCAGTCATCCCCGACTCGTGCACAAAGCATCTCCAGGACAGATAAAAGTTTGAATGGGTATTTATAGAAGATGAACATGATAGCCTGCACCCAGAGAAACACTGATACTGTAAGAAACTTAGGCATGTAATATCACTTCCTCACTGATACTTTAGTATTCGTTACATGTTCATGTAACAGTAGGCTTTTAATATTAGCTAATAATGGCGAATGACTTCATTAGCATTTAAGGAAGGAATTGAAACTGTTTTGCATGGTATAATTCAGTAGCTAATTGTCACTCCAGAAGATACTTTTCAACTTTACACTCTGCACTCTTAGGGAATTGCTGTACAGACCAAAGAGCAAGAAGAAACATTTTTGTTATCCTCTTTTTCTCAGATACTGGAGAAATGTGTTATTTATGTAGCCCCTTTCATCATGGAAGATCTCAAAACGCTTTTCAGCACTTCCATTTTCATTTGCAATATTTGGAAATAAGGGATGAAAGCTGTTACTTAAACATTGTTTTCCCGCAGTTGTATAGCCAATAAGACTGCAGATCAGGGAGTTACTTATGCAAATCTCCAGAAAAAGGTACTGATTTCTGATGACTGCTGCAGCACGCTGAACCATACTATTTCCTTCCAGGCAGAAAATTCTTTCCTTTCACTTTTGTGCCTCATAGAAGCAATTTTTGAAGACCATTCATCCATTACAGACTGCTGCTCTGCTTGTTAAGCAGAGTTTCTAGCTGGATAACACACTATGCAAATATATTTTGTGTAAGTTTTCTAGGCTCTTGAAGTCCACTCTTTCTTTGCATTTCTGTTCTTCCATCCTCCTCTAGCATTCTTGGTCTGGCAAAGACAGGGACTGGTACTCGTTTTGCAAGTATATTTTTCTACTGAATTTTTTAGTGTAAAATTTTTAAGTTGTGTCCCTCTTGGTAGCACAATATTTCTTAACTACTGTCTTGAATGTTTATTTGGAGACTAACAGGTAGCATACTTTAAATAACTGCATGTGATTTCTTAAGCCAACTACAGGGAGGAATTCTAGGAAGAAGAAAACTTTGGCACTGTTCTGAGGTCCGTGTCCAAATGAATGCCCATCTTCCTGTGGTGGTATGTTGCTTTGATTTCCTACAGCAATGGGAAAAAAAGAAGTGCCAAAAACGTTCCAAGTTTTCTTTGATTTCTAGACTGTGCAATTTGAACACTGTGTATTTTTTGATCCTGAGGCTCACCTGAGCACTTTATTTTAGTGTCCAAGCGTGTTTCTGGCAAGTAAGCTCTTCTATCCAGCTCCCCTTGAGAGGAGCAGTTGCCTGTGTCTCTGTGCTTAGTTGTGATTCATTACACTCTCAGGGCTGCTCTTCAGTGTCATCTTTCATAAT
This sequence comes from Falcunculus frontatus, assembly GCA_013398115.1. Lineage (NCBI taxonomy): Eukaryota > Metazoa > Chordata > Aves > Passeriformes > Falcunculus > Falcunculus frontatus. Next base: position 540,042 of record VZRV01010565.1, read on the forward strand.
TCTATTCTTGTATGAATTTTGGTGGCAAGTATGGAGTTTCTGAGTTTGGGTGGCGTTTTTTTTGTATGGAATGGCAATCAGCAGGATCAGAGCTGCAATCTTTGCTTTCAGTTAAACAATGTCTGTGAACAGTGCTGAGGGCTAGGACAGTTTCATATATCACTGTAAAACTGTTGCCAAGGATTTTTGTGCGTTTTTGACTTATGTCAACCTGTTCTTCTGAACAAGGCAAAACTTGTTCTGGGAATTGTTGTGGGTTGGATGCCATTTCCCAGTAGGTGATTTCAATGTTGTTTAGAAAATAAATTCTCCTTTTAGAAGCCTCTAAGTTTACCTGACTCTCCTTTGATGTGGCTGCTGTTGAGACAGGCCAGATTTTTAGCTAATTTGTCTGGCTTTTCTCTGTTCGAACTGCTGAAAACAGTGGAATCATTCTATGCATCCTGTGATACCTGTCTTTCAGCTAATGTTGCTTCTGTGACATTCTTCTTGAACACTTAATCATATCTGCCATTTGTTCTGTTGAAGAAACTTCAACTTCCATCCCCCTTTCTAAAGTATTCCTGTTCTGCTCATAGAGCAGTAATTTCAGTAAAGTGTTCTGTTTTGTGTCTATTTTTGAGCATATTTGAAAGCCTTTTTAAGGAAAGCAGAAATATTTTGGAGTATCATGGTTTTCATAGTAACGGGTATAGATACTTTCATTAGTTTTACTTTCTACATGTGGGGTTTTTTGTGAGAGATGTGAAAATCCAAGATAGTCATAATTTAGCACCCTAAATTTCTGGATTATCCCTATATAGTGCTAATTTATAATATAATTAACATTCTGATAACAGTGGCCAAAATATTAGAGTTTTATTTTGTCACCAAGACTCCTCTGTTGTAAGAGATCCTTTTGTAAGCAAGGACATAGATGTGGACAGGTTGGAAAGTTGTTAATAGGAGTTAAATGTCACCAGAAGAATGGGAGGGTGGATCTAGTGCATGTCCTTCTGGATAAGACAAAAATATAAGATCTAAAAACTTAATTGTATACACAAAGTCATGTTGATACGTCAGTTGTTTGTCATATCAGTGACAATAGTGGCTGACTTTTTCTCTCTTCTTCCATATGAAGTGCCATCTCTGTGGAACTAACAAGTGTGAGCCCAATATGAGTGAAGGAGTAGTTCCTTTTACGAAGATTAGTAATAGCAAAATTTGAGTAACCCAAAGTAAAGGTACCTGTGATCTCCGCTCTGAGCTTTTCCTCTCCTTTTTTCTTCTCTGCATGTATATAAATTTGGGTATTAGTTAGGTGCTTCTGTCTTACAGTTTGGGCATAAAGGCTTCTTACACAAGCTAAGCAACAAAGGCTTCTGTGTTGGGTTTTTTTGCTTTGTTTTTCTTATAGGTTTCTACTATTCTCTCCAACTGGCCAGCTCACTGAAAGCCAAAATCTTACACTTGGCTTGAAGGCTGTTTATATCTAACCCAGCTGATGTATCACTAAGGGAAAAAGTATTCAGGGAAGCATGAAAAGATTCAGTAGGATTAAATAGCAAAGCATAAGGGTTTATTCCATGCAGGAGCAGCCTTTGAATGCTAAAAGCAGGCTAAAGAAAGAGACATTAATTGTGGGAAGTTAATGTAAAATGGGAATCATAAGAGAGAATTTTTCAAATCCTTTCAGCTACTGAAAGCATTGAATCAGAGGTCTTAGGTTTACAAGTGATCAAGCATAAAGAGAGATAGAAAAGAAGCCTGTTAGGGATAAAGTAAAATTGTTGAAGTGGCTGTTACATATACCTGCCCACAATCAGCTGAGTGTGAAAATAGTCTCGTCTCCTACCCTTTACAATGGTTTTAGACACATTTGACCAGAATTGTTGCTTATTTAAGGTTGCATGAATGACATCTGAGAGTGAGACAGAGTTGAAGTCAGTATCCATGTGGTTCTATAAATAGAGGAGGTTGCATGCAAGACCTTGCTGAATGCTGGCTTGTCTATTAACTGAAAGGGCTAACTATTCACAAGCTTAATTCAAGTTTTATTCCTTTAGGCGCTTGATTGTTCAAAACTAAACCAAGGCTGAACACCGGTTACTTTCTTTTTGTATTTCTCCTTCCATATTTACTGGTTGCTTCCAGAGCTTCACGTCAAACTTGACGTAAACATAATTCTCGCTTTTGTAGTCATTTGCTTGATTTCACCTGGGAAGTCTACACACAACTATATCTGACAATAACCACTTACTCCTGAAGGATCCTTTGTCGTCCTCTAAAAAGTCTTTTGTCTCTGAAAACACAAAAGGAATAAACAAAGACTGGAATAAGCTCTGAAGTGCCAACTGAGTGCTTCACCATGTGCACTTGGGTAATGCACAGCACACTTACTTGGACTGTGCACATGTGCATGTCCTTTCCATGGAAACTGGAATGATGGTGCAGAGAATGGGAATGCCTAGGTCTCATCCTGACATTTAATCATGACAAGTCTGCAAAGTAATTTGCAAACAAGGCCATGTGAAACATGCAACTTTAATATTTGGTCTCACTGACTGGTGTGTTTTGCTGCTTTTTCTACAGGTAAACTTCTTTTTTTCTAAAAATTTCTTATAATTTTAAAAATGACAAAAGCTAGTCTGCTACCTGCACTGAGTAATACTTCAACCCTTCCATTTGCTGGAGCAGGTCCAGAAGGATCTATCAGAAAGCATGGTTTAGCCCTAGTTTTCTGATGAAAGTACCTGTTTTGGCAAGTAGTTTCTATTTCCACAATTGCTTGGAAGAGGATGTGGTTGATGCTTTCCCATCTATCTGAAGGTAAATAAAAAGAATAGATTTATACTTAAAAGGCTTATCTTAACATGCAAACCTTCTACCAAGTGCTTTAAGGGGGCTAAAATTGTGTTCCTTCAAGTAACCCATTTCAGAAAGAAAGTAGTTAACCAAATTGTTATTTGTAGTTTTCAGTACTCAAAGTGCCTTTTTGAAAAGATACTTCACCTAATAACTGAAATAATTTTGACTCCTTCCTCAGGCTTCCTGGGAGAAGACATAGGCAAGAGAGTTTTTATATTCAAGGGAGATTTTTCTACAAGCCTTTGATGAAGTCCACTTATTGCTATGGAACATTTTTAATATTCGTCTCATCTTCACATGGCATCTGTGACAAATTTTCTAGTCTTTTTCTCTTACTATGTGTGTATAAGCTACCAAAAGGAATGGAATTTATTTGTGCCACATCGTTGGATAAACTTGCTTAAAAAAACCCAAGCGTTACTCCAATTTAAATTAAACTGTTCACCATTCCTTCTTCCATGCTTCTGTACTCTTCACTTAAATATTTTTGGAATAGCAAGGAAATGACAGAAGTCAAAAGAAAGCTAATCTAAGATCTTCTACAAAAAAAGGTAAATATAGTGACTTAGTCACCAAGGTCTGTTGGTCTGATAAATCCCAGGCAAAACAGTGGAAAAAGCAAAGCTGTAAGTGTAAAGTATATTGAAGGACAAGATTATAATTTATGCAAATCACTGATGGCTAATGAAAAAAGATCCTGTCAAAGAGACCCTGACATGCTGGCTTTACGTATTTTGGAGGTTACAAGAGATACACTATTAAGCCAGTGAAAACTGAAGTTGAAGCTAATTCCCCTATGCCAGGCAAACACGGTGGTAGTTTCATCACTGTTCAGCATTCAGATGTGTTAAGTTCATGCCTATGACTTTCACACTGCAGCTTTTTTTGTACCTGTCCTGTATGTGTGCTGAATAACTTCCCAAAAAGTAGTTCATAGTGGTGTTTAGATCAGTACTGGCCCAGACTGTAAGCAGCTCCTCCTGTGTCCACTGTGAAAAGATTCCTAAAAGATGGAGTTGAGTCTTACCTCCTCAGAAAATCCAATATCTGTTTGAAGGAAAATGCCTGGTTTTCCCGTTTTTCTTCTGTCTCTGCAATGTTTGCAATATTTGTAAGTGTTCCCTTACTTTTCTGTCTCTTCCCGGACTACCACCCCCCTCCCTCACATGCCCCACCAAGAAATAAAATCACGAGGGAAGATTTTCCTACAGCAGAGAGTAGAAACAGAATTCAGAAGTGCTCAAAAGAGCTGTGACTATCTGGAGAGCTACATGATTTCATACAGCTTCTCTTTTGCACCAGTTGGAAAAAATTGTTTTCTGAAAACTGATAACTTACCTAGACACAAATCTTTCTTTTGAAATAAAATTCTGAAACCAAAGAAATGCAAACTAAGTTTACTTGTTCAAAAGTGTTGGTACTCAGAATATGTAAGTATAGCAAATTTCTCAACAGTATCTTAAAAATACTTCTTCATAAGGTTCACTAAGAATGTTTGGTAAATGCATTCCAAGGCAGCACACAGCAGATTAAGAGATCTCTCGGACCATCTAAAAGACCTGCATGACTAGTGCTTTTTTGTCTGTTTACATGTAATGCATCTGTGATCCTGTTAATTGCAAACTTCCATATTAATCTACTAAAATGGTCCCTTTCTTGCTGTAAAACTATCAAACTGTTGAAACAATGAAACTGGACATTTCTGTTTCTTTCTGTATGACTCATCACTTTGTTTTCCTCATTTAAGTGTTTTACACCTCATTGATTTCTTGTCATTATTTTGTGTGTCTTAGTTCTTTTTACTTTGTTTGTACTGGACAATAAGAACTTTGTTTTATTTGTCTTTTTGCATTTTAAACTTTGGTACAGGCTGTTCTCAATTAGAGCTCCTTGTTCCATCTACAACAGAGTGAGATTCTTTCAGGCATCAGTGTGTTGCCTAAAAATCAAGAGAGTGGTTTAATGTCCCACTCTCTTCCCTACTCCTCTTGCAGGAGAGACAATGAAATCTTGACTGCTATGAAAACAGACGACTGCCAGCTGTGCCACATGCACGTTACCTAGTAGCATGAAGAGAACCTCTTCTATCTGTTGCAGTCAGAGGATGCTGACTGGGTCTTTCAAATTAATTATTAAAAATAGCACATGAAACGCAGGATGAAGAAATGCAAAGAAAAAGCTCACCAATTATAATGAATAAGATCTTTCAAGAAGTCTCTGAGAAGCAGCTTAGGAAAAAAAACAAAAACAACACAAACCAAAAAACCACCAAAAAAACCCCAAACACCAAACAAAAAGCCCCCGAACCCTCTCACTTTAGAACATACTTATTTTTCAGTGCTGTGGCCAGAACACCATATGAGAGTTGCTTTTGCAGAATCCTTTGTTTTCAGCCTCTAGCAGTTCCAGATCACTCTGTGCTTGTATCCCTCCCCCTTCTTCTTGTTTTCTCTCAAAGAGCAAATATGAGGTCAGCTCTGGGCTCACACCGTATGGCTGAGAGATTGTTTCGTACTATACATCTACTGCTTTTTTTCCTAGCTTCCTTTACAAATTCCTAGGATGAGGAAACCTCTCTTCAAAAATACATAATTAAGTCATTTTTCCCAGATGCTGTTAACAGATAAAATTTCTTACTAGTGTTTTATTTTACTACTTCATAAATTCTTTTGAAAAGAAAACCTTATTTCAATGCCTGTTTGCCCTTTATGTTCCAAAGGCTTGCTTGTGGGCCAGTTTATAAATGAGATCATGGTTCTGCCTCTTGTACTATGCTACTGAGCTTGTAGGTATAGTATATATGTAAGACTTTGTTAGATAGAATGTGTATATGTATTAAAAGCAACATGCATAACAGCCTTTAAGCTATCATCAAGCTGAAGGCCAGAGAATATGTGTTCTTGCAAGTTTAGGAGTTAAGTATGCAAATCCTCATCTTCTCTTGAGAAATTACATATTTTTGACTGTATGGGTAGAATCTGATGAGAATTCAGCCAGTGAAAATTCTCTAGTAAAGTTAATTAAAACTGGTATCCTGAGAACACTTTGCATTAATTTTGTATCAGATTATACTTCTACTTTCTGCAACCTTAATTAATCAAGTATTAATGGTTACTCAATCTAGAGCACTGTTTGGGGCTAAAAAATATCAAGGGGTATGTTCCTAATTGAATACTGGTATGTGGGAGGGGAGGGGTAGGTAGGTATTGGTCCCCTTTTCTAAAGGGGAAATAGATTCTGAGCAGAAGGCAGAGAAAGAGGAAAAGGGCAGCTGGTCCTTCAGGACAAGAAACAGCAGCAGAAAGGAGGCAGCAAAATAATTAACAGGTCTTTCTCCAGATGAGAAGGTGGCCTTTACTGTGCCTAATTACACAGACAGTAATTTAAAACATGCTGTCTTGTCTCACAGTTGGGTTTTTCAGTGCCTGGTTCATACAGGCAGACTCCTGGAGTCTCTGGCGTGTAAGCAGAAACCCAGGTAGTCTTTGCCTGAGACCACAAGCTGAGAGGACAGATTTCTTGTGAAGAGTTAGAACTCTCATCCTTTGTGGATTAATGTTGTTGTTTAATCCTCTGTAGATTAATTGCTTTGGCCTGTATGTTACCATTTTGCACTGTACCAGGATACAAAGGAGTATCAATTTCAGTGTAAACCTGGGCTCCAGTAAGCAGAAAGCTCAAATCTGATTTTACAAACTCTGTGCAGATGTGTCATTAAGAGGAAAATATTTAGTTACTTGTACTATATGTCAGGAATGAGCAAGTCTAGAACAGGCTGTACTAATGTCAGGGAATCGTCTTGCTAAGACTCAGTTATGTGTCTAAGTTGAGGGCTGTGTTTCACCTATGACATGATGATAACTTTTTAAACTCGTTAATCATGGTTTAACCAATGTTCCTGTACCCTTCACTTCTCCAGCGCTTTTAATGAGACTCGACTCTTGAGCCAAGAAAGTTATCTGAGAACTACATACAGCCTTTAGGAAACTGAATTCAAGACTCTAATCTTTCCTATTTTACTTAAAAACAGTAAGTATCCAGAACTGCTGGCCAGACTCTTTGTATTTGCATACCATCTGTCTCACCTAAGATCTGGTAAGTAGGACTCTCTGATCTTGAACTTGCTAAGAGGCACCGGTGTGCCATCACAATCATTCAGACAGCTGCTATAAAAGGGAAGTATTGACATGCCAGCTCAGGTTTTGTGGAGGCTACAAAAAACATGAGGCTGGAGCACGTGATGTACAAGCAGGGACTGCAGGAACTGGGTTTGTCCAGCATGAAGAAGACACTACAAGGAAATATAACAGCACTACCTGAGGAGGCATTCTGGAGATGTTATAGACTTTTCTTGGAGGTCTGCAACTAAAGGATAAGTGGCAATGGTCACAAGTTGCAATAAGAGAAATTCCAGCTAGATGCAAGAACAATCTTCTACTTATAAAATGGGTTAGCACTGGTACAGCTTGGCAAAATGCTTGGGGAACCTCCAGCCTTGGAGATCCTCCAAATTCATCTGAAGTCCCTGAGCAACCAGACTGAAGTTTGAGGTTAGCCTACCTATGAGCAAGTGGTTGTTGGACTTTATGGCCTCCAGATATCCCTTCCAAAGCTTTTCTGTGATTCAAAGAGTGGTGGTTTACTAGGTGTGCCTGTACAGACCTATCAGTCCTGACTCAGGGTCTGAGTTTAACTCAGAAACCTGTGTGAAGATAGGGAAGAAGTGAATCTCACTGCTCATCTTCCACATAATAACTTCATTCTAAGGAAGGAGACTTGGAATCCAGACTGTCCTCAGTCTCAAGGAACCCATGGACACAACCTCCAGTATAAAAGTTATGTTGAAACTGGTTTATCAGTTAGAACCACAATTGTTTTTCTTCTGGTCCTGTGCCTTTTTGCAGACGAGGATGCTTAACTCTTTAGTCTTACGATTTGTGTGCCTAAGACCAGGAAACCTCCACTTCTGCTCCTTAGATTAAGTGAGTTGATTTTAATGGTCTCTGGAGTAAAATACATGAGCAGTTCTGGAACACCTCTTAGCTTTTGGTGTTATGCTTAAGACAAGCTTTTCCGTCACACAGTGCTTATTTCACAGGAATAAGCTGATGTAAGATCATGCAAGAGACAGAGCTTCAGTTGCGCCTGAGAGTATCCAAATGCAGCAGAGCGATGCTCAAATGCCAAGATGAAATGGGTCTCAAACTCCGATGTGTAGAAGAGAGTGATGGCAAGCTGCTTTTCTCCTGAACCTGCAAGACGTGACCACAGTCTTTTTTGTGAAGAGATGACTTCTCTTTTTCCATATGCTGCCACATGTGAAGTTCTTACTAAGACAATGAGACGTGAACAAAATAAGCAATGCCATATTTAGGTATTAATGACTTTGTCATTGTTTAATGTACCTTACACTGGTGCAGAAAAACACAGATATGTGACAACAGGCCTTGCAAACTAAATTTATCCTTCTATGAAATCCACCCACGCAGAAGATATTCAAGAAAAGCTCCATCACATGCTGAAATCTGTGAAACATAAAAGAACTCTGGGAAGTAAATTAATTTAAATTAGTAACAGTATATCGTTCATATTGTACGGGGGGGAATGACACAAGAAACTACAGAAATTCATTAAAGAGTGTAGAATTTCAAGACTATTTTGGGGGGGGGGGGGTTTTGATTTTTCGTTTGTTTTTTAATTTTTAATTGTGAATATTGTCGACATTATTCTGGGAGAGCCTGTAGCTTCTTCTCCTGAAGTGTACTCTTTAAACAACTGCCACAGTCTTTCTGTACAGACCTGTTAAGGAAAACTACTGAAAAATATTCATTCTGGATAGAGAAAACACTTCTTTTCTGATTCTCAAAAAAAAATATATATTTGGTAGTAATGTTGCTAGTGGCATAACTTGAAGTAATCACTTTATATAGAGCACAGGTTTTTTTATTTATGGATGCTGCACTATTATAGTTTATACTTTGTTTTTCCTATTTGTAATTCTTGCTTTCTTATAACAAAACTATCACTGGGTTGTGTCTTCTAAATTCTGTCCTGATCTATTTGGTGTTAACCGTGATCAGCACAATATTTTCCAGTCTTCTTCAAAGCAAATAGAAATACCCTCCTGACATAGCATGTTTCTGGCTCTGTGTGTTTTAAGGAAAAAGATATTCATCCTTATAATGGCATAATGAGAGTAATTTTCTTAATGAAGCATGTGAGCTGACTTGGTGTACTTATTCTTCTAGATGTACCTCATCAGGATTTGTTTCTAAGAATCTTCTTGTATAGTATCAGGCATGGTTCTGTCTCTGGACCTCCTCTGCTCTGTTACTGTTTTTTTAGAGTGCCCAAGATTTGTAGGAAGAACGCAGAAAAAGAATACGGAGCTGAACAGATCAAAATATCTGAGTCTCGTATGGTTTTGCTTTAAAAGACTTGGTTGTTAGTGTTGTGACATCTGAAAGACATAATGCTGTGCTGCTTCATTAAAACTTCATGCAGTAACATTAGAGCTCAGTGGAATCTTTGATTACCTGCTTAATAATCAAACTGAACCAGTTTGCCTCTGTTGGCAGTGTAGTCATAATCTGTATTTAATCAAATTACAGGTGGTGGTTTGTTTTGTTAGTTTATCTGGGTTATTTTTTCTTGAAGTTGTCGTTTAACCAGAAAGTTAACTGAAATTGTTCCAACTAAACTTCATTGGGTAAGAAGCATTTGTTCCGTCTTGTATGTGATAAGTGGAACAGGTGTGCTTGGGTTTCATGGAGTTATGGAGGGTTGGTTTGATTTTTGACAATAAACCCCCCTTCTTTCTGCTTATATTTCTAGAGGGAATATGGTGAATACCTTTTCCTGTTCTACTGTTTTTGTCATGAGGGTGGTGTAGCACTTGATTTATCCTTGTCTATATAAATATCCTCTTTCTGTTGTCAGACTGGGAGAATCTGTTTACATATTCTCAGCAGTCCAGTTGTATCTTTTTTAAGAAAAGGAAAAAAATCCTTTAGTATTTTTTTTGTGGGGGAATTTTGATTAAGTTTGATTTTACTTTCTGTTGAACCCATTAACTTTTGAAGTCCCTTAAATGGCATCCTGAAGTAGGCCAAACAAGAGGAGAACTTACGAAAAATAGCTTTAATGAACCTAAGAATCATCATGTTATGTAGTGTGATACATGTGGAGTTTCAGGCAATAACCAAATTTGACTTTACAGATAGGTTTGTTTCATTTGGCATACGAGTCAAATGGCTAAAGGATTTGTAGTAATTTCCAAAAAAACATCTTGTCACATGTACATCACTGCTGTCTGGTTACAAATGTGTTAATCCTGTAATGACATCATGAAAAACAGCTCTGTGGAAAGGAGGGGACAAATGTCAAGATATGTGGATTCAGCAGTGCTTCACACAGGAGTGATGTGCCCAGAGTTTGTGAGTCTTCATCCAGAGGTCACCTCTGGGGAAATAGTTTTCTATTGCAGTTAGCCTTCCAGATTCTTGATATATTTTTTTTTTCCTTTCAGTGCTTTGCATGCTTAAACTTTTATATTTCATGATTAATAACTTTTTTTTAATTATATTGATTTTAATATTTGAGTGCTAATGTTAGAATAATCCTCATAGGGGGTTGGGCAAGAAAAGTGGCAAAATACAAAAGGGAGAAAATATTGCTTAGTTCTGAAAGGCATACTTTAAAGATATTCCTGACAAAGGGTTAACAAGCAAATTACTTAGTGGGAGTAGAAGCATTTTGTGAAGAAAGATTTCAAACAGACTTTGAGTCTGAGCATGGTATAGTTAAGATGTGTCTTATCAGAATCTTATTTCATTCAGACTGCTGAAAAGCTTTTCTGAACTGAAGATACATCGTCTTTCCATTTTCAGCTTGGCTCTGATTTCATTGGAATCTGATGAAAATATGGAATGTTACCCGTTGTGCAAATATCAGTGCTGTTTGTTTGAAAATACTGGCAGTGTTTCTGCTGGATAATGAGGAGGCTGTAGGTATAAGGTATGTAGTAGCAATGGAAAATTTTCTTAAAGGGAAGGGTAGAAAAGATAATTCTTGGTAGTTGAGATAGCAAATTTCAAAGTATTGCACTAAAAGTTAAAATTTACTTACCTAAAGATTACCTGTGGAGTACATGTTCAGTGAAGCTTTTAATGCAGTTGTAAATAGCCATGTTAGAAAATGTGGGATTTAATTGGTTAGGAGTAGGGGAAAAAAAGGTCTTTGCTTCTCTCACCCACCCCCGATATTTCTTCCTTTAATGTTTTTTAAAGTCTGGATGAACTTCTGACTGAGCTGCAGTCTAAGTGGGGTTTTTCTTCAACGTTTCGTCTTGAAATTTGCATTTTATCTTCATATTTTATGGGTGGTGTCTTAAATTTCAGCGTTACATTAAGTCAAATTTTCAGAAGTGATAAGAGGGCTTGCATTTGCAAGTTTATTTCGCTTCTTAATCCTAAATACTTTTACAAAGGTTAGTTCATACTAATTTCTGAAGCATAGGGTCCTTTGTAATATTTCATGTTGGTCGCCTGAAACTGAGAATATGAGTCTCTGTATTCTCTAATTATTTACCCAAACTTGGCATATGGGCAAGTGTTTTCTTTTTACCTATTGTTCTTTTGGAATGTTTACTTTATGAACAAGCTAATCAATGCTTAGAGTAGACCCACAAACAAACGTTACCTCTTGCAGGGTGTTTGCATTCTTGGCACTTCTGGCTCTTCTAAGAGGCATTAGTTCAATTGAATAATATGGTGTGATCTTGAAAAAAACTTGTGATTTAGTTTCTATAGTGAATGCTTTCCTGGAAGTAGCCTGTAAATTTGAAAAACTGGTATATCCTCCTCTTTTACCCTTCTTGGTACAGAAACCTAAAAACGTTAAAGCTAATCTTGTATTAATATTATTTAAAATAACAGAAAAGATTCATTGTCCTCTCTCATATAAACAGGGCTACAGTCTTGAGGAAAAACACATTGATTCTGATGTCTATAACACGGTTACAGTGATCATGAGCACTGAGTTTTTCTTGGTCTGTAGTGGTAGAGAATAGTGCCTTACTGTCTGTCTCTTGTGGTGTGAACATGCTTATCCACATAGCCTCTGCTTGGAAAGAGGCTGCCTCCTATCAGCTGTGAGATACCGGGGGTGAGATCCTCACATGTTTGTGATTTCTAAGTCTTAAGTGAAGGAAAGTGACAAGAGGGCAGGCTCAGGAGTTAGTGGAGTTTAGGGAAGATGCTGGAAAGCCCAGTAAGTACTTATGGTCATTTATAGCCACTGAGCATCTTCTGACATATATGAATTTTGTTGTTGGGTAGGTGTTGGCGGTGAGGTGGCTTTAGGGGCAGCCTCTGTGAGGAAAGGCCAGGGCTGCCCCATGCTTGACACAGATGAAGTCAGCTCCATGGATTTACTGCAGGATACAGCTGAGCCCCTCAGCCAGGACAGTGGTGTCTCTGGGAAAACTGGGAAGATATTTAAGCAAGGGAATAAAGAAAACAAAACACACAGGTGGAGGAGAAACAAACAAAGAAAGTGAGACACAGCACAAGGAACACAAAGGTTGAAGGAAGAGGTGGAGATGTTTTTCCAGGCACCGGAGCAGAGATTCCACTGCAGCCCGTGGAGATGACCACAATGGAGTAGGTATAGGAGTAGGTATTTGCCTGCCAGTGTGTGCCACACCAGAGCTCCCTGGTGTTTCCTGAAAGAATTCCAGCCCACACTGGAGCCTGTGGGAGCAGCCCATGAGAAGGACCAATGCTGGAGCAGGGAAAAAGTGTGAGGAGGAAGGAGCAGCAGAGATGAGCTGTTACGGAGTGATGTGACTGCACATTCCCATTCCCCATCCCCTTGGGCTGCTGGGTGATGGGGAGGGGGTAGAGCAGTCAGAACTTGAAGAAGTAAAGCTGAGCCTGGGCAGAGGCAGGGTGAGAGAGAGTAGGGGACTGCTGTGGAGGGAAGATGTTGTTTTAACTTGTCTTTGTTTCTCACTATCCAAACCTATTTTAATTGGCATTAGGTTAGTTTTCCCCTAGTGGAGTCTGTTTTGCTAGTGCTGATAATTACTACAATGTCTCCCTGTTTTTATCTCAACCCACTGGTTCTTTCACTCTTTCATCTTACCATCATCTCCCTTGTCCTGTTGAGGGGCAGTGAGAGAGCAGAGTGAACATCAGCCAAGGTCAACCCACAAGTGGTTCTTTAAAGCCAATTATTTCACAAATAAATAGACAAAAGGTTTGGGATGGAAGGCAGTTCTCTTACAGCTTATAGGAAATCTGCTAAGCTTACAGACTCTACTGCTAAATATGTCTAGATGAAAGTAGTTGCGCACATGGAGTAAATAATTAATGATACACACCTCGGCAGGTATACATACATATATTTACATGGGTAGATAAAGTCATATTCAAAGTTCTCTAACCCTGAACACTCAAACTATTGCATAGGAACATTACTGGTTTCTACCAGTTTCCTCTGGTGTTATGGTCCTTCATGTTTTTCTAGGTATAAAGGTGGACAGTTGTACTTGGGATGGGATAGAGGCTTACAGGTAGCTATCAGCATCCCAAGATTTTTGCCAGGACGAATGACAACTATAAAATAAATAAAAATAAAATAAGTCCCATCTCTCAGAAGACTCTTCAAGTTTATTTTCTTCTTGCTCAGTCTGAGAGTCCATTTGTTTTTGTTTTCATGCACTTTCTTACTGTGCTTCTTTGTTGCTAAAGTTTAGCTTTTACTCGAACAAGGCACTTCCTTAGTGACTATGAGATATGGGTTTCGTTGCTTCAGATTTTGAGCAACATTCTTTTATATTTTTACCTTCTTCCTCTGAACTTATACCTGCAGCTTGCCTTTTGTGGGGATCCAGGAACTCACATCTGTGGATGATTCTTAATCTTGAGAGGTTTTTCCCTGTGCCAGGATTTAAGAAGTGGAAGTCTTAAGAAATATTCTGCCCACATATGCATTCTTACTGTAAGCAGACAGCTGGTACTTCGTTTCATTATCCACCAGCAGGTAGTAAAAAGGAGGGAATCTGTGATTTGCATGGCCTCGAAGCTCGGGTAAGCTATTCAAATACAGACGGATTTGTGTAGTCTGACAACATGAATTCCTCTCAGGAATTTTGTGAGGGTTTCTGTAAGTTCTCCTGTTTCTGCTTATACCTCTGTGTTTATGCTGATATCCAGAAAACATGGCTTACGCGTTACTGTATTTTATTGAGTTTGTGCGTACGGCAAGAACTGTATGTTCTGATTCTTCTTAGGCTTTTCTAACATTTCTTAGTGCTCAGCAACTTCTGTGAGAGTTGCAAGGTAGAATTAAGAACTTGAGCTGCAGGAAATATGTGTTTGTTTGGATAACTTTTCTTGGCATGAATATAAAATGTCTACTGTATGTGGTTTTTAATAGGCCATCTTTTAAAGTGATTGAGCAATTTGTTAGGGTTGGCTGAAATCAATGAGGTTTGTGAGAGTCCAGAAAATTCTATTTTGTTTATATGCTTCCATCACTGGCTTGTCAATTGCCCAAAATGTTACCTCCATTTGGCAGTTTCTTTTTGTAGATGAAGAATTGGGACATTAGAGGAATATGAGTTCAGTATTTGAGCTTTAATTTCACTTGAAATTGGGGCAAAGAGAAATATTTGACCATCAGATTCAAAGCTGTAACTATCAGTGATTTTAAGTAGCTGTGGTTTGCAGACTTTGTATGTTCCTCAGTTGTGGTTGGGTATTATGTTTGTCAGGGTACCTGGGTTTGCATCTAGAAGTGCATCTTAAATCTGAGTATTATGGACAGATTGTGTAATGCAGCACAATTGCTAATTAAATATTATTATATGCAAGCTAATTTTTTTTTTTTTTTTTTTTTTTTTATAGTTTCCATCTAGTTCCAGCACATGGAAACTTGTCAGGAAAGTACTCTGTAGTGCATAGTTCTCAGTACAAAGTGTACAGAATGTTCCTAGTTGACAAAGGATTATTTAGCAAGAGAGTTGTTTGTTTTGATTTTTTTCCTCTGCTTAATTAGATTATTTTTTTAAATGTGGACATGCAAAAGAGGTTGATAAGGTTTCTTTCTTCTAGCATATTGTGGCAAATGTAAGGGATTTCTTCTGGCTAGGTTAGAAATTATTTGGCATATCTTCCAAATGCCCATAAATACTGCAAAGTATAAAATACAAATTGCACATAATAACCGATTTCACCATTATAGAGAGTTCTTTATTAATGCTTTCTTCTCCTCCACCTGCTTCTGGGTCATTTTTGAGATATCAAACTCGTTGTTGATCCTTCCAAGTGTTGCTGCTGTTCAGGACTTCATCTCTTTGCTTTCAAAACAATACCATTACAGATCTGAGTCTGAGCTGTACTACTTATGTGGTTTTAAAGAATAGAGACTTGAAGTGCATCACTCCGGGAGAGTCCCACTCACTAAACCTTGCTGAATCATATTCTTGGATAGCTTGGCTATTATGCATGTATGTGGTTATGCATATGAATGTGGAAAATTACCCCTTTAAGCCACCTCCTGCATTTGGTTTTGAGAAGCCTAGCACAGTCCACTCCATTTAAGAAAAAGTCATCTTTAAGACTTGCAAACAGTATGAAATTACTGCTTTCTTTCCCCTCTTCCTTTAAAAGACTGCAGGTGGACTTGCCTCTGCAGGGACCTTAATTTAAACCTTGCTCTTATTTTCTCTGGCTCTGACAAACATCTTTCTCTTTACCTCAATTCTGGACTGACACACTGCTCTCTGTAGATGCAACTGCTGCTGAACATGCTAAGGTGAACAAGAGAGAGAAAACAAAAAGAGGTAAAATATTTCCTTTCATTAAAATATTCTGTACTGTTAGACTTCCTTCCTTTGATCCTTCAGCCTGGTGCACTGTAAGGCGTTTGGCCCTCTGGAATTAATCAATGCTTGATTAAGAGACTTGTGTTTATATTGTTCTATGTATTTTTACAGAGATTAATTAACTAAAGATTCCCAATTACGCCAGCTATAAGAAAACAAAACATATTGTTCCACTCTTGAAGCAGCAGCACTAGGAAGGTTGTAACAAGAAAAATGCTGTTGAAGGCTGGAAAGATTGAAGATTTCACAGGACAGTTTCTCAGGGGCTGGTTGAAGATACCTCAAAAGGCAAATACAGATCCAGTTTGTGATGTCTGTAGTGTGATTTTAAAAATTTGGAACTTTTCTGAAAGAATTCTAAAATCAACTTATTTGATAATGAATTGCAGTAAAGAATATTTACATATGTATTCATTCTGTTGAGATGATTAAATTTATAATAGACTTTATATAAAGAGGGTTCATTTTTCCTGAATGGTGACATACTCTAAATAGAGAACTTTTATTTTCCCTTGAATGAAATAGAAAAAACAATTAAGAATATTTTTTCCCCCGATAAATATATGGCTCTCATATGCAGGAATAACATCTGGCAAAAATACAGGAATACTTGTGGTATTTACCTCCCTGTGAAAATGCAGCAGGTATGTCCAGAATTTTGCAAGTAGTAACATTGGTTTTTTTAATCTTAGGTAGCTACCAATACTTCCCACGTGACCACTGTCTAACATTGTGGTAATATCAGTGGTCCATTATAAAGATTCTGTAAAGTATTCCTGTTGGAAACAAGTCTAAAAAAAGCACATTTGAGACAATTATTTCAGGAAGCCCTAAGTAGGCTATGCTGTTGCATAGCAACAGAGCCAGGCAGTCCTTAGTCTCTAAAGTAGTCAGTGTACACATGGGAACAGAATGCAAAAATGATGGAAACCTTGAAAAATGTAAGGCTGAGAAAAGGAGAAACCAAAGTGAGATGATATACAGTGTAAAATGTGAATCTATTTTGTGAGTTATAATAAATTGAACTGCTTTTAAGTTAAAAAACCTGAAATGCTGTTTGCCAAATTGTGTGGGGTTTTTTGTAGCTTCTAGATAGTAATTAAAAGGCAGAATGTCTGATGGCTGAGAAAACTAATTCAAATGTAAAGTAGGTTTTAAATGCCTGCCACAGAAAAAAAAAAAAGGATGGAAAAGGCAATTTGTTATTAACAAACCAAAAAGCCAACGAGATGAACCAGGAATGTGAACGTCTTTGTGCCACAATACATTAATCAGTATTTTATAAATTGCCTTTTCCCATCCATTTTTTTTTCTGTGCCTGGCATTGAAAATATACTTTAGATGTCTCATGTTCACAGGTCTTCAGGCTAGCCCAGTGGTATTTATCTCTGCAAATACTGAAAAATGTGATGTCATTGTTAGTATTTTTGGAAACTCCAATCTTGCACATGAAATGTGAGATCTTAACAGAAGCATATTATACTATAGCAGTTTTATTTTTGTGACAGGTAATTGATTTTATTAAAAATCAAATAGGAACCAATATTTAATATTTAGAAATACACAGTTGTGGTTGATCCTGCTATCAAAAAAAGGCAGATCCTTTCCTTTCAGTACAGTGTTTGCCACTGTCCAAGAAGAAACAGTAATAAGCTCAAGCTCTTCTCTTCTGGGTGCTGCAACACATACTTTCATGATGAGTCATGACTGCATGATTTTAAAAGGTAATCACATGCAAACAGTGTAGCTACTTCACCAGAAACTGCTGAAAAGATATGTAATACAACAAATGTTGCTTCTGTTTAGTAGCTTGCATTGTCCTAAAGATTTGAGGAAAGTGCCTTGGAGGGGGGACAGTTGTTTGTTTTAATAATAAGGAAGAATTTAAGGACAACTAAACTGTGGTGCATTTAGGTATCTTGAATATTTGATAGCCAGACTACACATTATACTGAAACATTGAAGAATCCTAGCAAATAGGTCAGGAAGAAACCTTATGAAAATGCTGGTGCATCCTTCTGTTATAAATGCTAAGTTATAAATGCTGTCATGATACTGTTATCTAGACATTTTCTTTTTTGCTGTTCCGACTGCATGCTTTCCCTTTCAAAGGCTTTTGTTACCTGCAAACGGCTGTTGTAGATGCTGTAAACATATCAGTCAAATTGACACAATGCAGAACATCACAAAATGCAAACTTCAGTTGACTTGGGAATGGGAGCAACCCATTGCAGTGGGGGAGCCAAGCCCTGCATTCAAATCAGTTGCCCTGTGTGAAGTCAAATTAGCCCACTGGGAGCTTTTTGGTAGAGCAGCTGGAAGAGTCCACCACAGTCTTCCTTTTTGGTTGTAAACTGGTTCCTATAACTGAACTCTTGCATTATCTAAGGCAATTGCTGCTTCCTCCCCATCTCCATATGCTTTTTTCTTCCTCTCTGGTCTTGTTCTGCAGACAGATTACTGTTTATGGATGGTCCCTCCCCACCTGAAATCTGATTTTTCACATCCATGTTGTGTTTTTATAATGCCATCATATTCCCCTAGCCCAGCACATGCATAGATAAGTCCTGGCAGTGCTAGCTAATATCCTTTTGCTAACTGTTACCTTTACTGATGTTTTAAAACAATGAAGAGCCAGATTTTACCCTTTGCGTAACAAAGCTGTGTATTTTGTCAGACTGGGCATGTGTTAATATAGAAGAGATGGGCTACACTTCTTGGCTTGTAACAAAGAGCATGAATCTTCATGTTAGTTTCATGGTTTGCTGTTAGGAATTGCAACAACTGTAATGGATTACTTAGGAATGATTAGCCATTCAGATCTGTAGTTCTGTTGAGTATTTGAGCCCTTATAAAGAAATGGAGACTGCCTTGTGCCATGGAGATATTTTTTGCAAAACACAGCTGGTTCCCAAATGGAAAAGTGCACCACAGTGTACTGCATAAGGTCTGTGTACCACTTCTTGTTTGTTGGATTTTTTGGTTGTTTTTTTCTTTTGATGAGAATGAAGTCTTGTTTGGGGGCTTTTTTTGAGGGTTTTTTGGGGGTTTTTGTTTTGACCTCAAAAGCCTTAGTACTAGTAAAGTAATGTCTAGCAAGATGTATAACTGCAAAGTAAAAAAAAAAAAAGATAGTGAGGGAAATAGATCTTACATGGATAAGCATTTTATGGATACTGAATTAGAAAATTCAATTGACCAGAATCCTTTTAGGTCATCTAGAGCAGGATTCATGGAGTCATAAGATGCCAGGTTAGAACGGGACCTCAAGGATCATCTAGTCTAACCTCTCTTGGCAAAAGCATTTCTAGACAAGATGGCCCAGCACCCTGTTCCGCTGAATCTTGTAGGTGTCCAATACTGGGGAATCCACCTCTTGCCTAGGGAGATTTTTCCAATGGCTGGGTGTTCTAATTGTGAATAATGTTCCTCTTGTGTCCAATTGGAATCTCTCCAGTAGTAACTTGTAGACATCACCCCTGATCTTTTCCTTGTGGCTCCTTGTAAAAACAGAGTCTCCATTTTCATTCTAGCCACCCTTTAGATACAGAAAGATGGTGATAAGGTCTCCCCTAAAACCTTATTTTCTCAAGGCTGAACAGATGCAGTTCTTGTGGTTTAATAGATCTCATTCTTAGCCCCTTCCATAGCATTAAACTTCTGCCAAAAATTGGAAATCTGTTTCATAGAAAACCCTGTATCTGAGTGGCTTCCACATTATTGCCTATGTATCATTGATTGATTGGAAGGCTCATACTGGTCTGCAGGTAATTCACAGAACTATTTTGCTATCAGACCTTCAGTTAAAAGTTTGCTAACCCTGTATTTTTTTAGTGGAAAGTTGTGTGTAAGGAAAACAGTGGCTCACAGCAGTTTGGCCAAAAATATTTGCAGGTTACTGATCATGACTGTTCAGTGTTTTGGGTTTTTTTCCCCCATGAAGCCATATACAACAAACCCATGGGCTGTTGTATGTAGCAGTGACTAAAGGAGACGTGGCTGTTACAAAAATAGTCACTACAGTGCTTATATCAAGTTCTCTAAGGAACAGAGTCTCAGCTGATGAGACCTGCGTTGATCAATACCTTTAAACCACTGGTTGTGAACGCTGGCACTACTGACAGAAGTGTCTGGGAGAATAGACTTGATTACAGCATGAATCCTGAATTAAAGGCAAGCTTAGGAAGATACAGAGCTTCATGAGCGAAGCCCACACAAATTTCCCTCCCCCCTAATCCCCATCCCCTCTGCTAAACATCCTGATGCTAAGCAGACATCAACTTCATGTTTCTGCAGCAACTCTTGTCTTTTCTTCATGGAGCATTTCCAAGCTTCCAGTCAGTTATGAATTCTCAATAGACTGGTCTTTTCCGGTAATCGAGTAGTTGAGGAAGAGCCTGTTTTGGTTGTTGAGGGGTGGCTTTTGTGTCACAGTCTTCATGGGCTTATTTCATCTTGCTGTTCAATGAGGAGTGCTTCTGGATTGCCATATAAAGACCCCAATAAACAGGTTTTCTCCAAAGGCTGAAACCAGTCCTTTTGAACAAACACTGTATTTGTTCAGTATAGTATTACACCTGTGCTCCTTGGTTCAGAGCACCACACCATTCTAAGGTGCTGCATACCTGGCCTCATCCTCCCAGAACCTTAAAACATTGACCTCCCTACAGCTCAGACAGATGTGAGGACACTCAGCAGGGCTGCCAGGTGTGTGTCATGTGAGGAGCTAAAATGCTCCCATCTGACTTGAGGCCCTTATCTATCTCTGTGATTATGAGGTGCTTGCAATGGATTTAGTTGTTCAAAGAGAGTATCAGAGCATCCTGAAAAGTAGTGCTGTAACTCACTCCTTCCCTTCACAAGCCAAGAGTTTCATTTACAAACTGCAAGTAAAAAGTCACACAGCAGTGGATGCCTTTTCTCACAAACACGTGTTGCTTGCCATCAGTGTTCTCTTTAGGTTAGGCAGTGAACAGTGATGGTCAATTCCAGGTCACCCTCTTCTGCTCGTAACATAGTGTCCCCATGTGGATATTTAAATATTGTGATTAGTTTCTTCCATAGGATGTTAATTTCAAAATATCAAAACATTTATTGTTATTTTTTAGTTACTACTCAAACCGTCAATAATCATCTGCACTGTATCTTTCCAAAGAACCAAGGTCTCTGTAGCGTTGCTTCATTGGTTATGTTCGCTTTTTTTTTTTTTTTAATTTGCTGCTGTTATTTCACTGGCCAGTTTTATGGAACAGTGGAAGCTAAAACTAAATTTTTTAATGCAAATTAAGTGGTGGACGAGAGACCAAATTCTTATGGTCATGGGCATAATGAAATTTGCCTGAACAAGGACATGGTAAGAATTGTAATTATTTGGCTTTTAGTTCTGTAGATCTCTTTAGGAAAACTGCAACTTAGAAGGAAAGTTAGAAGGAAAACCTCTTAACTGTCTTTGTGAATGATTTTTTTGTATAGGTTGTGAGCTGAAGGATATCTAACTTCAAAGTGCTTTTTTAATGCAAATTTAAACAAGCTTGATTTTTTTCTGAAAAAAATCTCAGGTGGTAGTTTGCTTTGTTCTGTTTCATTGTTTAACCAGTTGAATTGCCCACTAATTTCTTTTAAGATCTTAGTAGTACTAGGATTGCTATGTACAGAATGTGCACCCTAAAAGTATGCTAATTGTCAAAGGTAAGGGACCTGTTCTGCATTACTGTTTTACAGAGCTGGTCACTTCAGAAACATCACACAGAAAAAACTACATGAGGGGTTTTCAAAGTACCGATTAAAATACTGTCCACTTTGATATATTGCATTGTTATTAATATTTTCTTTAATTTGCTTTCAAGAGGTAATGCTATTTTTCTGTTCATCTGTGTCTGTGCAAAAGCACACTTTTGTATAAGACAATAGATAAAATCTCTGTGGAAGAAAAATGCTTTTGTTAAATTGTTCCTCTGGTTTTGCTTTCACCATAAAAGACCATGCATAAAGTAGAAATCTAGGTACAGGTTGCTGTGGAATAGACCTATATCCGCACTGGAAAGAGCCCTGTAGCCCTGTCTCTAAGTTAAGGCTAGATTTGGAACCAAAATTTATTTTAAAAGCATAATTATACACCTTCTCTAAATCAGACATGCTATTAAATGACAAATTCTCTTTTTCTTTTTTTTTTTTTTTTGTTCCCTTGTGAAAGCTGAATATAGATAATTACATTTAAATAATGTGCTGATCGTGATACAACATTTAGCAGCCAAAGCCTGGGAGAGCTTTATTTGAAAATCTCTTATTTGATGCTGCCATTAAGCATAGATGGAGAAAGAGCGGGAGTATACACTGAAAGATTGCACCTCTTAGCCTTACACTGCGAGTTTCCAAGGAAATGGCAGCTCTCTGGTGCTCACCAGCAGCGTGTGCCAAAGTCATGGACAAGCCGTGTGTATGTCAAATGCCTGCTCTTGTTCTGTCTTCCTTTTAAAATAATAATGAATACCAATTAGCTTCAAATTCAGGTACTTAAAATTGAGGTACTTTAAATTCACTTGGGCTTCTTTTAGGTATCAAGTCCCTTAACCAGACTAAATCCAACAACACTAGGTACCTCTAGCCCCTAAGCAGTAGAGACACTGAATTTTAATTCATGCCGGTACAGCGCATAATTTCTGTGCTTTTCCTTCCAAATCCTTGAGAACAGTGGCACCGTGTAATGCTGGATTTCACTGAATGACTATGGAACACAGTCAAATTTGGATTGCATTTGTGAACTCATCAGTAACTTTATAGGATTTTTTTTTTTTCAGTTGCAGAGATTTGACAGTTATCTTCAGAACCTTGTGGGATAACATTTGCTATATATAGCGTGGAAATGGAAAATTTAACATAAATTGGATTGTGGAATTAAAGGAGTATTCTGGTAAATTTCTGAAAACACAAATACTGATTCTTTCTGTATCTGTTAAATTATACTGTTCTCATCTTAGAATCATTAAGGTTGGAAAAGATCTTTAAGATCATCAAGTAGAGCCATTAACCGAACATCACCACGTTCACCACTAAAACATGGCCCTGAGTTCCACATCTATACATCTTTTGAACATTTCCAGGGGCGGTGATTGACCGCTTCCCTGGGCAGCCTGTTCCAGTGCCTGACCACCCTTTCAGTGAAAAAAGTATTCCTAATATCCAATCTAAACAGCCCCTGGTGCAAGTTGAAACATTTCCGCTCATCCTGGCACTTGTTACTTGGGAGAAGAGACCGACCCCCACCTGGCTGGATCCTCTTTTCAGGCAGTTTAGAGTGATAAGGTCCCCCCTGAGCCTCTCTTTCTCCAGGCTAAACGCCCTCATCTCCCTCAGCTGCTCCTCACAGGACTTGTGCTCCAGACTCTTCGCCGGCTCCGTTATCCTTCTCTGGGCATGCTCCAGCACCTCAGAGTCCTTGCCATGAGGGGCCCAAAACCGAACGCAGGATTCGGGTGCAGCCGTACCAGTGCTAAGTACAGTGTGACAATCACAGCCCTGATCCTGCTGGCCACAATATTTCTGCTACAAACCAGGATGCCATGGGCCTTCTTGGCCACCTGGGCACACTCTGGATCGTGTTCAGCAGCTATTGACCAGGACCCCCAGGTCCTTTTCCACTTAGCAGCTTTCCAGCCACTTTTCCTCCAGCCTGTAGCACTGCATGAGGTTGTTCTGATGCAAATTCAGGACCTTGTTGAACCTATCCTTGGCATCCATCTTTTCTTCTTCTGCGTTCCTTGGATACTTACTTTACCTGTTACGTTCAGCATGGAATATTCATTAACAATACAGGCATCTCTTGATACTCTGGCTAAAATCCAAGGTAACAACCGTGCCTATCTGCCATTCTCATCCTCTGTAATTCCTCAAGTACTTACAGATAATTTTCAGCACAACTTTTTGTGAGGAAGGAGTTGGGAGGGGAAAGAGACAGAAGTCTAAGATACCCACATTTCTAGAAGTTTATGAAACTAAGAATCTGAGGAAATGAAATATGCTGTATGAAAAGCCCCTGGGCTGATGCAAACTCTAACCCATTATCAGGCATAGTGACTCTACATGGGAGGAAAGGTAAAGCACAGCTGGGGGAGATTTCTGATGGGGTGGTATCTTATGAGTTACCAAGGCATCCAGCCTTACAACAGCAGGTCTCATTAATCCTTATTTTCACAGAGCTTCTTTCTTCAGTTTGCTGGTTCAGTTGGCAGAAGCAGTGAGGTTTGCAGCCCTCGTTTCAGTTAAATACCACATAGCAGAGTACTGGTTTTGCAACATTTTGAAAAAATTCATAGAACTAGAGGGACTGTGACCACAATCTTTAATGCAGGAGTACCTGTTAATGCAATTATTTAGGAAATTCAGATTATATTTCAAAGAGTTATTAGCAAATTCCACTCCTTCCACAGAGATTGAAGGGGAAGAAGAAAGATTTTTTTGAAGTGAATGTTAATTCCTTAATGACTGGTTCAGTGAATAAGTACAAACTGCTGGGCACTGAGCCATTCATTGGAAGGGGAGCTCTTGGGTGATGTCAGTGGAGTTCCATATTCATGCAGTAATGTCTCAAGATAATGCCAGTACAAAACAGAATGGTATTTGATATTTGAGAGGAGACACAGACAGGAAAATTTGGAAGTGTCATAAATGTGTGTTTGATAACATTCTTTTTTGATCAGAATGTTGTTAGTAATCCCATATTGAACATATAGAAAATGAACATTTATAAACAAGTTCTGTACAAGCACATTTTTCTATGGCTTTATAGCTTGTTTCATAGCTAGAACTAAATAAGCTTGAGATTCCCTCTGGTGTTCTCCATTTTTTATGGAATGTTTCAAGAGCAGTATAATCTTACAGAAGCATATTCTGTGGAGTGCAGTTTGTACATCCAGGGAATTGCTTATGGAGTGCAACCTGGATTATTTTCCAAGTCTTACAGCTCTGCAGCTTGTTCCACCTCAGTCATAGTCTTCTCTGATTATTCTGGGCCAGGTGCACTCATACGCGCTTTTCAAAGAAGAAAAGAAAACAACTCTGCAGTATTTTTTTTCTGTGCTAAAAATAAACGAATGTCTTCATGGGGGTGATAGCTATGGTGACGTTGGACTGGTCCTACACTAATATGAAATCCAAGCCTGTATACTGATTGCTTTCATGGTTTGCACTTCCTTTCCTACAAGTCAGTTGCAATAAAAAGCATGAACAAATAGAAGTGAATTCTGCTTAAAATCTTTTACTCTCTGATTTTGGTGAATGCTATTCGGTGAATGGGTCAGATAAGTCCGAAAACTTCTCCTGTTTTCTTAGAAAAACTGTCCTTCGTGTTTCCCTTCATTTTGCAAGTTGCATGCTGCATTACTACATGGTTGATACATTTGGCATTGCAGTGTCTGCACCTTGGGCAAAAAACAAATGGTAGACTTCTCACTTGCTTCAATATTCTTGCAGTGTTTCGATAAGAGGGCAGTTCACAGGAAGAAATGCACATGATCTCATTCTCATAAAAGCTTTTGTTATTAAACAGAGGCACTGCACTATTTTATGTGTGTCAGGCAGGCTTTCAGTCAATACTGACCTCTTTTCCCTTCCTAGGTGGTGTTGTAAGGTTTTGTGGGTTCAGGGGTTTTTTTTCAGTTGTTGGCTTTTTGGGGTTTTTGATGCTTTGTTGGTTTGAGCTTTTTAAGCACTTTCCTGTTTTATAGTGGTTGTTCATAAGAGTAAAATTAGCCTGTCAGCCATTCAGTGTTTGGCATGGGACACCAAAGCTTCATAGCAGTGAACTTCTTTTAAAGTCAGTCAGTCTTGCAATGATACTTGATATAGTTATATTTAGACTAAATAAAATATGGTGTAGAACCCTTTTCTTGGCTTCTCAGACTCATCATATGTACACCCTCATACAGCTGACTGAATTTGGGGAGGTGAGGAATGGAATGAAGATGAGGACTGAACAGTGTTTGTAAAGTTATTCAGAGGTGAGGGTGGAAAAGGATTGGCTGTTGTCTTTTTTGTATCTATTTTTAAAATAAGTGTTTATAAAAAGTATGGGGTTTTTTGGTTTATTTGAAGAGAGAAAGCTGAACCTTTTGCTGCTGTTAATGTTTGTGATGACTTCAAGAGCTGCTTCAGTATCCAGCAGCTGCAGTAGGAACTGACTAAAAAGATTTGTGCACTCTATGCAAATGTGAAGTTTTGGCTACTTTTAGTAATAGCAGCTTCTTGCTGTAGGCAGCTGTGAGTTGCTGCCTGTATGGCCATGTCCTCTGTCTGCAGTGGGCAAAACCAGAGAAATTCTTCTTAGAAATGAAGGAAGCATAAAACTGGGGGGGTGCTGCTTTGGTTTAGTAGCTCTGTAGCGTTTGTTTTCTTTGGAGTACTCCTCTAGCAGAAAGCTTCCCTGATTCCCCTATGACATGGAAACATAAAACATGAGGAAAGCATGGTTGCCTAGCATTTTGCAGGAAACCTTAGATGTGTACACGTGAAACTCCAGTAAGAGCAATGTGATCAGCAAGAGAAAGTGCTCCTCCCCATCCTCTTTAACATTTTATAAATTAAGAAAATAAAATTCTAAGAGCTTGGATCTATAGCATATATTGAAGCAGGGATGCAAATCTTTTTCTTACTGAGATTGAAATAGCATCTTTGTCAGATCTTACATTAATGCCCATCATCACATTATTCCATAATGACACAAGAAATAATTGTTTTCTAATGAAAAGAAGTTCTGAGTTTATACCTAGCTTACAGAGCACTGCTTTCAAACCTCTGCATTATAGTTTAGCTATTCTGCTTGCTCTGGTCTGCAGCCATTTCAGAAACATTGTGGTAATCCATTTGCTATCGGGAAACTGCCACACCAAAATAAATTAGTTGAGCCTGAGGAGGTCTGTATACAATGCCAAAACTAATACTAATAGAAAAGAAAATATACAAAAACCTAACTGTGTCTGTGTATGAGCACAGGGTTCTGCATGCAAAAGCAGTATCGATTTGTACTTTCTTACTCGTTACACTCTGCTTTTTGTAGAAAAGAACTTTGTTCCACCCCCTACCTACCTCCTACATCCCAGCTAATATTAAAAGCAGAGACAACTCTATAAAGAAATTATGTGGCTGAGGTCATTGCTTTTATAAAGTACTCACTACCACTTTTATGAAGCATGGAAAATGAAGTTGGTTAAAATACTGTTGAATACAGATGGTATAAAATACACACAGTGTTTTTCTTGCTCCTCTGTTTCTTCTCGAATTTCTTCAAACTTTGAGACTGGTTAACCAGTAAAAGAAGATGCCTCAATCTATCCCACAAAGAGAAACTTCCAGTTCTATTCCTAATCCGTAAAGTCTTCTGTTTTTCTGGTGTTCTAAGTGGTGGGTTTTGTTTTTCTTTTTTTTCCTCCCATCCAGGTACTGCTATGTGGATATTTGTTAGCAATGACTGATGTGGAATCTACATATGCAGACTTCATTGCTTCAGGAAGAACAGGTAGAAGAAATGCATTACATGACATCCTTGTGTCCTCTCCGGGTGGGAACTCTAGTGAACTAGCCTTAAAGTTGTCAGAGCTTGATATAAACAAAACAGGTGAGTATGTTTTGGGCTTTTATTATATTTATTTAAAACTAAAATGAAAAGAACTAGAAGAACACAAAGCATGGTTCATGTCCCCACATTATTCCCTTGTCCCTCAGCAGCAGAATTTTTTTTTTTTCTAATCAACATGGATTGCCTGCAATAAGAATCACCGATTTCATAAATGAGAAGGGTGGTTATTTGTGAGTACAACATATCACTGAAAAAAGAAAAGTCATTCTGCAGTGAGTGCCTAGTGGCAGGGTCCAAATCAGGATAAATTTTATGAAAAGTAGAATAAAAGGAAGAAAATAAGGTAGTCTTTATTAAAACCCAAGTCTTCTTAATATCCTTTAATGGGAGCCCTCTGGTTTGAAGCCTGTAGGAGAAGCCATGTGTCTGCTAAAAGGTTGTTGTGAAATTAACTTTTTTTCAGCTGCCAAAGGAAAGAGCAATAGGAATGCAGGTGTTTGTTTTACCAGGATCTTTGTTTCTGAGTAAATTGTTTCTTTCTCCTTTCTGCTGATACTTGTCCTTCTTTTAAGGTGATAACCAGTAATGCAATCCTAAATCTTTAATATTACCAACACTTTTAAATGCTTTGTATATTCAGTTGAGAGGAAGGAGGGAAAGTGGACCTTCTAAGAAATAAAAATAGTAAATGACTGGGTATTTTTTTTATGTTATATGAATAGTAGCTAATGAATGGATCTTACAGATATTAGAAAGCCCTTTTCAGATGTTAGGGAAGAGGTGATTTTGCTTATTTTAAAAATAGCAGAAGAGAGCAAATGCAGCCAAGAAGAAATCAGTGATAAGCAGCTGCCCTGTTTGTGCACTTACTTTTCTCAGGGATAAAGACAAGAGTTGTGAGAGGCAGTCTCTTCACAGCACAGTCAGATGTGGGCAGCATGGTGGTTGTAGTGCTGTTTTGAAGGAGAGGTTCTGGTTTTGGCTTCTGGACTAATGTACATCCTAAGTCATTCCTTTGGCAGTTGCCAGTTTGGGACCCATAGATTCTAGATGCATGGAATTCTATCTGGGAAGGGCCTTTAGTTTATTTCTATTTAAAAAGAAATGCTTTATAAATGTGTGTGTAGGTGTGTCTGTTTATTATAGTGGGGACAGGTGTAAAATGTTGGAAAAATAGAAAGTAGGTGCCATTTGAAAGGCATAATGCCAGTGTTCCTTCGTGCTTTAATCTTCTTCAGTCTCGGACTTACACTTTTCAAAATTATCTTTGATCTTGTCCATTTAGAAGGTAAAAACAATCCCTATTTTTAAGTTAAACAGTGGAGTGGTTATAAGCCAGAAATGTGTTCTTTTGTGAGCTATAAAAAAAATGTGACTCTGTGCCTGCAACATATGTTGATACGCATTTTGTACATGCAGTTAGCTGTGTAATGATGAGAATGGTTTAAATAACTGTTAGGCTGATTTTTTATACATAATTCAGGAGCCTCTAGTTCTTCCTGGTGATCCCTTTTGCAGCCTGGGTAACTTAATCAATGCAGAAAAGTATACAGAGCTGCTCATAAAATCACCTTGCATAGTAGAAACACAGAAATGCCTGCATACTTCTTCAGGACGTTATGTAGTTTCCATTAGATAAAATGAAACCACATTTAAATTCTGTATTATTAGGACAACTAGGGGCCAAATAAAAGCCTCCAAACCAAAAATACTGGAAAAGGCATTGTCTTACCTGGCATTCATGTGAGTGTTAGTGTATTATCACATTATGTCTTTCCAAACCAAGAGAGGCTAAAAAATATTTTGCATGTCAAATCCCAGTTCAGAATGTATTAGTGCTTGTAGGATGCATATATGCATCACACCTGACAGGATTAAGAAGAAAACACATGTTTGGGGGTTATATCTTATTTCTTTCAAGGTGGATGTCAAACAATTTATGCTAATTATGCTAATTATATAAGTATAGGCGTCAAGTTTCAATTCTTTCCTTTTCTTTTATTCGTGTTACAGCTGTATGTATTTTCTTGCAACACTGCAAGTGTGTTTGCTTTCAACTGCGTGGAGTAATGGCAGAGTAGGATAATGCAGATGTTAAAGAAAAAAAAGTCTTTATAAAACATATGTAAATTAAACTACCCAAGCATATTTAGTACATTCACTTTGAAAAGCCTGCAGATATGTTTCCTGTAAAAAACCAGAACAGCTTTTAACAGCACTAGGCTTGTTCAAGGACAATGTATTTTTCTGTTATTCGGTACCAGATACCTGAAATGAGTGTTGGTTAATCCCCTCATTAATGAGCCAATGACAAATAATCAAGAGTTTACTGCATAATTATGTATAATACATGTAATTACTGTATGATAATCTCCCTTCCAAACAACTGTCCCAGTTTTCTTTGTCCGTAAGAAGCTAACAACCCGTTATTATCTATGGAATGGATTTATTTTTCAAACTCCAAAATACAGGTTCCAAGGACTGTGTTGACATGTTTTATCTAAAT
This sequence comes from Falcunculus frontatus, assembly GCA_013398115.1. Taxonomy (NCBI): domain Eukaryota; kingdom Metazoa; phylum Chordata; class Aves; order Passeriformes; genus Falcunculus; species Falcunculus frontatus. The sequence continues at coordinate 569,856 of VZRV01010565.1, forward strand.
GAAGTAAAAGAAACTTTGTGTACATCTGATAGATAGAAAACTGGAAGAGAAATCATAAAACAGAATCAGAAGAAGGATTTTTATTAGGGAAATCAGCAGGTCGCTCTCCTGCTCAACACTCTCAAGGTAACCAGGGGAATCCAAGAAACTTGATCATCTTGCAGGTGGTTGTAGCTAAATGAAGTAGTGAGGAGAAAGTATATTGAAGAATGAGGACAAGTCTCTGCAGATCTAATCTCTAAAACAAACTGTTGGTTTTCTAGGTGCTATAGAACACTGAAGTGAAAAGGACATTTTCGTGTAAAAGTTGTAGGGGTCCAAGCATCTACAAATAATGGGAGTAGTAGGGTGTAGAAGTCATATGGAACTGGAATGAAGAACTGACTGTAGAAATTAGTAATTGAAAAAAATTTATTTTAGTCCATGGTAGGAATGTTTTGGATGTAAGCAGGGGGAATAGTGATAGCCACTGTAGAGTCAGTAATGTTACAGGAAGAAAAATGAGTTAAAAGCTGCACATTAGCAGGACTACTGACTGTAGCCAGCCGACCAACTCACACAACTGTATGGTGGCTTAGAGTATTGTATTATTTGGTTTTGTTTCTTTTTTTAATACTGCCTGCTGGTTTCAAAGTGCTGTGTAAGAATTACAGTCTTGCTCTTGAGAGTTTCTAGCCATCAGGTTTTAAAGGAAGAATAGCAATGTGCTTAGCAGCTTTGGGATTCTCAGAACTTAAAGGCAAATTTATTTCTGTAAATATATTTTAAAGCCTTTAGTAGGAGAGCTCTGCCAGCAGAAAGAAAAAGTTTGTACCAAGATAGTGTACTGTAGATTAAATGGATTTAGATTAGTGGGTTTTTTCAGCAAGTTGAGGAGAATCTTTCAAGAAGTGTTATATTAGAACCTCAGTGCTCTTTTCCTGAATCTCTGTGCTCTATGTTTAACACTAAGGTAGTGAAATGTTTAGGCTTTTGTCCAGGAGTGGTTTTTCTTTTAAACACAAATACTTTGCAAGAGGGTTTTTTGCTCTTCAGTTCTGGGGGTTTGTTTCCTATTTTTTTAATAAAATTTCTACCAGGAGAGTTTGGCTATACTACATAGTAGTAGTCAGAAAAAATTGAGGGCAGAGCAGGCAAAAAAGAAACAAAAAACTGAGATTACACTCATTGGGTCTTCTGCAGTATCAGAACAAATGTAGGAGGTTTTGTAGAAAGTGTTTGGACAACTGGGGCAAAAGAGATTTCTGTCCAATAGCAAATAATCACAAGTAGATCTGTCCTGATGGAATCTTTTCTAATTTGAGGCATGAAACTGAAGAAGAGTTTTCTGAGAAAGTTCCTTGCAAAACAATTGTGTATTTATTACTCAACCCATAATGAACAGAACAAACCTCATTGTTTCTAGGTTAATCAACTTTCCATGCAAGTTTTCATCGGGTTGAATGTGATAATTCACTGTACCCTTTGAGGTATTTGCTTGCCTAAATAGTCAGTGCATGCACAAAACACAGCTATCATGTCTAAGATGATTGCAATGTTCTTTGCAAGGCAAAGAACTTTTTTCCACTACCAGTGTGCCCTTTCTTCTACACAGAAAAGAGAAGGTGTTTATGATGCTTATTTCTATAAACAGAAATAAATCTGCAGATGTACCATGTGGTCTGAAATAAGGAAACAATAAATATCTGAGAACCCTGCCTTTATTCTAAAGATCTGTAGATTAAGAGGCACTGCTACCTCTACCTAGACCTGCTTACAACCTAGCCATGGAATTTTCTTCTCTTAACTTACCAAGCCAGTTCAGTACAAATTACTCAGAATCCTTGCAACATCCAGGAGATAATGTATGTCTTAACATTATTCATTGTTGTGTATCTGGAGCTGATCAGTCCAGTGTTCAGGGACTTGTGTCTCACTTGCGCTTTCCTTCCTGTTGCCTGAACCTGTGAGGTCTTTAATTATTATGTAAGATACAATACTTTGCATATAGATGCTAAAAGCATTTGCCAATGCTTTTCTTAGCCTTTTTTAGACAGACTGTGAGTTGCCTGCTCATCGCGCCCCTGTAGGATGTGATCTGTTCCTCAGGTCCTTCTGTGGTTTGCAGTGAGACAGCTGGACTGAATGCCGTGGACATGGTACTGGAAAGGGATGCACAGAACTAAAGCAGCTTTAACAAACTAGTGCTTTTATTGAAGTTAATAGCAAACTATTAACTTCAATAAGTTCTTCTTATTATAGCAAACTTTGCTCAGATTGGTGCTATGAGGTTTTTTTCTCTTATACAGTTATAGCATCATAGTGAATAAATTTTCAAAAATACCCTACTGTTATTGTTAAGTTCATTATTTTTTAGCTACTTTTGGTCTTTACTTAAAGCGATACTGGTGATTGCAGCTAGGAATTTGCACCTCAAGAGACTTTCAAAAACAAAGTCCTATTTCAGTTTCTTTTAATTTATGAAACTGATGGATGAACAATCAGGGTTGTGGTAGCAAGACCTCTTTATATTAGGGTGGATTACTCATCCTTTTTTCCTGTGTTATAGAAGGAGAAGGAGATGCACAACGAAATCCAAGTGAGCAAACCGGGGAGGCCCAAGGGGAGGCAGCAAAGCAAGAAAGCTGACATCCGACTTTGACCGAGTGGAGCAGCTGCTGGATGTTTTCAGGCTACAAGAGTGTGCTGGAACAAATTTGTTTCCATGAGCAAGCTGGTAGAAAAGAAAGTGCATGTGTCTTCACTGCTGGAACCCACTCAACACAATGCTAAAAATCTGGGTACAAGCTGTGACAGAAGACAGAATTTTCTCTACCTCTGTCATTAGCAATGGTTGAACATGTATTGATTTTTTGGGATAGTGTCATCAGATGGATCCCTTCATAATGACTACTCGATGGGAATACTTTTAGAAAGTAGAACAGGTAAATCTTGTAGCAAATGGCCTTTGAAGCATCAGAGGATCTAATTGTGTATCTTAAGCAAAGGCTTGTGTGATCCTCAGAGTTTAAAATTCTCTGGCCAAAGTGTTTGCCCATTATAAGAACTGTAAAGAAAGCACTGTTTTTAGAACTTTGCATCTGTTTTACAGCTCTGTTATTTACAATGGTTTTTGTATTGTACGACTTAGATGCTCCACACTGCCCCTTCTCAACTGCTTATGAAGAATATTTCTGTTACTGTGAATTTTTCTACCACACGTTTTGAAAGGGCTGGTTTTTTGCATAAGGTGGTGATGTGCACATGATAGATCTAAACATCAACCGCTAAATTGATTATGCCTAAACCTAAATGACTCAGCAACACTCTAATTTGTTACTAGATGAGCCTTCAAAACGATTTGTTAATGTGAATACTTGAGCATATGTTGTGTCCTTGGTACAGTTTTGCCACTCGCCTGTAGTTAGTTGCATATCAGAGACTCAAATTGAATCTTTTATGTTATTCTTCCCCATTTTTCTAATTTTGATCGCAATTTCTTAATCTTTCTCTGAGATATTTTTTTAAAATGTTATTCCGAGTATTTTATTGTTATGGTAGTTTTAAGAATACATTTATAACCTTATATGGGTTCAAATTCAAACTAATTCCATGGTGCTAGAGGTTTTCCTGATTCACATTGTAAAAGATAGGCCTTGTTTACACATGGGAAAATAACTGGCATAGGTTTTTGCCAATTATGTATTCTGAATGAGTTTTAGAATGCAGTGTAGTCCGGAGAGTGGATCCTGGGCTGGATCCAGCAAGGGGTTCAGTTTTTACTATTCCTTGCCTTTGCCTCAGTTGATCAGGCTGTTGAGTTTGCACAGCCAGTAGCCTGTTACTGATGTACCAGAACAGCCAAGTGCTAGAACCTGCTACAGCAGCCTTTTGGCTTGGAGTTGGAAAGGGAAGTGAGAGACTTGGCATCTAGCACCCAAAGACTAGATTTTTTCCCATTTTATCTATTCCAAAATGACAGTCCAAACTGGGCCTTCATCAAAATATCAGGATAGCTTGTCCATTCAGGACATCACTTAAAATATCTACAAATTAATAACCTGTTCTGCAGTAGCTGTTGCTGATTGATTTTTTTTTTTCCCCCTCATCCTGCCCCAATAGACAAGGCCATACAGGAGGCTGAATGCTGCAAAATGGGGCAGCCACACCTCTGTGTGACTAAGGTGAGTGAAGAGAGTGACTGATAGTAAACCATGGCAATCACACAAGCACCAATCACAAGGTCAGAAGATTTGTTTTCTTTTATTAATAGGAGGTGATGTCACTTTATATATAGTATATATATATTATATATATTTTTGTGTTGTTGGTTTCAAATGTTATGCACTTTTTAATGTTTGTAAACTTTTACTAATGAATAGTGTGATTGCTTCCTGAATATATTAATCATCAGTTAACAAAACATCTTTGTGGCCACAGCTGTTTGTTTCTATCATATGTATCATAGTACTTGTCACCTGAAAATCTTTTGTGAGATATGTGGAGGAAAAAAACCACTTCTGATCAGTATTATGAGATCATTTATTAGTGTTAATAAAAAACAAGCCAGCTGTATGCTTGTGGCTCATGCGTGTAATATTAACTCTCACCTTTTAGTGTTTGGAAGCTGAATGCCTTTGCTGTCTTATTAGCTGTCAAATGCCCTATCTTCTTGGTAAGAGAAGTAGTCCATTTGCTTTGAAAATACTGTTATCCCTTAACAATTTTTATTCATTTGTTTCACTTGGTGTTCCTTTCAAACTTAACACATTATTATTGACCTTTTTTTAAATTATTTCTCCCCCTTTTGCTCTTGCATCAAGTTTTCAAGCTGAACTGGTTGCCCCTTTGTCATGGACTAGTTACTGTCAATCTAGCACACATGCCAGAAGGAAATAGGATTCTAGAGTTCTTTGATAGTGTTACTTTATTGATGATCTATGAAACATCATCAGTAAAATGTTGCAGAAAAAGGCAGTAGTGAAATAAGTACAGTATATTAAAGTGATGGTTTTCCTTATTTTCCTTCAGTGCTTTTCTTTATTTCAGTATACTTTCCTTCTTAATTCTTTTGTGTTGTTAAATAAAATTAATTTCAGCCTTTCCTCTCTATTTTGTACCTGTTTCTTCTATTTCTCCTCTTTTTTTCTCTTGCTTTTAAACAAATTATGGAGGCTTTTGCTGGTTTTTGAAACACATCTCTTTGTGATGGAAAATAGTGTTGTTAATTTTAGTGGAGTAGAAGGCTATTTTATGTTCCTCTTCCCCCAAACGTGTATGAGTGCTTGCTTTATCACTTGAACCGTGCTTGCTGTCTTAATTTTGGATATTTCTGTAGCATCTATAAGCAAGCCTCACTTAATGTAAACATGTGGTTAGTCTGTGCCAAGTCACAACACTGTATCTTGAGTATTATTGTTACCAAAATAATTACAGAAGAGCTAATTTAAATAAATTCACACCTTTACTGCTGTGTAATTGCATCCTATAACAGGGACACTGACGGTAGAACTAGACTTTGATTGGGTTATTTTTGCTTTTGTTAATTATCTATCTCAGTTAACCTGATGCTCTGGCTTCTGTTCCAGTATCTTCTTTATATTTTATTGTGTTCATAATAGTTAAATGTCTGTTTAATCCATGATTATCTTAAAAAGATCTTCCCAGAAAGCTCTATAAACACAACAAAGTCAAGTCTGGAATATCAGCGTAATAGAATATGCCTTATCCTTAAAAGGTTTGGCTTTGATGGGGTGGTGGTGGGTTTGTTGTTTCATTTTTGGGAGTTTCTTCTGCTGTCTCTTTAGATGGATGTTTTCAGTGCTTTTGTCACTCTGAAAGACCATCTCTTATGTATTCATGTTCTTGTTTCCATAATAAAGTCTGTGACTATATCCAGAAGCATTGCACTTGTAGGGTTCAGGTTCCCTGTCCACATGAAACACACTGAACTTGTAGAACTAGAATTGGACAGAAATACTGACATTTCTTTCTTCTGTTTATTTCCATTAATGTTGGCCATGTGCTTCAGAAAGCATGTGTTAAAGGACAGCAGCAAGCACACACTTTTGTTATTTCATCAAACTGTCATTTTAGAGCCAAAAGTTCACCATGACCTTCCATAACACAATTATTGAATCGTGAAAATATGTCAGTATAGTGAAATTGTATGTCAGACTAGTGAAAAATGTCAGTATATTTGCTCCTTATCTGCGTCATTTCTCTTGCACTTTTTTTCCACAATTTTGAAATGGAAAAAGGTGTATCCTCGTGGGAGTGCAAATGGATAACTAATTACCTGGTGCCCAGAAGGAACAACTACCGAAGTGGTTAAGATGGAACTGCTACAGTGTGATTGCCTTTCTCAACTAAATTGGAGAATTTCAGGTGTTCTTAATGCTTGTATTTTATGTTTCAGAAACATCACTGAATTTTGTTCAGAGGAAAGACTGAGAGCTGCTGTTGAGACTGAGCACAGTATAGTAACCTCAGCTTTGACAAAGTTTGCCTTACCTCAGCAGTATTCCTACGTTGAACTGCTGTATTTTTGCCGACTTGTTACTTTGTTTTGCTCTGCATCTCTTTCTGGCTGGTTTACTTTCTGTCCTGTGGTTCCCTGATGTAAAATAATACCCTAGAAATACATGGAGTGCTGTATTATTGTACATTGACTGACTAAAGTCTTGTAGTGGAAAGATTGTTTCACTTTATCTTTTTGATCAATGCACAGAGTGGGTTCTGTTTCAAAATTCTTTTCACAACAGAAGCAATAGAGCCAGCAAGGAACTGTGGATTCAAGAGGATAGGCCAGCAATATAAGGAGGATATCTTTTCTTAATAGTAAGGCAGGTGGGCCCAGTGCACAAAATAGCTTCCTCCATCATATCATGAACAGTTAGGATGTGTTGATAATAGCTAAAAAGAAGACAAATTGTTCGACTTTAGGTGATATTTTGATTTCAGAACCAACTTCAGGTTCTCAACTGTACTCTAGAACAGAAGCATCCATAATCTAAGTCTATGGCACATACCCTTGAGACCAATCGTAGTATCAATAGGTTCAAATGAAATCAAAGGTATCTCTTGTTCTCTAACACAGAACACAGAATGCTCTTAAAAAGCAGAAATACTTAACAGATAAGGAATTTATAGAAATAAAGGTAGTAGCAGGAACATTCTCACTGTTCTCTACAGCTTCAGGCTGAACTTACTTTTTCCTGCAAGAGAGTGGGGACAAAAATTATCAATGTGTATGTTTAGTACATCTCCACTATTTTCTGTAACATACTGCCAGTATCTGTCTGAGAGAAAATAATGGTTAAACAATGGCATGGACAAATCAGATAACAAGGTACTGAATCAGTTCCTATTGTTGTTAACTCACTATCTAATAATGAGTTACATAGTTATCTAATGAGTGTTAACTCACTATCTAATAGTGAGTTAACAAAATATGAACAAGTCTTAAAAGCAGAGAGTAAAGCTAAAAAAAATATAGTGCACTCATGCTTACAAAAAGTATCCCCATCTTCTGAAAGCAGCAGGACTTTGTGTTCTATCCTTTTACATTGATTTTTACATTATGGCTTTGGAGCTGCTGATGTTTTAGGATAGAGGACAGGACAGACTTTTCAACACATGACGTGTGTGTACAAATGGTCTCTTGGTATTTTCAGGCAACACATGCTTCAGTACCCTGAAACCAAATGTTTATAAAAAGACCAGTGCTAGTGATGATTTGCTTACAAGTTCTCAAGGTAAGATTTTAGCAAATTAGCCATCAGTATACACTTTCAATCCTATTTGCTATTAAGAAATTCTCTGGTACTGATCCATGAGTGTAGTGTGATAGTTGGTAGCCTTATGAAAGTTTGACCAAGGTAGACGATCTTGAGTGCTCCCAAAATGTCTGAAACAAAAATATTTATGAAAAATCCACACCACCTTCTTGCAATAGCAAAGACAGATGATACGTGGTTTGTATTTGCTAAATAATAAACCTGTTTTATCAGTGGTCAATCAGTTAATGCTTAGATCTAGTTTCATGGAAAAACACCTTATCTTATCCTGAAAAATTAGTCAGGTTTTTACATACAAAAGAATAAGAGATGAAATTTAAAAAAAAAAAAGATAGCTTGGCAGTAATTTCTAGGAAATAGTGACATATCACCTACAGGGAGGGAGATCTTTGTTGAGAGATCAAATCTTGAGCAGCTCTGCCTGTGAATTGATCTATTCTACATCTGGTTTGTTGCATTAGCATGTAAATTATGTCTCACTGTGTTCATCAAACATTGGTCTTGCAAACAGATACGCAAAACAGTTTTTAAGTATGAACCCAGAAACAGAGGCTTCCAAGGCAGGAAAGAAAACATGTTATTTTTAACCACACAACATGCTAACAGGTCCATTTCATTACTCATATATTTTTATTCGCAGGTCCTTCTTTTCAATAAAAAAAGAACAACACATGATTGTGCAAAGAAATTCAGTATTACAATGTATGCATCAGCAAAACCATGCATTTTTCTTAGTAGAATTCAGTTATTATCAGGGTCCTCAAATGGCAGTTATCTAGCCAATATGTCTTAGCCATGTCTTTGATGTGGGAATCTTATCACGAAGTCTCAGTGAAATTTCACTGCATTTCCTACTAGTTCAGTCAACTCGCTTGTAAAATCTCTTCTGTTACCCACATTCTTTCCAGTTCAGTGAGTAGCTGGCTATTGATGCAAGAACACATGTGCTGTAATGATATCTATCTGCTGCTTTAATATTTCTCTCTGTCAATAGAACAGGACATATATGAGTCCTTGGGGTCAGGATTTGCTTTAAAACGTCCTGGGACTGCCGTCACTTGAGGGAATCCAATAACTGGTCCTGGAAGAGGCTGTCCTAGGTTTTTGGTGGAATGGTATTATAGTTACAGATGAATATAAAAGACCAACACTATGCATAAATTTGGGGAGGGAGGGGGGCTTTAAGCTTACAGTGTTACACAGCTTGCCTGAAAACCACATCCTCACAGAAATGTGGCTACTAAATTAGATCCGGCAAACTTAAAAAGCTTTTAACATTTTAAGAAGTTTTGCCATAAGACATACAACACACCATTGTATTTGGAAATCATTTTCAGGCTAACAATTTCTTCTCAACAACGATGGTGTGCACTTTATCAAAATACATTGGTTAGAAGATGAAATAAAAGGTAGAAAAAGTCAATCTGACTGTACAGCCATGAAAGAAGTGTCATTCCTGCCCATTGCCCTCCCTCAGACACAGCATCTACAGGTAATGCTTGTGGCTGTTGCAACACACTGTACTTTAGTTTGGTTGGAACAGGATTTTCAAGAGACCCTGTGGAGTACAACTGAACCATACCTTCTGTCACCAGGCGTATTTTATCAGTTAATTCTTTCTTCCTATCTGATGTTCAAATGAAAATAGATTTACTGTTCACTCTGATGTGTACTTCTGAATATCCATGTGGTAATAAAAATGGCTCTACTTTAGGCTGAAGTGTAATAGGATGTCTTGTAGTTATTTGTAATGTCCCAGGGATCTGTACATATTTTATGCATGTATTTGCACTGAAAATACACTATATACTTTCCAGTTAAACATCACAGACCAAATGGGAATATGCAACATAAAAATACTGTGAGATATTTAGCTTTTTGAAGTATACACTCCTGTCTTCCTTGAAATTATAAACAAGTACAAATAGGGCACAACCTAAGTGTTTCAGTAAAAATCTTTGTTTTCACAGCCTCATCTTTGATCCTGCAATGCAGTCAAAATGTAGACTGTGTAACATCTGATTATAGTCATCATTTCCCTAGCAACAGACTGATATCCTCGCTCAATACATTATACAGTATATTTCAGAGAACAGGGCATGCCAGAAGGGAAGAAGATGGATGACTCAACAGGTCTTTTTCATCTGTAATTCTCTCATCCATGTAAAGAATTAAGAACTCTCTGGACACAAACACAACATCCTCATTTGTTTGGAAGTGCAAACACCTACAGTGTATAATAATAATGGTTCTATAGAAACTGCTACTATTACAGCGTTATTATGGAGCTCTCCCCCCAGAAATAAAAAAAAGGCAAGCACCCCGGAAAGTATAAAGAGCCAATAAATGGCACACGGACACCTCCTGGTGGCACTGGGGTGTATTTTTAAATAAAAGGATTCGAAATTAAACCAACTCATAGAAACAAAGGTCCAAACAGCCACGATGGATCTGAGGTGATTAAGGGATTGAGAAAAATCTTTGAAAGTCTTGAGAGTGAAGTATTGTAAATACATCTTTTACATGGTTGAATTATGGCCTTGACTTTTGTACTTAAAACACATTATTTTTCAGTTTCCCCAGGCACTGCACCCATACCCCATAAATAAGATTTCCATAACTACTGGAAATAAACCTGAGGTTTTTAAAGTAGGCCTTGCAACTGGTTGCAGTAGATGAACTGAAATCAGAAATGCATTTTTGGCTGGTCTTCATGCAAACTCTGATAGCTCCAAGGACAGCCCATGGAATCCCAGCCTATGTTCACCAGTCTGGCAGCACAGACAAAACAGTGTACCTTCCCAGTGACATTTACTATCAGGAAATTAATCATCTGAGTATATAAAATAGGCTTTAAATTAAAATAGCCATCATAGCAAAACCAAAGAACAGTCATCTGAAATTTATGGAAAGTTTATGCTTACTGGGATTCCCACCCCCCCGCAAAAAAAACTCAGAAGAAAACACAAAAAAAAAGACCCAAACAAGCAAACAAACAAACCTCAGAAATGTCATCAAGGCAAATTCAGAAGGGAAATTCCAAAGCATTACAGGGTGTTTGTGATAGACCTTTCTTTTCTTGTGCTATTCCCATGATCAGGGCCAAACAGCTAGGTGTTAAAAAGACATATAACGAAGGGATTTGGTGGCTATTATCATGAGCAGCCCACGATGTTTCAAAGAGAAAAGGAAAACAGAAGAGAGCTCTGGTGAGTAAATCTATTTTCTACCTTCTTTCCTGGTGTCTGAAACGTGACCTCTAGTGCTGCAATGGGTTCAATTTTATATCAACAAATTTTTTCTCTTTTCACTATCTGTAATTTGTTCCTTCTCCAACAAGTCTTGTGATCAGTCATTTAGGATTATGAAACAGTTCTGCATAAGATAAAGCCACAGAGAAATTTCATTCCCTTTAAAGTAGCCTATCAATGCTTTCACAAATACAGAGTCCCCAGAATATTGTAATTCGAATTATGACAGGGGTGGTAACTTGTTTTCTGATGGTACTTCCAAACAGAATCATAGAATGGTTTGAGTTAGAAGGAACCTTAAAGATCATCCAACCCCTCTGCCATGGGTATGGACACCTTCCACTAGACCAGGTTGCTCAGAGCCCCATCCTTGAATACTCCCGGGGAGGGAGCATCCACAGCTACTTTGGGGAACTGGTTCCAGTGCCCTGCCACTCTCACAGTAATGCGTGTCTCCAACACGTAGCAGAAGTGTTACGTTTGTATCACTAAAAACCAGAAATTGCTATTTCACTATTGCACAGTTCTACTGCATGCACAGCTTTCTCCAAAAGAGTTACTGGCAACCTCAATGTACATATCCACCTGTCAACCATATCACAGTTGTGAATTCTGTTTCTTTTATTTGGGAATACATTCTTCCCTAAAACTTCCTGTTTTTTCAGAGTTGAAAATGATAGATCTGTCTGATGGAAGCTATTTACTTTCCATATATGTATATGTGTGTTTGTGTAAGTATTCAAGGACCGGAAAATTAGGCAGACATTCCATACCCTCGGGCACATGGTGTGACTTTCGGGGATGGTGCTGTGTAGGGCCAGGAGCTGGACTTTATGATCCTTCAGGGTGCCTTCCAACTCAGCTTATTCTGGAATTCTCTGATTCTTTGTCAAAGAAAAACAAGTTCACATATTAAATATTAGAGAAAAATCCAGATCCTTTACTAAATATCATTTTTCTACCAAATTTTGGCCGTAAAATATCTGACATTAACGTAAATGTCAGCACCTGGTACTGTGCTGTCCTGAAGACATTGTTTTCAAAAGACAATGTCTTATTTATTCTTATTCTTATTTATTCTTATTTATTCTACCATGGGAGTTTAGCAAACCCTAGCCCTAATTTCAGTAGTTTTGCAAAACTTGCACTCAGATTCTTCAAAATAATATTTTTATCCCTGTTTGATCTGCAGGAGACCTGCTTTCATGTCAGCTACGTGCAAGGCCAGTCAACATCTTCCCAAGACCTCACAGCTTCTTTATGGTTCGTCCTTACTGTCTTCCATTAAATATTTAGGGTCTGTTCTCTGAAGCATGACTGTTTCTCTAAAATACTTCAGTGACTGCTGTTCATGTGTTGTGAGGTCAGAAAATACTTAGGACTTACTACTTTTATCTCCTATATTAAAACTGATTTGTTTTCTCTGCTGTTTTTATTTCTTTAGGACATGTAAAACTATTCAGTAGATTTTCCAGCTTCCTGAATATTTTCACAGTAATACTAAATGTAAAGAACCAAGCACTTAATTTCAAGCTAGAAAAAAAGCAAGTAAGAACATTTGAGTTCCATGGCACAATACATATACAATAATTACTAGACCAGTACATTCTGCAAAAATACCACTTTTTTTTTTTTTTTTTTTAATGTGGATCTGATTTATACAGGTTATAGAGAAGTCTCATAAAAACTCTCTTCACTTAAGATGACAGATTTGGAGAAGCATAAAACTCATATGGAGATACACTCTTGACTACCAGAAGCGGATTCGGCTGATAAATTTTTGGTGTTCGAGTTTTAATCACAAGGAGAATTAATGGGGTATTTGTTGCCCTGAAGTTTCACTGAATAAATTGCCCCAGTTAAACCCAGAAATTCCTATCCATCATCTAACCAATTGTACTGGTTTGGGCTGAGACAGAGTCAAGAGAGAGAGAAGCTTCTCCAGGGGATGATTAAGGAGCACAAACTAGTTTAGGTTCTTTGAATTGCACCCTACAAAAAATGTTTGGTGGGACTTCCTGGTTTAGTTACACAGACAATTCCCTTCAGTGTCTAGCACAAATATTTCTTTATACCTATATGATGAAGAATCAGGACTCACAAACTTGTCTTTTCACCTTCATTTTCTATTAATTTTGCCCTTCCTCATGAAATGAGATAGCAAAGGCTCATTCACAAAGGTTCACAAGTGGAACAGGTATTTAAAACATAGGTAGTAGTTTCACTATAGTCATCATTATATTTTACGAACCACATTAACTGGGTGGATGGAGTTTTGCAGATTTAGACACAAGATCATTCACAACAAGGTTGCAGTTCATAAACACAGTGATCAACTCCTCAACGTATGACAATCTACCAACCTGGAAAAACCCAACTTGAAATGGTAATCAAAGCAGTACTTCAAAAGACACTAATTTGATCAGCTGTGCAAGGTTCTAAAGAAAGGGCATCAATAACCCCAGCAACAGGCATCTGGAGTTTGTTCACTTTAGCAACTGCATTGCTCATGAAAGTACATGACTGAGCTGACAATTAAGTATCTTCAGTGGTAACAGCTACAAGTCTTTGCTTTTCACAGAGTCACAGAATGGGTCCGGTTGGAAGGGACCACAGTGGATCATCTGGTCCAGCCTCCCTGCTCAGGTAGGGCCATTCTAGAGCACCTTCAGTGCTATTTGATGTGATTGTAGAAATAGTTCTTACATGAAATCTTGAAAACTTTTTCCTGTATGAAAAATCTGTGGATTGATTTGTACCAGGGATTTTATTCTAAAGGGACAGGAGGATACTATTGCATTTCATATTATCTTATTTCTTTGCACTCACATGTAGAAGGAGGTAGAAGATACATGTCAACTTGGAATGTACTTCCTTTCCATCTGTACTTTATTCTTTTCTATTTGAATATTTGAGTAGTCCTGCAAAGTGAATATAACAGAACTAGCATAATGAATTAAACCAGTGATAATATCTGAAATTGAATATATTTAATAGAACTTAATACAGTTAAATAGTCTAATACTTTACCAATATATGTTTTATCAATATTAGTAAATTGATTTCATTTTTTACTATTTCTGTACCATATAGTGGCATTTCTCTCTTCACTTTCTGAAGACATTGCTTGTTTAAGCCTGAGACATCTACTTTTAATGCTTTAAAAATTAGCCCACTGGGTTTCAGTCAAATATAAAGGCTTTTTGAACATTTTTACATGGGAAATACACAGTTTCAGAGAAGTATGTGCACTCTGTAGGTAACAGCTTTGATGTGATTCTGCTCTTTTGCCTGTAGCACAGAGAACACTTAGGAATACTTTCAGAAGGATACTGATGAGGCTTTATTTTATAATGTGGAGGCATACTGACTAAGAAAATCAATCTATTCCACTACTCAGCCAGGAGTAGTAGGTTTTTGCCCACCTAATATGTGAATGAGTTCAGAGCAGTGAAAGGCTCTCTCCCTTACTACTTGTTTCTTGAACCATGCAGTGCATCAATAAAATATCTGTAATTATGTCTAGACCTATATATCTTTATTTATATCTATATCTCCATCTAATCATACGGATTAGATATAGCCATACAGAGATATATTAGCTACACTAATACAGATACAATCATATAGATATGTAAGGATTTTATAGGTATATAATGCACATCTCTGTAATCTGTAACGAGTTGAACAGTACAATTTTCCAAGCAGAGTAATTGCTCAACTCACCAACCGTAATCACATGGCAATTCAGTTATTACTTTTTTCAGCTTCAGCAACAGGAAAAGCGTAACATATTTTTCTTGAGCATTATAATACCTAACAAGTCCAGGTAGGATGAGATTATTTTTGTCTTTGTTCAAATGTCTTTGTTAGCATTTATATTCCAGTAAAGATGATACACTAAGCTTTTCACAGACACACTACTGGACAAGGAAGCAAGTTTATCTTAAAAGCTTTCATAGTGCAGTTTCACAGCTTTGAAATTTGTGATTTCTATGAGCCAGTCTGCCAGGCTGCATCACAAGGAAGTACAAATGTGCTATATGTGAAGTGAAGGTGCCGCATATAACCTTGAAGCTTCACAATCAGGAAATGTTAGCCCTCTCTTTCGATTACCATCTTTTAGCCATAAGCCAATATGCTCCCTCGTCCTTGCCAGAGAGATGAAATAAACGTTGGAAGAAAGCGTTCTACACAAGGATTGTTTTTGACTAAGGTCATTTAGAGGCTCTGAATATGACAGCCACTGAGTACAAAACTCAGAACTGCTCCCTAAACCCTTCATTCTTCCAGAAAGTCGAGTTCCCACTCTTTTAGACAGGTATTCATCACTTTTACCAATGATCTTTTAAAGTCAAAACTCAAAACCTTAAATAAGGGTCCTAAACATAGCTTAAGGTCTAGATGGCATGTCCCTTTGTGGCTGAAGGTGAGATCTCTTCCTCTTTCCTGTTGAAAGCCACGGAAACTGGGGCATTTTGCTCTTTAAAGAAAGTACCTCAAGCATAGATGAAACAAAATAAAGGCCAGATGATCATGACACTACACTGTGTCTTAATCTAACAGTCATTCTTCCTAGGACACCACTTTATTGAAGCATGTAGCAATAGTGCCTGTTTCCACAACATTTTGAAGATAAAGCTTTGATCTGTGGCTTCAAAGGTTTAGCATAATTCCCATGCTTTGTCTGAGGCTTTGCATCTCCATCTACCTTCTAGACAAGAAAGTATTCTGGTGCTGATATTCTCAAGCCTTCCTTTTAAAGCATTTCCCCACTGCGTATAAAGAAATTAAATGCCTTACCTACCTTCTCCCAGGTGAATGCCACAACCACTATATTACCTCACAATGGGTCCAAAACTACACTGATTATTTTCTTTAAGGAAAAAGATTAGGATTGATAATCTCATCTTCAAAGGGAACTACTCAAAGGAATTTGCATACTTAATAAGAGCAGTCATACCAGAGAAAGGCATCCTAAGCTCAAAGGGAGACATTTACATCCTTGACAAGCAGGTCTTAGGCACCACCTTGTGCTATTCTTTACAGGCTTACGTACAGTTGCATGACTTCTGCAGATCCCATTTCTATGCCAAAACATTTCTTAACTCTTCTCACAGGAGAGATCACAAGCCACAGCTGATCTGAAATTTAAATATAACCAACATTTTCTGTCCAACAACCAGAGTAATAAAACATCCTTAAACTATAACTATTCAACCAAGCATTGGCATCCAGGAGCAGATTTCCTTCCAGCATTAATATTCCAGGCTAATTTTGGGAGAGGTTAGTGACAGCTGCTTTTGAAGTTGTCAGTTACTCACTCCTTCTCCATCCTAGGATCTTTAACTTTATAACACAACCTGTCTTTTTCATGTATGATGTTGATATTTAATAAAAAATCCCAAAACCTCCTTTATCAAGAGAAACATACAACTGGAAGAATGAAATTTGGGGACAGAAGAAGAAAAAAATTCTACAAAATCCTTGGAGTTAGTCCTTTTCTGACCTGGAAGTTGCTTTTATAGTATTCCAAACGAATATTTTGACAACACTTTTAAAAATAAAGACCTATTCTTCACTAAGAAATTACATTTAAAACTAATAGGAAAAATATAACTTATACAGCTGTGTTTAACAGAAAGATTTATCTGATATGCATAGAAATAGGTATATCTATGACAGAAAAGTACACCATAAATCTGTAAGTGTGACTGGAGATATTGATGAAGGAAGACACTGAAATTAAGTGGTCGTCTGAAAAAAGAAAATTACAAGTGGGCATTTTCCCTTGACTCCATCTCTCTAAAATCCATTGTTCCTGAGTAAATGTGAGACTGCTGAGGCAAATTCAGCTCCTGTGATGTAAATCTAGGCTAATGGTGTTGAAGTGAATATTACATTTATTTATTGCCTTTGAGGGCAGGAATCGACTGTACCCTGTAATTTCTGTATCAAGCCCATGCTGTAAATAAGATTAATATTTTATCAGAATTAAAATCTGTGCATAGATGCATTTATTCTTAGGGCATTTGCCACAAAATTGCTACTGCTGGTCCATCAGTGAAGGGGAGGGAGAGGTGTCCAACGGTGTAGTGGGGTTCCTTTCATGCAAAATGTCTGTATCCTAGAAAATTATCCTTAACAGAGTCCAGTGAAGATATTTCAGAGCACACTTCTTTCTTTGAACGTATGACTACAAATATTGTTACTGCTTGCAGCATCAGGGCTGTATGGCAGCATCTGAGAATAGTATATTGTTCTGAAAGTTCAGAAGACAAAACAATATATTTGAAACACAAACAAAATTCAAACATTCTTCAAACAAAATCTTGATTATTTTAATTCCCCTCATATTTATTTGACATTCAGCTTTGAGACTTTAAGGAGTCATGAGGGGGGATTACTATTATTGTTGCTGTTGTTTTTGTTGTATAATACTGAGTTCATTTTTCTTTCATCATACCTTGATTATGCAAAACTTTCTAACAAAATAGTCACCTAAACGGAGCTGTGGTGAAATCCATTCCTCCCTACACGCTCCTTTCCAGGCCGCAGTGTGATCTGAGAAAATGCTTGTTAGGCCTCATCCTTGAAGACACCACCTGGGCTCAGCTCTTTCTGAGCTTATCACAAACACTGTCTGCTCTCAGGAACTCCTAACAAGCTTCTGTTTTTCCCATGACCAGCCTTGCAAAATATTTCTCTGGCCTGAATGGCATAACATTCCTCTTCTCACACTTTCAAAGAGAGTGCTGACCCAAACCGTGGCCAGGATGAAACATTGCTATGACTAGAGCTCACTCTCTTGCGACCCCATAAACAGTGCTCCAAAATGGGGCCCGTTGAGCTCTCCTGGAGCGCAGCGGGCGTGTGACCGGCATCTCCCTCTGAGTGGGACCCCTCTCAGAGCCAGCAAACCCTCAGGTTTGCAATACCTGGAGGATCTCCGACACATGGCGTGTCCTGGGCCAACACCCTCACTCCTCACGGCCCGATCCTTCGCCCGTCAGGAGATGCAAAAGCATCCGAAGTGAGTATTTTCACTGACCTCTGAGGGAAATTTTTCACAGGTACCTTATCTTGCACGGACCCTTTCTGTCTGCGTGCATACCCCTTTGCACGTATGCTATAGCAAATCTGGAAGTTAAGCTATAGTTATAATTTAGGCTAAGTGCTGTTAAGTGTTATTTCTCTGTTAGATTGTTACGGTTAAGATATAAATTAAGGTCTAAGTTAAGTTAAAGTACTGTTAAGTTTAAGTGTTGTTAAGCTTTAGGCCACACTCCTTTTCATCCTAGTTTACACTGTCTTTACACACAGACACACACACATACATCCCTGGGTAGTTTCAATCCGTTTCTGTTTTGATTGCCTGGATTTTGTTTGGTTTTGTTGTTGCTTGCTTTCCCTTGCTGTGCCTTAGTTGCCCTTGCAAGTAGAGTGAATCTTGCCAACGAATCTGTTGTGCTTTGTAGTCTAATATTAAACCTGACTTTTGCTCATGCCCTTGCTGGTGATTTTTTGAGCGATCTCAAGCACACTCATTCGGGACAATATGTGGGGATGTTATTTTTTACAGTTCTACTCACAGGCAAGTTCTTAAAAAGTAAGTGGGCAATTCAGAGTATAGGATATGTAAGCCAAACAAATTGACTTTTGGTAAATCCCTTGCACCGTTTGTATTTAATTTCCAACACACTTCCATGCTTCAGCTTGCTGTTTTAGGACACAATCTGTTTTATAAGGCACAGCAGAAGCCAAAAGTGAGAGATTACTGAGAAACGAAACAATGCTTCAAAGTCGATTTTGCAAAGCCAGAGAGTTCCACAAAGCTTTTCATCTGTTTGTCTTCCCTAAATGCTCTCTTAGAAGATGGACTTGCTAGGCTGACATGTAAATCTTGGGTGCATTTATGTGATTCATAAACAAATTGACCACCCAGCTCGTGAAATATTCTGCTCTCTTGGAACCCTCCAAATGCCTTGCATGGTAAATAATATTAAATTTATACATATGTACCATGATTCTGTCGATGAGGTGATTTCACCCTTTAGGCAATTTTTTTTAAATTAAGAAATTTAAATGGCATTACAAATTAATCTATATTTATATTGTAATTTGATGTTGTATTTCTTCACTATGCAGAGAAACAGGTCATATTAGATCATAGTGAGACTAGAAATTCTGGCTGAACTTAGACTTTGTTTCAGAATACATTATTCTGAAGTAATAGCGGGGAAAGTTTCCTTTTTTGTTTATCACCTAAGATACTTAGCTTCTTTCCCAGAATGTGATCTTCTGATCCATCTATTCTTCAACAAAAACCTGGACAGATTATTATGCAGTGCATATCATCCTTTCTCATGTTATGAAATGTGACTAAATTTGCACATTTGCAGTTCTTCTCTTTGGAAATACATAGCCATGGATATCCCAGTAAAGGTCCTTCTTACATAATTTTTACCTAATAGTTTTGAAAAGAAAGAAAACACTAAAGTTTCATGTAGTTTTAGACAAACATTTAGTTTTGTCTCATCCAAGTATCATTAAATTGGATATACTTCCCTTAAATTAAACAAAGAGTCCAATCAATTATTTCTCCAGGCCTGTTCTAGTTGCAGCTGATCTCCCAGTGATTGTCTCTTTTTATTTTTCCTTTCAAAGCCACATCCTCACCCTGTACATGTCTTTGGCCTTTCTCTCTCTATCTCTTACCAGTAACATTTGTGCATGGCCAAGGTGTGAGTTCCCTCTGTTTCATAATGATTTGTGATTTTTTTTTCCCCAAATGCTAGATATCTGCATGCCCCATGCTGTTTTCCAGTGTTAAGATATATCAGTGATTACATCTACTGAGAGTGTGGGATGAAAACTGATGCTCCAGTCTCTGTAATACCCAGCTCAAATAATTGCGATACATTTCCTTTCAGGTATAGATCAGTACACTGGAAGTTACCAACAAACTGAAGGTTATCGTGACAAATGTGGTGGCCCTCAGTCTGAACAACTCTCAGTTGGCTTTCTCTGTATAAATTTGCTTTGCTATGTAGTTAGATGCTTGGATAAAAAAATAATTTCACCATATGATACAACTCCACTGATCCTTCCAGCTCCATGTGAGTACTTACGGAAGAATCTTGACACAATTGGCACATGGTAGATTGTAAAACATTATTCATGGTGACGAATGGTTGCTCATGAGTGACTTTAATAATTACTGTAGATTTTAACATAAAGAACAAAATGTTGCATTTTATTTTCTAATTTGCCATCTGGCAGGAAGTTTTCTTTTCCATACCTTTATAAAAACTCACCAAATATACACAGCAAGAATACATGATACATGAGCAAGAAACAAAGAAATATTAGTCCATGCTTCCATTTTGGGGAATGGGCTCATCACACTGGATCATACTGGACTATAACAGCAACTGGGCTGTGGCATATTTCCATTTTTAATCACAGGAATCAGAAATAGAGGGGGACACATGTGAGGTCAGAATAATTTTCACAATATATTCTCTAGATATTTCATGCCATTTGATCAAACTGTAGAATTTAGAGATGCAAAAAAATCTTTGATTATTTGATTCACTGGATAGTATTTGATTAGACATAGCTTTTCCTTGACTCCCTTCTTTGGCTTACTGTGAAATTTCGTATTGATTTAAAAGATTTACATACGTTGATCTCAGAAATTAAACTGAATCAAGGTTTCTGTTTTTATCCAACAGCAAGAGACACACTGAACTCAGGACCTGATTAGGCTGATATTTGCTCTAAGATACTGAGTGTAAAAAAAAAACCTATTTGGATATAGAAGCTGTTACTTAAGAAAATAATATCCAGCAACTATGGAATTCTTTTGATCTCAAGCTGTTACTGACACTGGCAGAGTAAGACACAGAAAGAGGAAATGAAAGCACGAAAAACCACAAGCAGAATGAAGAGCTGAAATTGTCCCCTCTGCCTCTTACTCACAATCATCTTCCTTTTTGCTTGAAGAGAGGTAAATAGTTGCAAAATAAAAATTTAAGTATGTGATTTTGGCTTTCATTTGATAATGGGTACAAAGCAGATTTTGAGAAAACAGTATTCCACATTGATTATAACACTTCATGATGAGATTTTTGTTTGTTTTGTTTTCCTGATGCCACTTCCATGATATTTATGAGGATTTTGTTTATTTTAAGTGGGATTCAATTTTATTTTCTCAACAGATTATATCTAAATATAATCTAAAGATAAAATGGGGCAGGCAAAATTCCTTCAATAAATATTTTTTTATTTCGTGTCTCTGTATGTCAATATTTCTTATGGGCCTCTTCTTAGTCTTTAACACATGAACATGTTTTAAGAGTTCAGTATATTTTTGTGTCCATTTGGGAAGGCCGTTTAGATCATAAATGTATCAGGTGGTGCCAAGTATTGTCAATTAAAATGCAAAGGAGTTAGTCAGAGATCAAACATAGGCAGTAATGAGAAAAAAAAAGAGTGTTTTGCTGACAGGCACCGCTGGTTTTCTCTTTCCTTATTGTTTCCTTCCTTTGATTTTTCTTTAAATACTTTTGGAGAACTAATTCTATAAAAAGTCTAATTAAAACTGAAGGGAGGAACAAGGAACTCAAACTGAGCTTGAAGCCAAATTTTGTATTTTTGAATACGCTTTTTGTGTGCATCTAACTGCCACTAAACAAGCACAAATATTTTACAGCTCTAGGATACTGCTTACACTCCCTGAAAACTTTACAATACAGTGTCCTCTTACCTGCATCTCTGTCTACCTCCCTCTGGTTCTAGGGGCGACTTCATCCAATTTCCACCAGTGTGAAATTCTTGCTTTTTGCGGACCTAATTCATTAGCAATAGAACAGAAAGAGGTGGCTTAGTGATGCCGTGCAACTGGCAGTTCAGGGAGAAACCCCGCTGAATTCTATTACTCCTCTGAATACTTTAAAATCAGTCTCTCATGTTATTTTCTTGGCTTGATTTTCTCTCAATATTACAGACTGGGCTATTTCCTAAGTCCAGGTATTCAAACATCTATTTCCAGAACTTTGCTCTAAAGAATTGCTCCTGCAACCTCAGGTTCTTCACTTCCCTCTCATTATTATTCCCCTCACTGATTTCTGTATTGTAAGCAGAACCAAATGAGGTCAGCTCCTCATTTGCACTTCTGATCTGGCTTGGATGACTATGTCTATATTATCCCTTGTATGCGTTTTATGCACAATAAAGAAAATTTGGGACAGCAGAGTCAGTAGAGACTACCTGTACCTACCTTTTCCTGAAACCAAACTTAAGCATGCAAACATGATTTGACCTTGTGAAAGGAGATTCTTGGGCATCTCAAAGTACCCCAAGTTCTCTCATCCATCCTATGTTCTACATAATATCGCCATATGCAATTGAGATAGATGGAGGCTGTTCAGCCATGACTTGAGGAGCTGGGACTGTTTCTACCTCAGATAAATATGTGACTAAGTGGGTTTCAAAGTGCCTGCAGTACAAGCAGACAAATGCAGAGTTTTACTTAGAGCATGGTGGCTGAGTCACTGCAAAGCAAGCCCTATTTATGTCTCACAAGTCAGCACTTTGCACACCTGCTGAATACAGCCTTCAGCCCGTATTTACAGATAGGCATATCCTCCCTACTGGCCAGTCCTACAGGATACATTACCTCAAGTCTTGTAGTATTTGCTCTTATGGCAAAGAGAGAGAGTGATGTCCTGGACTGCACTGACAAAGCATTGCCAACAGGTGAAGGAAGGAAACTCTGCTGCTGTACTCAGCGCTGGTACTCGGTACTGACGAGTACTACACTGCATCTGGAGTACTGTGTCCCATTCTGGATACCCCAGTGCAACAGAAATATGGACATACTGGGCCTTCCAGTGGAGGGCCATCAGGATGCCGAAGGGACTGGAGCATGTCTCCAGTAAGGAAAGGCTGAGAGAGCTGGGACTGTTCAGCCTGGAGAAGAGAAGGCTCAGAGGGATTTCATAAATGTGTAGAAATACAGAATTATAGAATTCACAGAATCACTAGGTTGGAAGAGACCTTCAAGATCATCGAGTCCAACCCATGCCCTAACACGTCAACTAAACCATGGCACTGAGTGCCACATCCAATCTCTTTTTAAACACATCCAGGGATGGTGGCTCCACCACTTCCCTGGGTATACCATTCCAGTACGTTATCACTCTTTCCGTAAAAAACTTTTTCCTAATACCTGAAGTGAGGGGGCAAAGGGTACAGAGCCAGGCTCTTATCAACAGTGCCCAGTGACAGGACAAGGGCAGTGAGAACACACTGACACACAGGAAGTTCCTTCTGAACATCAGGAAAGAGCTTTTTACTGTGAGGGTGACTGAGCACCAACACAGGTTACACAGGGAGGTTATGGAGTCTCTCTTCTTGGAGATATTCAAAACTCACCTGAATATGGTCATGGGCAGCCTGCTGTATGTGGCCCTGCTTGATCAAGGGGGTTGGAGCAAATGACCTCCAGAGGTCCCTTCCCTCCTCAACCATCCTATGCTGATGTTGATGTTGTCCTGTGATTCTATAATTCATTTCAAACATAAAAGTCCAGCACAGTTCTTGGCAGAACCTGAGCATCCCCTTGTACTATTATTTCTATGTCAGAACTACTGTGTACTATGAATAAGTAGATACCTTTTAGGTCATTCAGTTTCCCTGCGTTCAGACCTCAGACTTTTTGGACCTTGGACCTTGTCTTTGAATTGTCATTTTAGCTCTTTCCAGTTCTGTACTTCCCTCAAAGTCCTCCACAGAAATCTCAAATGTAATTTCCGTCAGCTGATGTGTTTAATCATCCATTATCTTAATCAGTCATCTTTTGTGTATGTTATCCTATAGTTGTGTGCGTGCCAGTTCAGTTAATATGCTTGATGCATAAACATCTGCTTATTCCTAACAAAATGATTATTATTTTTGCCATAAACAGAAACAAAAATTAGAAGGAAATGCTACCACTGACATTCTTTGAGGTAATTGGTTTTTTCTTGCCGATGGCTTACAATTACTGTGTAGCTACTTTCGTATATAACAGATTTCATAGTTCTAATAGGAGGGATGAGGTCACTGTTTCATATCTATGGAGATATGGATCAGCATGCAGTACTCCACTTGATACAGTAATTTACAGGAGCTCTACATTGTTCCCGTTTGCACTGTGAATTCAGAAATCTGTACTTGCTATCAAAATAGCATATGCACACCCTGTAAGGCAAATTCTCTCCTTTTTTTGTTTGCTGAAGAGAAATTCTTTCTTTCCTGGTACCATTTCAAGGCTTTTGTTTGCAGCTTTAAAACTCCTGCCATTTCTAGTTTGAGGCAACACCATTTTAATAGAAAACATTGTTTATTTACGAAATATTCCCATTACTGCTATAGGTCATTAAACCACCATGAAAAGAGCAGAGAAGCTGAATTTGGAGGCTGCTGTGGTACGGATGATTTATGTCCTTATGCTTCTTTTAGTAATGCTTTGTGAAGTGATATTGACAGACACAAGGTTTCCTACATGCAATATGATTCTAGGCCTTGGCATGGAAACTATTTTAGTTTCATTTTCAGATAGACAAGATTTTTTAGAAACAAAAATTCTTCCTTTCCCAGTAATCAGTTTTAGCTATAGTTCTTTTAAGTGACCAGTAGAAAGCCTTTTTGCGAGTGGAAGGACATCCTTAAAGGTATGAAAAAACTTCTTGATCCAGTTAGCTTCATGCTAAATAATCAAGACTGAAAAGTACTATCCAGCCTAAACTAGGTGAAAACCAGGTGCCTCGATATGGGCATGCATATGTTAAATATTAGAACAATGAAACAGCTTATTGTGCCTTTTTTTCCCAGCAACTCCGTAATTCCAGAAATATTAATAATGAAAAGGTATAAATTCTTCTTATGCTTGAGAGTAGGTGTGAAATATTTTTATATGTTTTGATCATGCTGTCTATGACTATTCATCTATCTGCTGTGGGGTAGAAAAACAGACTGAGAAATCTTTTTTTTCAGACTCTTCCTTTCATTTTGTAAGATGTGAACTTTTCTTCTCCTTAATAATACCTAGAAAAGTGGTTCTTAAAAGGCTTGACTTGACCTGGGTGTTTGACTTTCTGACTAAAGAAGGCTACACCCACATAACTGGTGTAGAAAAAAATGTGACCCCTTGTTATTAGTAGATGCTAAAGCTCTCTTTTATCCTTTCGTGGGTTCAGTATGTGCTTCCAAAGCCTTCATCCTGAGATCTGACCTCACATTCTTACAGTTTCTTACGGTATTTTGAGATTCTTGTAGTTACTATGCAAACCTTTCCTTCATTGCAAAGAGGATTTTGCTTGAAGGAGTTGTGCAGACGGTTCAGTGCAGTCAGGAGACTTGTAAGTAGGAGCAAAGAGTGAAAAAATGACGTGGTCAAATGCCATTACAAAAATTCTATTGGTATTTGCCTAACAACACTCCTAAAATCCAGGCAGGCCCTTAAAGAGTACTCCTTTTCCTTCTTGTACAAGCTATTATAATGTTATATTAAACAGCAAAGGCATTCAATCCCAGAGCTTTTTAGTAAGGCATGAAGGGACTGCTCCATAGTCTTCTCATACTTCTACACTGCTTAATTAACCAGTAAGACTTAGTTACTTAGTAACAGTTATCATTCTCTATCCAAATCTTACTAACGGGTGACAAAGAATGTGTCACCAATTAAAACTATCATAACTGTAATAATCTATTGTAGCTTTTTCATTAGCGAGTTCTTCCATGTTTGTTAGCCTGTGACTCAGTCAAGAACGGTGAGGGGAACAGAGCTCTCTCTGCAGTAGCCTCTTCCAAATAAGACTTTATGAAAAGAGGTAACAGTAAAGCTTGTGCTGCCAAAGTGACTGCGGAGTCCCTTGGCATCCGAGCCTCTGCCCAGAGAGGACATTCTGCCTGACTGGCTGCGCTACCTTTCTACTCAGGTCCCCAGAATTGTAAGTTGTCATTGTTTTGAGTGCAGAGTACTGGCTTACAGGAGAAGCTTTGGAAGTGTTCTTTCCTTAATGAAATACAGTCAAGCAAAATGCTTAAGAAACTTGACAAGAAATGGTTTTTTGTAAAAACGAAGAAGAGACTGTCATGATCTGTGACTGCCTTAATAGGCATCCATCTGCTATGTGACTTCATAGCTTGAGAATGCTATGCTGCATCCATCTGCTATGTGACTACAAATGGCTTTCTGAAACTGTTAAAGAAAAGGATCTAACTCCATAACTCAGGCTTAGAAGACTTAAAAGATGAAATGGGACATGGTGAAGTGTCAAAGAGGGAAGGTTCATCTACAGTTATTCAGGAAAACAAAATTCTGACTTGTCTGTACAATTCTTGGAGGATGCTCCAGTCTGGAATGTCTGACTTGCTGTTGGAGAGGTCCAGTCCCAGCTGGAAGAGAAAGGTAACATTTTCTGTGACCAGCAGCACTGGAGACAAAGCCCAACACTTCTAGAACCAGAGTTGCTAATGATACACTTCAAAAAGAAAAGTGAGGCTGGGAAAGTCAGAGGAAGGGTACTCACAGAAGCAGCAAATAAGACCTGTCATTGCAAAGAAATTTAACTGCCCTACCTTTTCTTAAAAATACTGCTGTAAACCAGAAACCAAATCAAAAGCATGATGTTCATCAGGTTTCCAGAATCTCTGTGCACACTCTCTGTCTGCTGTGTTCTCTGCTTTGTCAATGTTTTAAATTACAAATGTCATCTCTTCTAAAGCATTCAAATAAAGAAGATTCCTCCAATAGATCTCACATGTATTTACTGTAATTAAGTGTAACTTGGAAGTATATGGTGTTGACAAAGTTACCTTCCTCTGCATATTTTGAGTGAACAAAAAATGTGGAACAGTTACCGGACATCGTATCTTAGAAAAGATCTGGTCTGTAGGGTCTAGCAAGCATGGGATGAACCCTCCTAGAATACAGTGCTGAACATCTAAATTGTAGGACTCAGGCTTGTGCCCTTGGGCCCTCGGTCCTTGTCTTGAGATGATTTTATGATAGTACTGTATTTCCCTATCATCTGCTTTCTGCCCAGAAATGGGTCCCGTAGCTTTAAGCTGGGTCCAGGAGAGGAGGGAGAGAAGCCGGGTGAATTCTTCAGCGTGGTTTGTGTTCAAGGACTCATACACACTTCCCCACGTTCTCACCGCTGCAGAGCAGAGGGAGCACCTTCCTGCTTTTCAGCCTGTTAGCTGAGGTAAGAAATTTTCTCATTCCAGCATACTGAAATCCTCCCGTAACTTCTTCCTCTTCTTCTGCAACAGTTCGGCCGAGCTGTAATCCGAGAACCAGATCATCGGACCCCGTGGACCGGCGGGGAGGCTGCAGGGACGGCGCATCCCAGCCTTGGACCTTGGGAGGGGTCGAGCCAGCTACAGAAAAGAACTTGTAATCCACCAGCTTTCTCCACGTTGAGGAGATTTATTATCTAACATTACTCATTTGTTTCCTGTGCCTTGCTGGCATTCTGCTTGTTAAATAAATAGCTTTTTTCACTTTCATCCAAGAAATTCTTCTCGTATTGGTGGGGGAGGGAGTGCTGAAACCTGTCTTCTGCGGAGGAAACTTTCCTTCCAGAGCATTTCCCCCTAAACTTGTCTCAAACCGAGACAGTCCTACAGGGAAGTAATACTTCTTCGTGTACCAGCTCACTGTTCTCACTCACTCTGAGAGTTTCCATTAGAAGGAAATTACATCTGCTGTCCTATAAAGCCCCTGTTTTGGACAATGAGAAAGCCAAGCGTATTGATGACATCCCTTGACCTTAGCAAATATCATTATTAAGTTCCAAAAAAAGCACCATGTTTCTGGTTAAAAGGATTTAGCATGAGAGACCTTCCTCTTTACCCTTCCCAGTGAAAAAAAGGTGAGAATGATGTAGAAAGGTGTCATTACTCAGGTTCATGGATATGTCAGTCCCCAGGGTGGGGTTGTCCGAAGGATAAAACTTGGAGGCATATAGATGATGCATACCACAATATTAAATTAATTAGTTGCCATGTAATAAATATATGCATGCAGTGATCTTATTTTTAGTGTTATATATTGTCCCGAATGAGTGTGCTTGAGATCGCTCAAAAAATCACCAGCAAGGGCATGAGCAAAAGTCAGGTTTAATATTAGACTACAAAGCACAACAGATTCGTTGGCAAGATTCACTCTACTTGCAAGGGCAACTAAGGCACAGCAAGGGAAAGCAAGCAACAACAAAACCAAACAAAATCCAGGCAATCAAAACAGAAATGGATTGAAACTACCCAGGGATGTATGTGTGTGTGTCTGTGTGTAAAGACAGTGTAAACTAGGATGAAAAGGAGTGCGGCCTAAAGCTTAACAACACTTAAACTTAACAGTACTTTAACTTAACTTATACCTTAATTTATATCTTAACCTTAACAATCTAACAGAGAAATAACACTTAACAGCACTTAGCCTAAATTATAACTATAGCTTAACTTCCAGATTTGCTATAGCATACGTGCAAAGGGGTATGCACGCAGACAGAAAGGGTCCGTGCAAGATAAGGTACCTGTGAAAAATTTCCCTCAGAGGTCAGTGAAAATACTCACTTCGGATGCTTTTGCATCTCCTGACGGGCGAAGGATCGGGCCGTGAGGAGTGAGGGTGTTGGCCCAGGACACGCCATGTGTCGGAGATCCTCCAGGTATTGCAAACCTGAGGGTTTGCTGGCTCTGAGAGGGGTCCCACTCAGAGGGAGATGCCGGTCACACGCCCGCTGCGCTCCAGGAGAGCTCAACGGGCCCCATTTTGGAGCACTGTTTATGGGGTCGCAAGAGAGTGAGCTCTAGTCATAGCAATGTTTCATCCTGGCCACGGTTTGGGTCAGCACTCTCTTTGAAAGTGTGAGAAGAGGAATGTTATGCCATTCAGGCCAGAGAAATATTTTGCAAGGCTGGTCATGGGAAAAACAGAAGCTTGTTAGGAGTTCCTGAGAGCAGACAGTGTTTGTGATAAGCTCAGAAAGGGCTGAGCCCAGGTGGTGTCTTCAAGGATGAGGCTTAACAAGCATTTTCTCAGATCACACTGCGGCCTGGAAAGGAGGTGGCGGGGGGACGATGCACCACCACACATACAAAGACTGTTAGGCAGTTGCAAAAGCCAATACACGGAAATAAGAAAACAGCAGAAGTACTACATCCAATTCTAAAGTCACAGTGTCTGGTCTCCTTCTATTACTGGCTACTCAGCTTGAGAAAATCTACTCAACAGCATGGCAACCTAGAATTTAAACTCATATTTTCTTTGTCTTTTGGGCATTATTGTAACTCATTTACTCTTATATGTTCAGTTTAGACTCAGCTTTATAAATTGAGCAATTCATGTTCTGAGAGAGCAAAAACTGTTTACTCCAGTACTGTTTACCAGGTTTTATTGTGGTCTCTGGTCTTGTTCTGTCTAATTTGGGACAACTACAGCAAACAAAACCATAAAACTGTACTAAAAAAAAGAATGGGTTGCTAAAAAGATTGATAGCAAAATCACAATACTCCATTCCTGAATATAAATTGTGACTATAACCCAGAAAAGAACAAAAGGCATTCTTGTAGGAATTCAACTGAGGAATTATTTTAGTAGGAGAGTAATCATTCTTGTCTGTAGTCCTCAATTAGCATTAACTGTAAGAAAAAGCTTATTAGGAATATTTAAATTTTAAAGTCCCCCTGTGCAAGCATATCTGAATTCCCAGAAGGTAGTTATAGTGCAAAGTGTATTAATTAAAATACTGCTTTGGGAGATCCTCCTTTATCCAGTGTTCATTATTAACATGCAAGATAGTGGAAAGGTTTTGATTTTTTATTAAGATTTTAGTCATTGTGACAGGGATTCAAGTGGTGAAAAAGAGCATTTGAAATGTTAATGAAATTCTGATCATTTTACAGGACTTTGTCATTTTTTGACACTTCTGCCCCAAACGCATGATTTGCACAGCTTTGCAAAGATAAAGGGCAGGGTACTGTCAAAACTGTGGATTCTGGAGTCACTTTCTAAAGTGACTAAATATTTGGAACAGTACAGTGTAGGGATTTTTCTATATTGATATATACAGGAAGCCACATTTATTCAATAGTTCCTCTTGGCCTGTCTAAACTGCTTGTAAGATTCATAGCCCATTTCCCAGAGCAGCCCCCACTTATCTGGAGGGACTGTTTGGCATATGATTATCTGTAAATGTCAGAGTTCTTTTAGCATTGCATTTTACCAAATATACCCTGTGATCAATATGCACCTTTCAGATGAGCAAAATCCAGGTATCTCTCACACATGAGGGGTTACACGACAAACAGGGCTTACACATAGGAAATGAGTCGAGTTTATTGTTGCCACTCAGGCTGTGCCAGTCCTAAACATCTGCTAGTCGTAAGCAGCAAAGAGCAACTTTATGTCTCAGTAATACACCTGGGATCTGTAAGGACAGTCCTCCAGTTCTTCTGCAAGACACCTTGACAGATTCTGGCAGAAAGATTTGGTGTCACTGCTTCCCTAAGTTTTGAAATTCAGGACCCTTTCAAATCTTAGGCCGTGATTCCATGTCTCTAGGCACTTTTGAAAATGCTGACTTGTGCAACCAACAATCCAGACTAAGCTGTAACTTTTATCTATGCCCACAAACCACAGGGAAAATGGGTTTTTCTAATTTATCACAAACTCATAATTTATTTCTTGCAACTTATCCCTGTGGGCAAACTCCTCTTTTTTACTGACAAAAAATGAAAAACTGTCCCTTTACTGGCCAGCAGAAGGAGACCTGAGTCTTTTTGGAAACTGTGTCAATGTTAGGCGGCCTCTCTATACACCTGCTTAATATCTGAGCATTCCTCAGATTAACTTTTACCTCTCTTCTTTGGAATTCCTTCTGGAGTTTGGGCACAGGCAGGCACGGCTGTGCTAGTGTTTGTATTCCAATTCGTTGAAACACGTTTGAGTAAGGAAGATGTGGCTTTTGCATTTAGGGCTGTTTTTTCCTGATTCTTCTCAGAGACACTCAGGACTCTGAACAGTAGGTGTTCAGACTGCATTACTTTTTAGAGGCAAACATTTCTATCATCGTTGCTGACTCTGCAACAACTGATATGGAAGAGAAGCTAAATACATACTGATGCCTACAGGCTTACCATAGCATAGCAAATGTAACCTAAAATGTATTGGTAGAAATATGCCCAGCAGAGGCAAAGAAGTCTAAGTGATGTGGTAAGATCACCTCTCAGGGTGATCAGTTTAAGATTCTGATCACTCATGAAATATGAACTAACATGCAATAGGCCCAATAAAGGGTACCATGGTGGCTATGGAAATGGAAAGCAGAGTTTCTGAAGACAGTTCAGAAGAGCTCTACTTTGTTTAGGCTAGCAAGCCAAATACTGAAACAGAATGCATGCTAATTCCCTATAAATGCATCAAGGAGGTAAACAATAAAATATGTAAGCCAGAAATGAATGTTGGCACAAGCATACATGTGGCTATCTAGCAATTAACAAATTTAGCATATGGTTTGCGAAAAGAAAATCCTAAATATTAGAGGAATGTCATTGCATCAAAGCCTTGAGTTTGGCATAGTAGGTCTACAGGAGGAAAACACAGGCTTGGTGTTTTTTTCAGTATGAAGGTAAATTTATGAAGGCATTCATGTAGCACAGTGGCTGTGATCACGGAGGACTAGTCCCATGTTCCCCACACAGACACCACAGTTAATAGACAGCTATTTTTCAGCATCTGGAGTCCTTTAAAGTATGCTGTCCATAGTCATAGTTGCACAACAAATGTTCAGACACCAGCCACAAGAGCCAGAAGAACCTTTTAGCTTTGCAGCAGAATCCTACTCTGAGGCAGGTATTGACTATTTACTTGTCTCTCACCCTGGAAGAGACAACACATTTGGCCAAGCAGATCCCAGAGACCATATCAACTACAGAGACAAATCTCTATAAACTGTGCTGGGAAGTTGACAGGTACCTCAGGTGTGAACACCACATTGTAGACACTTAAAGGTGGGTGACCTGAAGTTGTCATAAGCCCCAGTTTTTAACAAAAATAACCTCAAATTTCAAAGAGCAACAATAAACCAAACCAAACAAAATGCACCTCTAATATAAAACCCTTCACTAAACTGAGAACATCTTCTCTGGTTTTGAATTTGCAATCCACATATGGAAATACCATGAAAGGAAGTGCACTTCTGGTACACTATCCTAATGGTTAGTTTATCAGCAAATGCTTGCTAGCTACAGGCTTATTAAAGTTCTGTGTCAAAGATTTAAAGGATCATTTGAAAAGTTTAGAACTCTGCAGCTTGGTGGCAAACTCCAGTTACTCCTGGCATGGCCTGTAATTTTATAAGCATAAACTCTAGAGACCAAAGGCAAATCTGAAATGTACTTTTACTAAATTAACTGGAAAAAATGCAGCTAGAATTACCATATATATCCAAGCTTTTGGTCTCAAATTATGATTTTAATCATATATTAACCATGATTTACACGCTGCCTGTTCGGCATGCAGCATCTGGATCTACTTGTTCTGTGCTGAGGGGATGCAGAGAAGGCAACATGACCATAATCCCCAATTTAAAGTCATTTTTATGTATTTGTTTCTTTGAGTTGCATTCACAGATGTGCAGTGAATCTGTATCAACCAACTTGTCTAGCATAAGAAGAGAAATTATTTGCATGTGCCTGTAAAGACAGCAGTAATTTCTATAAGATTTATTGTAGTTTAGAAAAACTTTATTAGTTGCTCATGACATACTGCCACAAGAAAGACAAATAAAAGATCTTAGGAATTAATTCTAAAAAAATGTCTTGAAGAAAGAAATATTGAAATGCTTTGGTTGCTAAAAATGTGGAGACCTTTTGTAAAAGGAACAGAAGAATTTCAATATGTATCAAGCATTATTTAAATTCATTAGCCAAAGGCAATTTTGTAGCACTCTTTTCCAAAAACATCCATTACTCAAAAGTTATCCTGTAGCAGGAGATTCCCTCAATGTACTAATCTTATATTAGCATCTCTTTCAGTTAAGAAAATAACAGGAGGAAAAAAAGGTGGGGGAATCCATTGTCTGCAATTATTTTCAGGACACGAACCTGAAAACAATTTTTTTGTGTTTTTCCTGTAGTTGTCCTAGTTTTACCATAAGGAAGGGGACACCCAATAGGGCCACACATTAGCACCCATCTGTTCAGCTGCTGGGTGCTGAGGGTGGAGGGACCCTGGCACCATCCCAGTTGCGGCCCATATCCTTCCCGAGACTGAAGGTTCAGGTGCTTTGTCGACTGCACGGTCATTTCTCCTCATGTGCTTCGCTTTGGTCTTCATGTCCAAGGGAGGTCGTGGAGTCTCCCTCTCTGGAGATATTCAAAACCCACTTGGACTCGTTCTTGTATGACCTGCTCCAGGTGACCCTGCCTTGGCAGGGGTTTGGACTGGATGATCCCCAGAGGTCCCTTCCAATTCTAGCGATTCTGTGATCCTGTGTTTCATGTACAAGCGCTGCTCTGGGAAGGAGATCCTGGTCACTGCATAACCTCAGTGTATGGGCTTCAGGACACGTCAGACCGCACATGAGTCAGGATAAGCCTGGTTTTTGCAGGGAGATGCCCAGACCCGGTGCACTGCTCCCTTGGGAACACCCAACCAGGGGGCAGCCTAAGGGCGGGTGGCACCGCCGGGCCCGGCGAGGCGGAGCAGGACTTGTGAACTCCGGCGACGGGCGGCTGACGGGGGGCGGTGGGTTCCAGGCCGGTGGGGCGCGGTCGGGACGCCGACGCAGAGCGGGCAGAGCGGGCGGGGCGGAGGCCGCGGGCAGGGCGGGGCGGCGGTGCCGGGGAGCAGAGGCCGCCCGCCCGCCCCGGG
>VZRV01010565.1:603848-651121 GCA_013398115.1 Falcunculus frontatus
TTGCGGCCGGGGCGTGCTCGGGCGGTGGCGGCGGCTAGAGCCGGGGCACCGCCTTCCCCGTTCCCAGAGCCCCACGGCCGGGAGTGCTGGGGGGCGGCGGGGCTGAGACGGGCGAGCGATGCGGGAGGGGGCTGGGAACAAAGGCGGGAGGCAGCGGCCCCTGCGCGGGGCCGGGCGGCGGCAGAACCGGGCTCCCCGCGCTTTGTCTCGGGCTCTGCTCGGCTCCCGCACCGAGCCCCGCCGGCCCCTCCCTGCGGCGGCCGCTCTCCGAGCCCGCTCGCCGGGGCCCCTGCGGGCGGGGTGCGGCGCGGCGTGCGGGTATCTTTTCCAGTAGCCCTTTTTTTGTGGTAACAGATGGCTAAGGTGGGTGTTAAGATCCGCTTATCATGCTAGGGAAATGTTCAGTGCGGTGAAGAAAACTAGGTATGAATTTGCTGACAGGGTATTTGCAACTTGATCCTGTGCCAGTTGAATTAATGAAAATATCCTTGCTCTCCGAAATGATAACATCATTTTCATCGATGATGTTATCCATCATATCATAGATATCAGCTTGGAATTCTTGAAGTTACAGCTTGCAATCTGAGCATTTTGGTAGGCCTGTCGTTACTGCATTTTGCAAGCTGCTTTAACCATACTACTTAAAAAAATAGAGACCTGTTCTGAGAAACTATGCAACACAGTCATTAAGTTTTCCATGCTCTACTTCTCTAGGGGTAACTGAGTGCTTAAATAGGAGTAAGCACAAACTAGCCTCTGTTCTTTATCCCTTCTAGAACAGTTGAAGAACTGAAGTAATTTTCGCAGAATACCTGTGTTCTGTCTTTAGTAGATTTTACAGTGATCAGACCCTGTTCTTGTGCCTGGTGACTTCATCAAGATTCTAAGTTTGGACATAATTTGGCATTAAGATCCCAAAGGATTTCTTTGATTCACTCGGCTTTCTTTGCTGACTGTTAATGCCTTTGAAATTTGAAAGGTGGTATCCAGTGTTTATCGAATAATACCTTGTCAGGCATTCCAGCTTTCAGGACAATTGCATGTTACCTCTCCAAAACGGGAGAGTTTGCCTTCATTTTGAGTAAGCTATGCGTTTGACTGCATTTGAGACTGTACATCATCTGCAGCCCATCTATCAATTGATTTGGCTGTGTGCTAATTTACCAAGGCCAGCTATGCTTGCTGGGTTGTGTCCTCTTCATTGCAGAGGATAGGAGGAAAGTAGATGTACAGATAACCTCAGAATGCTGAAAAAACTGGTGATTTTTTTCAATAAAATTTCAGTTTCTGACTTTGTTGGAAATGGTTTATAATATGTTTGTATTTCAGAAGGTATTGGGAGTGGAGTGAGGAAGAACTGCTAAATCATAGGTGAAATCTCATGTTTTACTGAACCTTTTCTTGAAAGTACTTTCGAAAGCTAGAGCTTGTCAAAGCATTTTTTCCATCATGCGAAATGATCCTTCTGAACACTTGAGATTAATTTCAGAATAGCACGGGAAATAAGTAATGTCTAAAACTCCTGTTGTCCTTGCCTTGTGAACAATCACATCTCACGCTGTTATCCAGCGTCCTTGAATGTAAAAGTTACTGAAACCGAAAAATTATTTTCTACATTTTTATGGGTCGTTTTGTGCCATGTATTTATTTTTTAAAAACTGCCACAAAATAAAATACTTCCTTTTCTGCTTCAAAATATTTGAAGCAAGTGGGTTTGCTTTTTTTTATTTACAGTTTTTCAGTTTAGGCTGTCTCTGTTCATGCACATTAGCTTAGGCTCAGATTAAGTTTTTGCAAAAAGGTCGCCCTAGGACAGAAAAAATATAGGCAAAGACAATAATAATAAATTATTTCATTTGGTATGATGCTTTTATTCAGTCATTGCTCCATTGGCAACTCAGAAGAGCATTGCTGGTTGCCATCTTTGATTAAATTTGTGTTTGGATGCGCAATTGCACAGTCATACCCATCTGACATAGAAGTATGGGCATCTTCTGAAATCTGGCTCAGCCTGCTACCTCGTTATATTAGTGCTTAGTAAAATAATTTCCCAGAGCTGACTGGTGCAGTAGGTGCTTGGCAGCTGTGTATGTGAGGGACATGGTTATAGGGAAGGGCAGGACTTGATCTGTTGACAGCAGTCTCTTGGTGTGTCTATGACTGGAAGACCCCCTCAGGCCCAAGATGCTTGTCCTGGACTTTCCAGCCGCCTCAGAAGCTGGTGCTTTTGCTTTGCTGAAGCTCAGCATTATAGATGAAAGGTCTCTTTTATTTTGGTTTATATAAGCATGCTATTAATAAGAAACAACTCTACCCAGTTTATAATGATCTTTTCCAGAAAGTGGAGAGATGAATGTGTAATAGTTGGCATGTAGAACTGCATTAATGACATTTTAAAAGCTAAATAATATTTCCAGTGTTGCAGTTGCATTTTCTCACTATGTGCAGGTTTAAATGTTCTGTGAAGTGGCAAAGTAGGTTTCTGTGTCACTTTAAAGTTTCTTCTAAAAGTTACTTTTGTTGCTCCTTTAAGGCTGTTGCTCTATTACTTTATTTTTTTATCAGTATTGTTATATTACTAGGTTGAGTCAAATTTGTACCCTTAAAATTTTGTAAAAGTAATGAGTGCACACTTGTCATTACAGGTGACAATCTGATATTAAGTCTAAAGTCTCTAGCATTTGTTACTTTGCAGCCTGTGTGCTGTTAGGCTGTTTTTCAATTTTCATTTAATTTACTGATGAAAACAGAGCAATAGACTGGCTCTGTCTAAAAATGTAGTGATCTCTAAGGTGAGCTTAAAAATCCATTAATGAGTAGTTCACCATGTGCTGAATCTCAGGACCGTTTTTGATGGATTAACATGTTCTTGTTGCTTTCACTGCTGGATGTCAAGAAAAAAGCTGTCACACTGGCGTGTTTGTTGCTCTGTGTTTTGCTTGAGCGAGATGGAGCCAAGCACTGAATTCCTGACTTCATTTAAGCCAGAGCAGTCCAGTAGTGGTGTTTGATTGGCTTCTCTCCAGTCTGTTGTTTTTTCTGGAAGGATGCCGACAACAGCTGCTTGAGCCAACTAAATGCCGCCTCCCGCACTTGTTCACAGCCCATCCCAGCCTGAGGAATAAGGGGCAGAGGGGCAGCTGTGTCCAGGGGCAAAAGTCCAGCTCTCTGTGGTAGGTGATGGCAGTGCTTGCCCAGCCCCACACTCGAGGGGGGCTGGTTATGGTGGGAAGGGGATGGGTGGCTGCTTGTTCAGGAAATAGCCTGCAGTGTCAAACCCTTACTGATCTGTGTAGGGACTACTGTGATTAAGCATGTGCACTCTGAGCAGCCTGGGTGTGTCCTCGAGGTCTCTCTGTACAGCATCTTCTGCTGAGAGCTGGGGTCTGTGCTGTGATAGCATTTGTTCCTGGACCTTCTCCTGGCATGGGGAATGTCTGAGATGCCCTGCTACACCCCTAACAGTGCAAGATTTCTCCTTTGGAGTTTTATGTTAGTAATGTGACTCTTGAGAGCAAGTGCTTATTCTTGCTTTGACAGAATTTCTGAATGACCAGTCTTATTTTTTTCCTTAATAGAGTAGAAAATTATTGGGTTTTAAAACAAAAATAAAATTAATGTGAGTGTTCTTTTCCCTTTAGAATTGATCTTTGTCTTGCCTCTCTGGATCCATGCAGCAGCTTCCTTACTTTGGCAGCCATTTTCTTTAGCTCCCTTTGACTTCAGACTTTGCCTTTTTTTTTTTTTTAATAGGTGTATCTTTTGTCCAACAGAAGAAAGAATTCATTTTGTTGTACACTGTTCTTAAATGAGCAACTTGGAAACTATTAAAGATTGAAATGCAAAACTAATATTAATGTATATTATTTTTAAGAAGTTATTTGTCTCTGTTAGCCATTAAAACACAGCGGTAAATGTGACTTTGCACTGAATTGATGTTTCACTGGGCGTACTTGCACCTCTGTTAAGTGATCTAATTTTGACATTTAACAAATGTATAAACTGTATAAACTATAACTGGTCAATTTACTCCTTTTACTCTATAACTGGTATTTACTCCTTTTAAAGCCATCATGTTTTTATTTTTTTAATTAATGTTTATTTTACTTAAGGAAAAATCCTGAAAGCTAAATTTAGGCTGATATGATATGGGGAAGCGCACTACTAGAATATGTTTTACCTTTAAAGAAGAGGAAGTAGACAGGTATGTGTGTAGACAGGAGTTTGAATGTTTCAGATTAGAACTAATAGATTTTATGCCTTTTCTATAATTTTTTTAGATTTCTTGCATTTTTAACTTAAATTGCAGACGCTAGATTGATCTACTAATTGACTTCAATTGGTTGAATATAATGGGAAGATGAACATGTTTTAACTGCACACACACACACGGTGTGGTTGACATCAGAAGCAGGTGTTGCATTTCAGTGAAACCTGGTTTCAGGAATATGGTAAGCACTTGACTGGAGCGGCTGAGGAGTGGGCTTACTTTCTAAAGAAATTCTAAAGGACGGGCAAACTAGGAATCAGTACATTATAAATTAAGTTTATTGTCAATTTTTTTAACACATTATTTTTTGCTAATTAAGATTCTGATAGGCAAGCAGACTTAGGTATGGGTTGCTCTGTCCAATTACACTTGTGTTGTAGAGTGCATGAGCCCAGATTTGCTTTGGAGATCACTATTGCAAAACAGTCTTATTTTAAGGCTGGTGTGAGAAGGCAAGTCTTTGACTGACTGCCCTCACAGTCATCACGGTGCCTGTAGCCTAATACAGGAAAACAGCGTGCTTATGATGCCAAAGCAGAATTGTGTAACATTTACATAGGTTTTGCAGGTCACATGCTTTCTAGTGCTTCTAGTTGACCTTAAAGCTTGTTAATAGAAGGCCAGATGATGTATCTGGAATTCAGATTGATCAAATAGTGCTGCTTATTTGCCTTTGGTTTAGTTGTGTTTCCATAGGCTTTGCCTATGGAAAGTTGAAATCCATAGGCTTTGCCTATGGAAATCTATGAAAGTTTCATAGATTTTTCTGGATGACCGTCATGACTGAGTGACACTCTGCCTGTACGTTAATACTCAGTATGGGAACAAATGGGAGGAATTGGAGGTCTGCACTCAGTTGTGGGGCTAAGATCCAGTTGGGATCATGTGTAGGTGGTAGGACAGCTCACAGGACTGCAGTGCTGTGGTGGATGAGTACAGGCTCTTCAGGAAGAACCAGCTGGACGGCAAGGGAGGAAGTTGCCCTTTATGTGGGAGAGCAGTAAGAATGCAACGGAGCTTTGCTGTAGAACCTGGGGGAGTATGAATCAGGGTTAGCAGGCAGACCAGTGTGGGAAAAGCTGTTGTGGCTGTCTGCTAAAAGCCACTTAATTAAGAAAAATATGAGGTCTCCCTCATAATTGGAGGGAGCCATGGATTCACAGGCCCCGGTCCTCATGAGAGACTTTAACCTCTGGAGAGACTTTAATCTGCTGGAGGGACAAATCAGAAAGGCACAAGCAGCTAGGAGGGTTCTGGTGTGCATTGATGACAAATTCCTGACCCAGGTGATCAAGGAGCTGACAAGGGGAAGCAGTACTGCAGTACTTCATATGTGCAGACGTGTGAGATGTAAAGGTCAAGGGCAGCCTTTCCTCCAGTGACTATAGGATGGTTGAATTCAGGATCCTGAGAGGAGGGAGCTGGGTAAATAGCAGGACATCAGCCCCAGAGTTCAGGAGAGCAGGCTGTGACTTTAGGGATCTGCTTGTAAGAGTCCCATAAGATATGGCCATAGAGAGGAGTCCAGGAGAGCTGGTTATTTTTAAGGATATGTAATGTGACTGGCATGTTTTCACATTAAAAGTCACACTTCATATGAGGAAGGAAGATAGGAAAGAAAGAAGGACAGACAATTGTAGTAAAGGGGAGTACACTAGGATGTGAGTTGTGTGTGCTGCTGTTACAGTCATTCTTGACTGCATGCAATTCATTTCTCAGTCACCAAAAAAACCTATATAGAATCCTCCTCCAGGCTGTCACTTTGAGGCAACGGGTCTCGCCTTGATACGTTATTTTCAAGGAACTAGAACCAAACTCCCCATCATCAGACTCATTCATGTACAGTGCAATAACAAGGTTTTTGACAAATATAATGCATTTTCATTGTCAGGATGAAAAGCTGATATAAAAACGTGCAGAGGTACTATGAAAGTCTTTTCAGCTCAAACAAATGGATGCTACAGTGCTTTTTGTTATCTTTTGGAAGTAAAAGTGACAGGTTTATACAAGATTGTCAATACAAGAGTAGAGAAGAATTCATGAGGCTTTCCTCTAAAATTGGGAGTAGATAGATAAAAGTAGATTGATTTGTTATTTGTTAGACAATTGTGAAAACTTAGCTGCTTAAAAATTTCAGAGTATATGAATGGTTGAGTACTAAGAGGCAGAGCTTGCTATGATTTCCTCTTCCTTTGTCTCGTTCCTGCAAACTGTAAAACAGCACAGGTGAGAAGGGATGTGCTTGGTGGGCTAAAACGTGCACATCATCATTTATCAAGCAGACTTGACCAAAGTATGGCAAGTACTGCCTGTTGTTAAGAATTACAGTCAGTGTATTCGCCTGACTTGCATTAACATTTCAAAAATTCTTTTGGCAAAATAATGCAAATTTACAAAACTTAGATCGGTTTTGGAATACTTTTTTCCTCCTTTGGTACCTTCATATTTTCATTATGTTATTTAATTCTCTTTCAAACTGCTTTTAAAAAATTAATGCTCTAAATTGTATTTGGCTGTTTAAAGAAATATTCAATGGTCTATGCAACCTGGTCTAGTTGAAGGTGTTCCTACCCAAAGGAGGGGGGTTTGAACTAGATGATCTTCAAGGTCCCCTTCCAACCCAGACCATTCTATGATTCTGTAAAGTGTTTCCTACCTGTGTCACTGCATTGGTATAATTTTTAGGTGGCTCTGGCTTGCAGTATTTGCCATTAGTTAGGCTATGGTTATTTAATGTGTTAATTAAAAAAATATAACCTAGTCATTATTGATTATTGGACATATGTTAGAGACTGGGCAGTCCTCAAAGAACCAGATGCTGTGGCTTGACCATACAGATTCTGACTAAGGTGGGGAATGAACTGCATTTTTTTATTGTGGATTTATACTGCATTTATCCACCATAAATATGTGGAACTCTTGAGTGAAAAATACCTTGCTTTTGGAGATGAGAACGGAGTTATGCTAAAAGCAATAAATACAGTTTTGCAGAAGAATTTGGCAAGTGCTCTTCAAGTGATAACTTCCAACATTTGTAGATTACTTGCTGGCTTCAGATAGGTACCTAGTCCCAAGGCTGGGAATTGTACCAGAGTGTTTCTGCACATTTGAATTCAGAGAGGTTTGACGATTCTGATTTTCACAGTTGTCTGGCCCAAATAGTTTAGTACTGTCACTGCTGTAGATAAATAAAAGGTTTTGAAGGGCAGTCAGACAGACTTTACAACATGACAAAATACTGTTATGAAGTGCAGTCTTGTTTCTGCAATTTGTATCTAAATGCACACACATACTTGGCTATATAGAGCTCTCCAAAAGACAAAAGTGTAACAAAACTTCAGTTATTAGCTGTTCAGCAGTACTGAAGACTTCTGCTCCTTCTAGGTCTATTTACACAACTGCTTTATCTGTAAACATGACAGCAAGAACAAGTGCTATGGCTGTGACTATGTCAGATCAAACTTGTGTATATTGATTGGTCTACACACTGTGCTGAAAAAGATAAACTGAGAACCGGCAGCTTGCCCTTTCTGCTGTAAATCAATTGTAGTATTTGAATACGAGAGGAAAGAAATAAAGAAGTTGTTCAGTGGAAATCTAGGTTTCAAGGAAGTCTAAACTTATCTATAATATTGAAAGCACCGTGATACATCTGGAGACTGACTGTACAGCTGTACTGTCAGACTTAGTGGTCCACTCAGACTTTACAGCTAAACTCTTAACTTCACTGTCAGAAAGTATGGGCAACTAGACTGTGACCGTACTCAGAAGGAATGTGTGCAATAACTTGTGTAGGTACAAACCCATTGATTTGGAAGTAGCTGGAGGAGGAGGAGTCCTGACGGGGGCAGTTTATAAACACAAATGATAAGATTATTGTAGTCCTGCTAATATCTCCCAATCTGGTTGTTTAAGTCAGAAACCCAGCATCATACTAGACTGTACACTTTGTTTTTATCTGAGACTTGGTCTCAGGCAGGC
Source organism: Falcunculus frontatus (assembly GCA_013398115.1). Lineage (NCBI taxonomy): Eukaryota > Metazoa > Chordata > Aves > Passeriformes > Falcunculus > Falcunculus frontatus. The sequence goes on from VZRV01010565.1 coordinate 612,100, forward strand.
AGTAGAATAGGATGTAAAGCTCTATGTCATAGTTCTGGCATCACTACCACTGAAATACCACTTCTGTGGTATTCACATAACAATTCTGATCATATTTATCTTGTCTCTAGGTGTATTTTGTTTAGATAAGCAGTAATAATTATTTCAGTCCTTCTCCTAGTTTACTATATTCATTCATGTTTAATACAAGCATCTAAACTGCTGGTTATTAGTGGTATTAAAGTCGGTAAAAAGGAAAAGAAGTGTAGCTGCTGGATCTTGGGTTTCCTGTGGCTGTATAACCAAAACGATTTTAAAAATAAGTCCTGCATTGTTGCTAAATTTACAGACTGAAGAAAATTGCCATGAAACTATCTTGCTACCAGTTTCTATTCTCAGACCAATTTGTGAAGCATATCCTCCTTCTGTTTCCTGATTTGAGTGTTCCTTTTTTTTTTTTTTTAACCTCCTGCCCCCAGTGCATCTCAAATTAAAAACCATTTTGGTTAACTTTTTTCGGGAAAAAAGTTGCAATAGATATCACACATGAACGTCTTTTTAAAAAATAAACAAAACAAAGCCAAAACTAACTCAGTTGCACCTTTCACAGTTTTATTACCATGTCTTTCTTTTAAGTTATCAGATTTCGTGTGGATAACATTGCTTACGCTTCTCTAAGGGAAGGCTCATGGACTCCTAGAGAGAAATGTTAATTTAATTGTACAACAGAGTCATGGTAGAGGTAAAAAACTCCAGGGTTTCTCAATGAAAGGCATCTATTATATCTAGTACTATACCTGAGGAATACGGGGATATTTTCATATCATGTAGTTTTGGTTTGTTTGGTTTGGAGGTTTTTTTACTTAAAAAGTGAGGAAAATCACAGAGGAATTAAGAAGCTGACGGGGTAAGTGTGCAAATATAAAGGACACTTGGCTTCCCATTTTCAACAAAACTTCAGGAACATCCATTTTTTCAGATAAATTCTTTATGTGCTGTGGGTCAGTGATTTGTGTTACGTGGGAGGTGTTGGCAGCAGAAATAGCTCTAGGCAAATGTGATTGCCTGCCAGCAACAAGGGAGGGTAGGAATGCTGTAAGGAAATCCAACTCTGTAACTGTAGCTGCACTAAGTGGTAATTGGCATTCCTTGTGCATTGGTATGTCATATGTAAATACTGCTCCTTCAGGTGAGCAGCTATCAAGTCTGCTTCTTTTAATGTGGAATTTAAACACCACCTGGAATTCTAGAGTTTAGTGAACACATAAGAAAACTGTGGGACATGTAGCTTCTTTTACTAAGGCAGGTATTTGAATGAATTCTCAACCATATCCTTAATCATATACTGTATACCCTATTTCAAGATCACTAGTTCTGATTTATTTCAGCTAATTTGTTAAAGACACAAACTGTGTCGCTTTGCATTTTTGAGAAGTGCCTCTCTCACTTGTTTCTTCAAAGCTGAGGGTTGTATTAGAATGATGTCATAAAAAGAGGTTGAACTCTTTAGGAGAAGTGAGTTTGCAGTGATGTAGGTTATCATTATTAAGAGTGCTCGGGACTCTTAAGAATGAAGTCATGAAATAAACAAATCTGTGCATACCTGGTATTTTTGAGTGGAATAATTGAGAAAAGCTTCCAACCATTGCTGCTTACCTTTCAGATCAGTGGTGAGGGCAGGTTCCCAGCCATCTAAGCTTTGTACCAGTGTTCATATGCTCAGGCTTGTGGATTTAAGAAAACAGACCTATGGAAAAATTTTCAGCCATCATTTTTTTAAAAAGAGATTGAAAAAATATAGTTAAAAAATAAGTTCCTAGGAAATCTTCATAGCATTCAAGTGTAATTCAAATGCAGGAATAGAAGAAAACCAAGATTTATCTGCTTGTTTTGCATTTTTCCTACTTCTCCTACTTGTATATATCTAAATGCACAGATATTTAGATGGCACAAAAGGAAGCTTGATTATGACTTTAATTTGTAAAACTTGGTTACTGTCAGTGCAGTCCTGCTATGCTGTGGTATGGACAGGCTTATTCATATCTATGTAGAAAAGGTATATAAAGTAACTAAAGGCGTGAACATAAATGTTTTGAACTGCACTTTTCATGTGATTTATGATTCTTAAAATGCATTGTGCTCCATAGTATGTTCTTACTACATTGTGTGTAGTTACATACTGGTGATGGATTTGCTTTAAGTAATTGAAAATCAGAAACAGACAACAGTTGAGTATTATTAATAAAAATCTCACTTCATTTTAGTCTTTGCATTTGGGAAAAATAGTTTTCAGTGGGAACCATGGCTGCCTGAATCTATCTGGTTTTTTGCTGTGAAGTATTTCATGATATTATTCATTTTTTTAGGACTAGTTGTACACTTAGTTAGCAAGTGTCTGTGTTTTAGGTGGAAAACAGTTTTCCACTGGGAAACTGGGAACAAAAGCTGATCAAATCAGTGAACATTGCTATGTTCATAAGTTTGTTAGTTTTTAAGATGCTGCTTTGCCTAAAATAGAAGTCAGTTTGAAGTGGTTTTATTTTAACTTGGTGTAAATAGAGACAGTTGTATTGTCTGCAATAGTCAGATTGAGTACAGAGAAAGCTGCTAGTAAGTCTCAAAATTAATCCAAGCTTACTGCCTCTTTCTTGATGTATACATGATATGAAAATATCCCCGTATTCCTCAGGTATAGTACTAGATATAATAGGCGCCTTTTATTAAGAAACCCTGGAGGTTTTTATCTCTGCCATGACTCTGTTGTATAATGTGTGCTATATAAATATATTTGCTTGCATAGATCTTGATACTTTGACTTGTTGGTGTTTTGTCTGGTTGTGTGGATCTGCTGTATGTCAAGTATGTTGTTTACATTTTTGTTACCAATGCTTGAATAGGAACATCAGAAACACTTCTGTAAACTATCAATAATAATCTGAACAAAAAATATAGTAAAAATAGCATCAAATACTGTTTCTTTACAAGAGAAAGTGGAATAGTTTGACGTAGTAGAGCAAGATAAATGATGGAATGTGTCTTTTTTATATTTGATACTAAATTTGATCTCTTCCAAAGACACAGAAATACCCCAATAAATAGCTCGATTCTTGGTGTGTATTTGAGCTGTCATTGGGACTTACAGGGAATTTGTCATTTGCATGTTGACATGCATCCTTTTAAGGGAGTGGAGTTACATATTTTATGTTAACAGAATTGCTGGTGACATGTTGCTGGGCCTGACAGCTCTCAAAAGTACCTAAGGACTTTGGTATATTGTTTGCCTTTCTCATCTGCATAGTCTGCACAAGTCAAAGGATATACGCTTTTACAGTAACAACTGTTATTATTGCTAAGTGTATATGAAGTTAGCATTTTTGAAATAATGCTTTGTCATTAATGTAATCAAATTTTCTTAAAGAAGTATGTTGGTTTTTTTAAGGTGAGGTTGCGGTGCAAACTGGAGATCTGTTGCCATGTAAGATTTGTGGAAGAACTTTCTTTCCAGCAGCACTGGTAAGTGGTGTGAGCACTGTTGACTTTTAGATTTGGTAAGTTGATATGAAAGTTTAGTGGTGCTCACTATAGCTAAATAAAATAGATCTAGGTGCTTTTGTTAGAGGTTTTGTTTTGGGGTTTTTCACCCCTCCCCCCCAAGTTATTACTGATTCCAGTTGTCTCCGTTTTGAAGCTCCTTTGAAGTGGGTTAATTTTATTTTAATATTCCCATCATTTTCTGAAATACCTGCCTCTAAAAGCATCTGATTTAGGGTTACAGAATCAATCCTTGTCTTCTGCAGTTTGAAGTCTCAGCTAGTAAATGAAGTGTTTTGTTAGCCATCTCCAAAACTCTCTTCTCCATTGTTAATAGAAATTGGTCTGTCCTTTATTGTGAATATGAATTTCAGATACCTATGATTTGTTTTGCCACTCAATGCAAATGCTGCCTACCTATCATCAGTTTTTTACATGCAAGGAGCAAATATAGCTGCCTTCTACTTTTCTTCTTCACTATCACCCATGTTTTTGTGACTGTGTATATGCAATCGTGAATTCCTGTAGCTGTTTTAAAGGTAGTGACTGGCAAAAATGTTTGAGTGGAAACAGTCTGAGCTTATTCATCAAGACTTGGGCCTTTTTTGCTAATTTTTATATTAAGAAAGAGGGAAATAATGTGTTAATAACTTCTGTTTTCAAACTAAGTTCTGTACTCTCCTTTTATTTTGCTTCTGCTTGTAGAAAAAGCATGGACCCATTTGCCAAAAAACTTCTGCCAAGAAAAGGAAGACATTCGATTCCAGCCGACAGAGAGCAGAAGGAACTGACATTCCCACAGTAAAACCTCTTAAGCCACGGGTATGTTATAATTTACTCTGAATATGAACATTTTAGGCAAACTATATATACATTTTTATAAGGCTTATTTCTGCTGGCAGTTTGTGTTAATTAGATCAACTAAAATCTGGAAGAAATCTAACTATGATGTTATGTACTAAAATAAGGTGCATAATTAGCTTCAAGTAAAAACTTCAAACATACAAAGCTTTCTTTTTTGCCTCTTAGCCAGAGCCACCCAAAAAACCTTCTAACTGGAGACGAAAGCATGAGGAATTTATAGCAACTATACGAGCAGCCAAAGGACTTAATCTTAAAGACGGTGGAAAACTCCCTCCACCACCTCCACCATCATATGACCCTGGTATGTAAAACAGTCAAGTTCCTTACATACTTTTTTTAAAGGTAATGTGTAGAAATTTGAATTGAAAAGGAATTTGTTGGTATACAACATTTACAAGTTCTTGAAGATGACTTACTATCCCTGAGCAGATGCTGGATTGTGACTGTGGGTCTGGCTGGCTCACATCCTGTGTAGCTTTCAAAGCCCATGACCTTGTTTTTAATGTGTGGAAAGGTAGCTGTGGCCAACCTGCAACTTGATACTGTCTTGTAAACCATAGGCTGGACAAATTGCTTTAATACCTCATTTGTGCTCAGAACAGTGAAGCTGCTGAGAAATAGCAGACTGCCTTTTTAAGTAGCTGACACCCACGACCTATTTACATTGTGGGAATGCAATTTTGTGTTCTTCAAATGTAATCTCTCCCATTTCTTGCTGAATTCACGTTTGGTTTCATGTATGCAGTGTATGCCTTAATTCCTCGTGTAGTGGGGGTACTTGTGTTTTGGGTATGTGAGATGTGTGGAATTTGTTTTATCAAGGGCATGACAGTCCTTGGGTACCTTCAGAACTGAGACTGGATAAAGTGTTCAAGCAGTCTGATGTGAATGAGAAGGAAATACACTGTTCATTTAACTTCTGGGATATGATAATAGGTTGAAGAATATATTTCTTCCTCTTGTCCTAAGAGCTAAACCATATGATCAGTTTAATGGCTATTTTCAGAAAGATTGGGAAAAAACATGTTTGCTTCTGCCTGTCTGTGGTCAAGTGAGGATGTAAAGTGTTCCCTACTTTGTTTCTCTACAGGAGATGTGTTAGTCCAGTATTAGGATTGTAATTATGCATTCACTATAAGAAGCTGTATTATTCAGCATTATGTACTCATAATCTTGAAAAGCCGTATAGCTAATCTTAAAAAGTAAAGCCATCTTAAAGTAAAGCTGATAGCTATTGCTGTGGATAAGAATCACAAGGCTTGATCATGGAAAGAATCATTAATAATCTATATAGCATATCTATAATCTAGTTGTAGTTGGTTTTAGTCTCCTGGCTTCATTCTGCTGCAGTGGGTGAGACTTAGGAAGAGGAAACCAGGAATGAAGAGACAATGCACAAAATGACCAGTGGATACTCTTACAAATAGAGCAGAGGCAGCTACTGTTGCTTCTTTTCCACTTTTCACGTGGGAGAGAGGGAAGATTGTGCATGGTACCATGAGTGTATCCATCCTCTCCTGCTCAGTTCTGTCTTTGGCACACTTGTTTCTAACAAGCAGCGAGTCTTTTTCATTTTAATGGAAGGAGTCTCGTATTTGTATTTTCTACTTAACTGCTCTGAGTTGGCAAATAAACAGTATTGCTGCTTCCTCCATCTCTTCCACTTTTTCTGAGGAAGTGCAGAATTGCCTCAGGTTGTTAAGAAGGACCTTAAGTCACCCTGAACTTGACTGTGTATATGTACTGCCCTCTTATTTTGATTAGGTTTTGTTTTATAAAGCTTACATTGAATCCTAGAAGTTCTTCTGGACAGTATGAGCAGTACTTTCAGGTAGTCAAGTGTCTGACTGGAGCTATGTGTTTTTCAAAAGGATGAAGATACAATTCCTGATTCTTAAGAATATACGTTCATCCTCTACAGTCTGGTGCATTTGTGGGCTTTGAAAGTTTTCTGTGGGAACTGAGCTCTGCACCAGCCAGAAATGACTTCTTACCTAGGGGCTCTCACAGCTGCTTTATTAAGTTTTTTTTCTTTTTTTTTTTTTACTTTCTTTTGGAATAATTTTGGTTTGACTACATAGATATTACAATTCTGTTTCTGAGGTTTTGTCTCTTAAGGTATAGTTGATGTTCAAGTGTTCTGACAGTGGCAGAGTATATGTTAAATAAATAAATAATTTTTGTTGTTACCCCGTGAGATTCCCATGCTGTCGCTTCTCTGTGTTCTTCCTGTGTCTTTAGCTCACACTTCTTGGGTCACAAGATTTTGATTTACTCAAAATTGTTTATTAATTTTTAAACGGACAAGTATTTAAGCCAGCTCTACCACATTTGGACTAGGAACATGTAATCCAAAACTTATTTTAGATTTTATAATATGTAATTGTAATTTTGGAGGTAGTGACTGTTGAATTTCACCTCATTTTCTTCAATACATTTCTAAAATGACCTAGAAACACACTAATTTAACCTGCTTTGCTGATGTCAAGCTTTTTTGAAGTTGACGCTTACATGGTTTTGAATACGCTCATCTGGGACATACAGCATTAATATCTCTAGACACTGAAATATCTGTCTGAAACTGCAGTCCAAATAAGTCATATTCATTAACAGTCCAAACATTTCTTTTTCCTCCAGGGCACCATATTTTAAGGTGTGTATTTCCAGCATACAGATGATCTTTTAATATCTTTTAATATTTTAAGCATTTATGTACCCCTTTCTGGTTTTTCCCCAATGAGAGTAATGTTTCCTGCATGTAATACTGTTTACAATGTGACTAAATTAATCTTGCAGGAGTAATGGAGCCACCAGTTACTTTCCTTTGCATGTCTCTAGAGACAGCTTCTGTTTTTGGCTGAATTTCTTCTGATTATTTTTATTTGTTAAATTTCTGATTTTTTTTTCAATGATCACTTCCAGTATTGCAGTTAGTATTTCTCAGTTCTTTCAAAATTCCCAGAGGATACAGATTTTGTTGTCTTTTGCTGCTTGTGTGAGAAAGGTTTTAATGTATTCCCATATCTTGAACAAACTGAACTGTTAGTGATTTTTTAAAAAATTTTGATTGGTTGGTTGTTTAGTTTCTTCTCCACTTCCTTCCAGCTGATATCTCTGTCCTGTCCTTGTACCTCTTTGGCTACCTTCTCTGCAGAATAGCATCTCTTAAAGTGTTTCTGATTTTGCTTAGGTTATCTCTGATCCTCAACTACTCTTGTTTCTCATTTGATGGATAAGTATGTCTTTTGTGTTACATGTGGGCAATATTCTTTTACCTAACAATCTGTATTTCATTTTCAGATTCAAGAAGCCATAATTTCCCTTGGAAGAGGGGCTGGTCTTTAAAAGACTTTAAAAGACTCTCATTTTTAAAACATATTAAATAATGTTAGATTTTTATGTTTTTAAGATTACATTCAGTGTCCATACTGCCAGAGGAGATTTAATGAAAATGCAGCTGACAGACACATCAATTTCTGTAAGGAGCAAGCTGCACGTATTACTAATAAGGGGAAATTGGCAGCTGATACCAAAGGGAAGCTTCCTACTCGAACACAGGTGAGCTATAACACTTTTCTTAACTTGTAACTTGCATTCAACATCAAATGAAGCTTGTTAAATAGTGTTTGGCTTTTAATTGGAATTAACTATTTTATTCTGTAATCTTATTATTTGCACTGACTGAAATTAGGCACTAAGCATCGGCAACGCTTTTGCTTTCTTAAACCGCAGACATCCATAAGTCAGATGGCAGCAGTTGCAAAGCCAAAACCAGTCATAAATGTAATTGAGAAGCCTGCAAATGACAGGTAAAGATAGCAGGAGGAAGTAGAGATGCAGGTTTTGTAAAGGAAGTTGAATTTCTGTTGTGCTAGTTTCTGAATCCAATTAAAGATTGTTGCTTAAGGGGCAAACAAAGGTACCTGACTACAGGACAACTGACAGCAGTATTTTGGCTATAGAGGCTTTAGAGGGATTCAGGTGTATTACACAGTGTTTTGAATCAATGCAGGGACTCGTCCAGACCCCACAGGTGAAAGTAAGATTTGGATTTGAAAGACAAAAATAGTTCTGCCCTTGAGTATTCTTTTTTAAATTGATTGGTAATGAGATGATACTTTTGACTTTAGCTTAATTCCAGCTACGGAAAAAGACTATAAAAGCTGTAGAAAAGCAAAAAATGCAGAGAGACATACAGTTGATCAACAAAACAAAGCCACTAAGTTAGAGAATGTTTCCTGCTAGTATCATCGGTAAGTATTAGAAAATAGACTATCAGAAATCATTTGCATGTTCCCATACCAGAAACAGTTGACCTGGTAGAAAATTATCATCTGTTCTCCCACAGTACCTGAAAGAAGTACCTGTTGTGTTATATAGATAGCTTGATTTAATTGCTTAAATTTCTAGGTTGTATTTTGTTACAGTACAAACCTGCTGCAGTTAAGAAGATGCCTTCTGTAGGATCAATATCATCACCATCATCACGCTTACCACAGCCAAGTGGTGTTAGCAAAACTGTTGTAGGTATGAAGTTAATGTTATGAATTGTTCCATTTCCTTTCTAAATATTAGTTCTCAAACTATGCAGTAAAAATTCGTTATTTATTTGATATAGTGGTTTGTAAAATCTCATTTAAAGTAAAGTTGGAAGGGGCACTGATTGCCATCTATCTAAAAAGACTCTTGACTACTTAGGATTCTCTTTTATATTTCAGATTTTTTTTTTTTTCCTGAATTGAGCATGAAAAATCATTCGGTATAGTAATGCATGATTGTATTGAATACTGATCTCTCACCTGAAATTTATCTGATGTTTAATTCTCTAACTAATTTGTATGCTGACTGTCATCATGAATTGGTGAAAATACATAGTCAAGGCATGCATATTATAATTATGCAAACAGTGCTCTAATTTGGGTTTCAGATATCATTGGATATCAAAGATGTTCTGTTTGTACATACTTTTACTTTTTTTCTGAGGAAAGTAATTGAGATACAGTGTTTTTTCTTAGAATAAAACAGTCTCAATTACATATTTTCTATAAATGTTTTGAAACATTTTTTCTCTTTGTACTATCTTGATATGGGCTCATATCTTTGTACTTCTGAAACTCTTGTTTTGAATTTTGCAATGAAAACTTTTTAAATAAATTGTATCATTTCAGCAGCAAAATCTTACATTTTCTTATATTTTCATGCTTACTTTCGACTGCCAGGTGCCTCTTCAAGTAAAGCACTGTCTTCATCTGGATCCAGTGGGAGCAAAATTCAGACGTTATCACCAGCTCATAAAAACTCACTGGGAATGGTGAACCCGCAAGCAGGGTAAGTTCTATCTAATGTTGTCATTTGTGCTTAATTTCATATTTATGTTGTTCTAGTTCTAGAAATCTGTCATTTGTTTCACTTGCTTTTTTTTTTTTTTGTTTTTTTTTTAGAAGTACAGTGGTTTGCATTTATTCTTTATCTGTAAATACAGCTCATGTTTAAGGAACATTGGAGAAGGCAAAGGTCGGTTTTAACAAGTCAAAGTAACAGCAAAGGAGGTCAAGAGATAAAGTATATTAAAAATCACCAAATAGGCAGAAGTGGTTAGAGCAGTGAATTTTTCCTGGTAAAATTGAAGGGACTTTAAAAAGCAGAAAACATTAGGCATATATTCCTACACTCCATGGAAATAGAAGAAAGAGGCTTCTCCCACAGACTACAAGCCAGTTGTGACAGGATCGTCTCTCTTAGCACAAATGGATGGATGCTTTCTCTCTTCCCTTTCTCGTCTTAAGAGGCAACAAATGAATGAGCACAAATAAGGCAAATGGAAACCAGTGCACTTGCGACAGCAGGGACTGCTACATGAAGATTACTAGAGTTCAGTGTAAGTGCTGGTGTGATCAAGGCTGTGACTCATACTTTGCTGGAGGGGTAGACAGTTCACAGAATCTCAAAGGGAAATCTATGGAAGGGATTGATGAAAAGCAGTGCAAATCTTCAGAAGTTTGAGGAGCACCTCGAAGGAGCACTGAAAACAAAGAAAATAAAACTAGAGATTTTTAGTTTATCACTCTTAAGTTTTACAGGTATGCATGAATATGAATTGCAGCTCTATCATGCTTCCCTCCTAATGCCCTGTGGCATCAGGATTCAGTTCTGTCCCTCCTTGCTTTACCTACTCCTGATAACTGTTTCAGACACAGGTCACATGCAGAGTCTGTGAGGTTGACAGATACCTTTCTTTTTTTATTTCCCCCCATCTCCTGGTGTCTCACTAATTGTAATTAGTCTTTGGTCAGCTTCACTACCGTTTGTAGGTATCTATGCTGTGACTGTCAGAAAATTCCAGCCTCTTATTTACTGATTTTCTTTATTTCTCCATTTTTTGAACTTGGATTAACACATACTGATAGGTGGCAAACAAGCAGGTCTGCAAACCACAGCAAAAAAAGTCAGCTGAGATTTGAAGGCATGTTACTGAGCCCAGTAGTGTATCCCAGCTGTCTGGGAAAGGTTTTATCCTGTTTAATATTCCTAATTGAAGTCTGTCTGTGAGGGTGCAGCAATTTTGGTCTTCACTTGTTAACAAGGAAGTTTTATTTAATTTTACCAGTCAATTGCTGTTGCAATAAGCATATGAAATTTGGTAGAAAATAAACCCCCTTGTGCTCCAGCTATCCTCAGAGGTCAGAGGGGCTGGATGCAGCTTGGCTTAATTTCTGACTATAACCAGTTAGGCACTATGTCTGGTTATGTTCAGTAAGAACTTTCACAATTCCAGATTCACAAATAATGTAGTTTATTGAAGCAATAGATTATTGACTCTTGTTAGATTGCTGGTGATAAATGCACTAGATCTACAAAATCTAAGTGTACAGTGCTATGTGTATTTGTTCCTGGCTATACTCTTGACACAGCCAGAGGCTCAAATCTTACCAGAGAGTTATTCCTGCTTTGGGGAGGGGAGAGAGGAGCAAGCTCATTGTCCATGAAGTAAGGTCATGTTCTCATACTCTAAAAATGGATGATTTCAAGTATCAATTTTAGACTTCTTGGAAAAATGGAGGTGTGACTATTGTCAAATATAATTGGTTACCAGTTGCTGTGGTCCCAGTAGGTGGGGAGGCATCTTTTTTCTCATTTTCCTATTGGTGGGTGCAATTTTTTAATTATCTTTGGATACCTTTGGCTGAATTGGTTGTAACAAAGGCAGCACAGATCCCTGATACTTCAGTATTGTCCTCCATCCAGGTGAGGGAGCAGTGAAGGCCTCCTGACATTACTTCCATCAGCATGTTACAACCTGACATCATTATCTTCCCAAAGGAACAGATTTGTAACAGGGACTGGTTGTGCGTGGATAAGGGGGAGTGAGGCTGGTACCAAGGCCTGGGTGCACTCCTGTGCTTCCCTGAGACACCACTGGGCTGTGAGGCTCTGCCTCACCCCAGGCGTCATTCAGTTGTTAGGCCTCTCTCCAGCCCACTGCTAGGTAAGCAAGTGGCTTAGCTCACATTTTTGCCCAAACAGCCTCATGAATTCTCCACAAGGTCATGGCATCGCTGTATCTTGACATAATAAGTCTGGCAGTTTTCCACAATTGCTTGCTGGACTTTGTTTTCTGTAGTCTTCCATTTTCTCCTCTGTTGCTTCGAGAAAGAACTGTGACATGATGAAGCCAAATAGCAGCTGGGGAGATGTTTGCCCAGGTTCTCTCTGCTATTGCATTCTGCTGAGCTCAAAATAGGTGGCTTCTGGTTGGCACAGCTCTAGATAATGATCTCTGGTGAAAGGTAGTAAATGTTAGCTTGGCTTATAACCTCAATTGCCTACACAGTTTCCAGATTTTGAGAGTATGGAAGTGATGGGTGTGTTTCTGCCTGCAGCCCTTCTTATTGCTCTACAAAACTTGTTGTCTTCCGTTTTCCAGCTAGCCCTTATGATATTTGCTGCTCATACTAACCAGTCTTCCCCGGGTGGCTGTTAAATGTGTCTAGTTCCTAAGTGTTGTATCTGTGACCCAGCGTTTCTTTTTTTAGCTTCATTGCATTCACTTCTGGGAACAAATTTGTCAGAAGTTATATTGAAGCAAAGAGGTGTAGGAGCAGTTTTGACATGGAAGAGTTAGGTTCCTCAGATTGGTCGCTGCTGACAATGTTGGCCTTAATCGTCCTAATTTCTGCCTTAGTATTGGGGCATGAGGGGAAAATACATCGGGTTCTGTTGAAATACCTACAAAATGATACCAGAGCAGGGAATGAGACACTAACAGTCAATGTCCTACATTAGAGTGAAAATGGTAAGTACTGCAGTGATAGATTTTAAACATTAAAACATCTTATAACTTAGGCTGTAGCTAATGCAGCTGGAATAATTTTCAAAAATAGAAGAACTTTTGAACATTAACCTTCAGTAGGATTAAACAAGATTTATTTCTTTTACTACATTTATGATTTAACCAGTAGAATGACAAGCCTTAGAGTGAAGTCTGGGAATCTGGTATACCTAAGTTAGACAGAGCTTGTGCTGTAAGATAAGATGTCATGTTCTTCTTTCTGAGTTGTTAGTGAAACAGTTTACTGAGCAGTGTTGTCTGGGGATTGTTTTAAGGGCAATCTTTTAAATGGGATGGTAAGCAATCCCTTTTTCGTTTCTCCTTGACAAATACTGAAGAGCCTACACACATTATTTTGACCAGGTTAAATTCCAGGTTTTGCTGTAAGAAACAAGTTCCCTCAGTTTGCACTAAGGGAAACTGTAACTTCTGGGGGTTTTTTTAGGTATTACTTAAGTGTGTAACCTTCCATCTTTGCCCAGATCGTTGTAATTCTGGATTTTCCAGAGAGGTAATAGTAGAGAGACTTATTATTAGAATTACAATTATACTGTACAACATCAGGGATGAATTCTGTGTCCGTCGGAGAGGGCCGTGTAATGGGACGCTGCTGCCTTCTGTGGAGCCGCGGTCGCTGTTCCCGCAGGGACGCGCGGAGGGACGGGAGGTGACGCTGTGCCGAGCCCGCAGTGCCTCCCGCGCCCGCCAGGTGGCGCTGCCGCCGGGGCCGGGCCGGGCCTCGCTGAGGGAGCTCCGCAAGGCGGGGAGCTCGGGGTTCATCGCCTGTACACCTCATGTGCAACATCGCAGCATGAACTTTTGTTTCGTGTGAGCAGAAATGGAACCCTATTTTATGAGCTCACTTATTGTAAGTTATTTTTACTATGCGGTGTCCTTTTTTTTAAAATTTGAATTCTCCTGTTCTGTTCCCCAAGTAAAGGACTGCTGAGAGAGCACAGCACAGTATCATCAACATAAGCTGTGTTAGTGCCAGTGAGGCTTACTTTGTTCGTGTAGATCAGGATGTGTCAGCTGAGTTCTGCTGTGAGTTTTCTTTTTCTACCTGGACAGAGTAAGAACACAGACAGTTCTTCCAGTATGAATGAAAGTGTTGCATAAGGGCATCATTTCTGGGTTGTAGAGAAGCAAGTGGGAGTGCAAGAGTAGCATGTGACTGTTGTACTCAGTAGAAAAATCTTCATTCATTTGGGTGAAAATAGGTTTTTATCTTTTTGATATTGAAGAACTGAGAAAAGGGAAATTCTACATAAGTTGTCATTAGGCTTATAACATGATATCATGTTATGAACCCAAGTTTGATATGTATTTTATAATAGTATAGAGGTGAGCAGTGTCTTACATTTCTTGAGGCATGTGGCAGTTGTAGTAAGCTGTCAGAAGTAATCATATGTTCTGGAGAAATATTTGAGTAGGTTCTTCCTAACCCAAGGGTAATCAAACAGGTGAACTCCACACCCACATGCAAACTGTTTTGCCCAGCAGAACTTGACACCACTGTTTGTGACCAGCGAGGGATCTTTTGCTTGTACAGATTAATTTTCTGTACATATTTCATTTGCGAACAGTTATGTTTGTTTGGTTTTTTAATGGGACTTGGAAAATTATATGATATTTTTTAATATGGCAAATGAACCCATAGAATTTAATTTGTAGTTTATATTTTATTTTGGGGATAAGACATACATTTTATTGTTAGTATTTCCCTCCTGAAAACAAGTCTGTTGGTGACACATCCACTACTGTCTTACAGCTGAAATAGAATATGAACAGCACACCAAATCAATAACAGTAAATTTTAAATTCCACTTACATGTTTGCCATAAAGCGTTTGTAGCCTTTAAAAACATTATCTTTTTAAAACAGTTTGTTCCTTTTATGAAGACCATAACTTACAGAGCTTTGTTCAATGAAATCAAGATATGTAAGGAGTCGTCTTGGAGATCTTTGCATTTCAAAAGATTCTTGTGATCATGGTTTTTTTCATTAGAACATGAAAAGGCTGCCAGCTTTGAGTTTTTGGTTTTTTTAAGGTGTGAAAGAATACTGTAGTTCTTTATTTTGATAATATTATGATCGCCTCTAGGATATTTCTTTGGTGTTCTACACTGTATGTGCCTGAAGCTCACAGATTATGCTGATAATTTGTTAAAGTTCAAAAATAACCAAGAAAATCATGTTAGGTTGGACTATGTGTTTTGCAGTGTCAGAGACCTCAATCTTGCTTCTTAGTTTCTTGGGAGTTTGTAAAGGGTATATATTGGGTCAAACAGGAATTAATTAGTTGGAACTAGAATATCTGTTTGGGAGGCTGTTTGTAGGTTTTACTTGATGATGATAAGATGATAAAAATGCAGAACTTAACTTGAAGATCTAATTTTCTAATCTAAGTTGTGATTTCTGAAAAGCTATGGTTTTGCTTATGATGATGTGAGGGAGGGTTGTTTTTTTTTTTTTTTTTTTTTTTTTGTTAGTTGCCTTTTAAAAAATTGTTTTTAAAATTTGATTTTTGATTTATTCTTTCTGGTTTGGAAATGTTATCCATAATAGTTAAGGCGGCTTGTACTTATGTATCTGTTATTTTCTAATGTTTTAAACTTATTATGACTTGTAATTATTAGCCCCTCTTTCATGATGTTGTATGATATCATGAAAGCTGTTCTTAAAAGAGACCAGATGTGAGTACATTGTGCAGAGCGTGAGGATAACTGGGATTAATGTTTCGTTGGAAAAAGAATTTTTAAAAATGTATTGGAAACCTAATCCAATGTCTATGAAATCCATTCCTCATCAAAACAAGAAGAAACACTTTTGTTTGCTGGATAATTAAAGTCTGATTTTTACTTTTTTTTTAAGTCAGTAGGATTTCTTTGGTAATATAAGTATTGAATTGTGAGTATTTTTAATTTTTTTTGCGTAACTTGAATAGCAATTTAGCACTGTCCTTATGAGCACCCCTTTATATATTTTAGTAGTAAGATGGACAAGTTAGGCCCACCACTGCGAACTGGAAGAGATGTGCAAAGGTTTTATGACACTGATACAAAAACAGACAATACCATCAAAAGGCCAAATGAGTTGTTGCCTGTGAAGAAGTAAGTATTACAAATCAGTATGGTTTATCTATTTTGCAAAAATGTTTCTCCTAAGCAGAAAAGTGTGCCCTTGATGAACATCAGTTGCCCAGTATGTCTTCAATATACATGCCATAGGAGAATAGATTGTGTAATTAGTGTCAGTGTGAGCTTCATAGTAGGACAGGAAAGATGAAGGTTTCCCTCAGATTTGATTTCTTCTGTCAGTGCTTGATTACAGATTAAAAGTAATGAACTTGTGTCTTTCTAAACCCAAGATAAAACTGATTTGCGTGGTGCAAAGCTGAAGTAAGCATTTAAGCCTGATAACTATACTGTTTTTTGACAAAGTAATTTTATTCTCTTAAGGTCTAATATTTCTCTAATTCCTACATCTGTAAGGTAGCTGTGATGGTCCAAAAACATGAGGAGGGCAGACTTTGTAATGAAAGGTAAAGTCTTTGGTTAAGTCCAACTTACCTCATATAAAGATTTCTGGATATTCAGAAGTCTTTGTAAGGTCTAAGTTTGGAAGGAAGGTTATTCCAATTATTCTAATCTTTTAAAAAGGAAACATATACTAAATTGTAGTTAAGCCTTTGATATATTTTGGAAGATACCAAATTCAAATAGGCTGCTTTTTCATATTGTAAAAGAGAAAACGTAATGAATTATGTGGCACATACATAGAATGTATTGCTTTACATAGTAGAGGTGTGTCTGAATCTCTTAATGCGGTAACCAAAGCTGTAGTATCTTTGAGACAGGGACAGAATATTTTACTTTGATTTTTATATGAAGAAGCAAAAGCAATGAAAGGAATGGGAGCTCATTTTAGGCAAACAGAATTTTTTTATGTTTTTATTTGCTCCTTTGCATGTTTGATTAGAGTTATCAGTCCTGTGAACCATCAAAAATAAGCTCAGTTTTTCACTTTGTAATACATTATTAAGGTGTTGAAAATTTAGCTTAATGAGTTACAATTGCTTAAAATAGTTCCTATGCATAGAGCAGTGATTTGATTTTTTCTTCTTGAGAGAAATTCTCTAAAAATATAGACACTTCTGCTCTTCATACCATCCCCGTTGTTCTTCCTCAAGTATGTACTGAATTCAATAATTAAATCTGCCTTGCTTGCAGTGGGTTATTCAGTACGTTGCATGTCAACAGCATTCAGCAAGTGTGAATAGTTCCTAACCATTCATAAATTCAGCATAGCAATGTGGATTGTTGCAGTTTATGGCAGAGTTTTCTGGACTTTGGGATGCATGCCATTAGTCAGCAGAAAGTTCTTTATGACTTTGCACAGAACTATGAGCTGTTGTGGGTGACAGTGACAGCTGTCAAGAATATCTGAAAACACTCTGTTTAGGAAGCAAGCTTTATATATCAGTATTTTATGATAGAATCCAACCAAATCATGAATGCATGCATAGAAAAAGACAAGCTTCTTTTACAAATTACTTTCAGACTTTTATTTTGCAAGCAGTGGTAATTCAACTAGATGTACAACATGAGCTGCTTTAGGAAGGGAAGTCACTTTCAATCTTACTTCTTTTAAAATAGAGAGTGGATAAGAAATTTCTTTAAAGTATGTCTAGATTTTAAGAGTTCCAGCTGGTATTGGTACACAGCCTCATCTGCTGCCATGCTCGATTCATACTTCATGTGATACAATGTTGAACAGGGATTTATATAGCTTTTTAAAAACAAAACACAAAATCCAACCAAACAGGAAAAACAACAGAAGTGGTCAAGTAGATAGAGAAGGCAGAGATGGGGCAGATCAGAAGAAACCAAGCTGGGGTGGCACAAGTTGAAATAACCAAAAATATCTGACTTTGTTGGGAAACATCTGTCTCTAGAGATCAGGTTGCTACTTAAGGATGCAATTTCAAGATTTGTCACCAAACATAATTGAAACCTGATGCTAATTGTGTGTCTAGATTTGGGCTGAATAAAGTTGTAGACAGTGGTAGCCTACTCCTTGTGTTGATTTACTCATCAAAAATGTCAGACATCACAGAATGGATAAGGTTGGAAGGGGAGTTTCTAGTCTGAAAATATATTTGGGTTTTCTTCTATAATTTTAGAAAACTATTTGTGCAAAAAGGCTGCAGAAATTATGCAGAAAGCTGTGTTTAAACATCTTGGAATAAAAATGTCCTGTTAAACCTTTAATGAGTGATGTTTTATCTGTTCATGAGACTTTGCCTCCTTTGATATACAGGGTGTACTGTGCACTTTGAATGTGGCTTTTCAGTATTTCAATTTCCTCCCCTCCCCAGCTCAGTCAATGGTCTGAATACTGTGTTAAGACACTGATTTCTCTGAGATTTCTTTAGTATACAGCTAGTACTAAAGCAGCAGGTGAATTTTCAGAATACCTGGTGGGATGAAGGTTGTACGATACAGTGGAAATACAGGAAAGAAAAGTGGACTGGTTTTCACATCAATTTATTTCAGATATCTAGGGCTCCTAACATGATGTTCAAAACTGATTCAAAGTACACTCTGAAGAGACTTAAATTTAAGAAATTAATGCTGTTAATTTTGAAAAAGTAGTATGTAGGTCCCAAGGTGAAAATCCGGAGAAAACTGAGTCAGTAATAAATTTTAAAATTTCTTTTTTAATTACTTGGAGCCGTCTAAGCGGGAATTGACATACAATTGTGTTTTTTGCTTCATTGCCTGATCATCCCTGATCCATGATGATTCCATAATGTTTCTGTTGTACAGTTGAACTTTTCTTTATATGCTTTTCTGTCTTCAATAACAGGTGAAATAACAGCCCAATATGTTCTTTCTACTGTTGCGCTCTAATGAGTTTTACTCAATTATAAGCAAAGGTCTCTCTTCATTGTATAATGAGATGGGAAAAATAGCACAAGATGAGTATTTAGCATCTGTACATCATAGCAGTGTAATTTAGGCTACATTTAGAACTTTTATTCTGGAATTCTGTGACTTCTGAAAGGCTGACATAACTTTCAGTAAGTTTTAATTCTGATATAACTGATGCAGTGCTTTTCAGCCTGCACGGTGTATTTTTTTTTTTCAGTTAAGTCCCTCTTTAGAATCTCCTTGCTAAATTGGGGCAGGCAGGAAAACTAATGGAGAAGGTTAGTGTTCTGCCCAGTGAGCCATAATCTTTGATCATTCCTGTTTCATGTAGAAGCCATTCTTGTTAGACATGAACACTTAGTTATAATTTCAATTTATTTAATCTTAAATTTAGTTGCTGATTTCCACCTTTGTCCTTAATTATTTGATCACTTTTCCACTGGTTGAAGTGATAGAAGGAGCTGAAAAGCCATCTTTATTCCATGTTCATGACGTGAAGGGAGAAATGTTTTATGCAGCATGTCTATAATTCAGGAGTTACTGCATGTTCCTCAGTTGTGTCAGTGTTGCATTTGAAGCTACTGGAGTTGAATGCATTTCCTTATATGTGGTTTGAAAACCAAACCAAGACCAGATAGTTTGTAATTCTGAAAGGAGCAGTTAGGTTTATCTGAAGGAAATGAATAGTCTCTTGGTGGCTAATTTTTTTAATGGAGTCTTGTTTTAATGTCCCTGAGCAAGTCCCAACTTAAATTTCATTTATGCATTGGTGTTCAGTAATGAGAACAGAAAAACTTGGTCATGCACAAGATGTCATAGTCTGAAGACTTGCCAAAGAAGAAGAAATCCCAGTGAACGGTAATTCTTTTGAGCAGTGATGAAAACTTCTGTCCTTGGTCGCTGGAGATAAAACGATGCCCCTTCCTATTTATTTTTCTTAGTGCCACTCAGATTTTTCAGGGGATTCTGATGTTTCTCTACTCATCAAAGCAAGCAGCAAGATATTCTCAATGTTTGGGATGTGCTGTTTGTTGTATACTGGCTTCTTGTAAAACTCATGAGTCCTGAGGAAAGCAGTTTTTGTATCTACGTGGTCATACTATTGACACCAACTATAGGAACACTGTGATAGTTTAGAAAAAATTGAGGCTCTAATGCCCAGCTGGATGCACTTTCTTCTCCTTCTTTTTATATTCATAAATAGTATTATGCTTTGGTGAAAAAGGATTTACAGTTTTGTCTAAGAAGAAAAACATCTTGTTGACTAACTTCATATTGGTCACAAAGTATTGAGAATGTTATCCTTTCTACAGATCTTAAACTATTAAAACCTGCAGTCAGCTGCTCTCTATTTTTCTAAAAGACCTGCCTGTCCTAAAAAGTGACTTACAATTTGTCAAGGTAGACATTAAAATGTACTGAGCAACCAGTAGTGCAAGATCTACCTTTTAGGAAGTGAGATACATGAACAGGAAGGGGCTTGCTGTTTCATTTAATTTGTCATTGTAAGATTCAAGTCATAACAGTTCAAACTATGCAAGTTCATGCCAAAGCTCCTCTGTCTGCTTTTGGTAGGGAATTAGTTTTTTTTCATACAATTAACTAATGTGTAGATTGATGCACTTTTATATATATTATATATTCATATATTTGTGAACATATATAAAATTTGAAAAAGCATATTCTTGCATGTGTTTCTTGGTGTGTGTATAAATCATCAAATATTTCTTCTATTTTAGGAACGCAACAAAAACTCGGACATCAACCCCTCCTAGTGTGGCAAGAGCCATGAGCACGGGTGCTTTAACAAACAGAAGAAAAACTAGCAATTCAGACACTTACTTAAGGTAGCTTTTAATTTCATGGATTTTGTCATCAATAGAGCCTTCATTAAAGGGGATTACGTACTACAAAAGAAGTTGGGGAATTTATTATTCTCTGCAATTAATAGATGATCAATATTATTTGGCTTGTTTAAGATGCTCAGTGTATTTTGCATGTTTATCATCTGACAGTACACCTTTGTCGTCAGCTGTCTCAGGTGTGCCCAGAAGACCCTGTTTGAAATGTCAAAAACCACTTGGGAGCTGTTGGAAAAATAAGAAAATACTCTTTCAGTAGAAACTGAATGAAATCTGCATGCTAAGCGCACAAATTGTCTTGCCCTTTTAAAGGGTAGGATGAAAATTGTGTTGCTGGTTTAGCCTTTCTTTTTTTGACAAGCTAAGTTTTAAGTTCTCAAACACTCCAGTTAATCTAAGTAGTCAGTGAAATATTTGATCCTGCTCCTAGAACTTTGGTGGTTTTTGTTTTCTTGCAGGGAAGGTGGGTATCTGGAGATACGTATGGGAGCCTGGGTAGTGTTGTATATAAGATATACCGCTGTAGATAGGAAGTGCAGGCATGAAAATGACAGTAACAATAACTATATTCATTGCAAGGATTAGACTAACTTTACGTCAAGTTATACTGAACTGGCTTACAGAGAATGTTCTTCATCCGGGAACTTCCAGGTCTGACGGGAAAACTGGGTATGACAGTGGAGACTGCCCATCCTCAGTCAATGGAGGAAGTGCAAAAAGCAGCGAAGGAATTTCACCTGTACAGTTATCCAAGTTCTGTCATGAATGTGGAACAAAGTATCCAGTGGAATGGGCAAAGTTCTGCTGTGAGTGTGGAATTCGAAGAATGGTTGTGTGAACACATTCTTAAAAGTAGAAAGAAAACAAGAAATTGGAACATCTGCTAGGTACTGTTGCATGGAAAGCTTGAGCACTCCATCCAGTTAGACTTCATGCTGCAAACGTCAAAACACCATTTTGTAATTTTCTGAGTGCAATCTTCTGGTTACACAGTTATTTATAAACAAATATATATACTGTATATAAAAATAGCAGCTACCTAAAGCTGTGCCATTCAAGGAAATACTCTTTACTCTTTGTTGAAAATATTTAAAATTAAGGTAAAAATGTGTTAAGTAACCTAGGTAGCAGAAGTGGTTCAATGTTATTTTTTTTGTAAATCCTACTAGACAAAGGATTTTTAAAATCACTTATGTAGGGTAATACTTACCTATAGGGAACTAGCCATTAACAACTTGGGCTTCAAAAGTTTCTCTGTGGAGGCATTTCCTTCATCTGTGACGGTAACTTAGATGCTGTGTTCTAGGTGAAAACAACGTGAGCAATTCCGTATAAATTCCTGGATAAAAGTGTAAAAAGTCTGGATCTTTAAACTCTTTAACATTAATATGCTAATTGGACTTTCCAGTTGCTTCCTAGGATTTTTTAAAGAATCAATGTGGAAAGACTACCCGAGAATTATCTTTGCATGTAAGAAGAAAGGCAAGATTTTCTTTTTGTGGCTTTCCATGTTTTGTTTTTCAGTAAGAACGTGTTCATATTTTTATCTCTTTATAAGGAAAAATTTGGTATTCATTTTATTATGATTCATCTTATTAAGTTCCTTTTGTTTTGAAATACTTGTCTTCCTCCTCCTGTGCTCCACCATGACTAGCATATCTAAAGGTGTTATGCTTTGTCTTTGTCCTATTTCCAAAGGTCCTGCTCATTTTTTTCTCTCTTGCCTCATTTCCTGAAGGAAAGTCAAAGTCTATGCTTATCCTACCTAAATGTTGAATTCTTATTTTGAAAACAGCCTTCTTGATGTATCCAATACCAAAAAAAAATAGTTCTATAAAAATGAATGCTATTAGAGCAGTAGATCTTGATGTAAGTAGTGACTCTTTTTTATTCTTATTCCTGTGAATAAGAATAGCACAGCTTACACGTATGAATGCATAGGGGAGTAACTGTACTTCACAGGTTTATGTGTCAATACTTGACTTTTTTTTTTTTTTTTTTTCCAATTTTGTGTACTCCTGATTTCAGAACAGCAGTCTCTTCAAGTTAGTAATAGACTTCACATTAATCCATTGGGAAGAATGCAGAGACTTGAAGTTGTTGGGTTTTTTTCTAATTTCACAGGATACTAAAACCATTCACAAGCCAAATCACTTAACTTGTATCTTAATGTAGTAATTTATTTTGTGAAGTTTTGCTTTGAAGTACTTGCACCATCTTCATTATGTGTGACAGAACAATCTGAAACAACTTAACTGTGCCTTTCCCACAGTAAATACATTTTTTGTCAGAAACTGGTAGTTTCAGCTCACAAACACCATTAGTTTCAATTCCTTTAATTTCTTTGTAACTTACACAAAAGCATGCAGCGTTCCATGACAGTATTGTGGTCATTGCTTACATTCTCAAAAATTGTCATTATCAATGGGGCCAATTTGGAAGAAAGCGTGATTGAGGAAAAGCATCTTCAAAGCAGATACCAGTCTAAGAGAATGAGAGATTTAAGAGACTTGATGTAGTCATGTTGCAGGCCACAAGCTATTGATGTTTTAAAACTAGTTCAATGAGTGTCTTGCACTTTTTATACAATTTTTTTTTAATTATCCTTCATTCAGTGTATTATTGTAATTGGTGTAAGCTGGCTATCGAGCATGACAGGATGAATGACTGGTAATGATAGTTAGAACTGACAGATTCTAGGATCTGTATTATGGCACATTCATATCTGTACTTGGAAAAACTGGAATTCTGTGTTCTTTGCATAGATAAGCCTGCTTTGGAAAAATTGCCCTGGACTTGGGCCATGGAGGTCTGCAGATTGAACTATTGCGAGCTGAGAGTCCATCAGCAAAGATACCAGTCCAGAATAGGTCTGATTAGATAGTGAATCTACTCTGACCTGATGAATTTTCAGCAGTTTCTGCTGGAAAATGCATTTTACCATTTATTAAAAATGCTTTCTACAAAGGGAATGTTTAGTACAGTACTAAATACATTTCAGATTTTCCAGGATTATTGTAACTGTAGGAAAAAACGTATTGACTGTTTCTTCTTTGAATTGTAGGTGGCAGATTTCCTAGTTTCAAATCAGTCCTCGTACAGTTACTGTATTTTTTGCTTTGTGAGCTGCTTGTGAGATTCTTTGCGTTCAATGCAGCATTTAGTAAATTACTTGAGTAGCACATCATTTGCTTCATTTACACTTCTGTGATTTATCGTGAGGATTAGATAGGGAATTAACCTGAACGGAAACAAAGGGTTTTAAAACTGATCTTTTAATTTGGCCCTACAAAGAAGGCCTGTGAAACATGCCTGACTGTTAACAGTAACATTGGATAATGCGTGCGTGTTGTAATCTACAGTAAATGTAAGCAGACAATGAAATTCTTTTTGACTGTGTAGTTTGTTGCTGTATGGTAAGATTTATGAGAAGCCCAATATGTTTTGTGTTTATCTGAACTGGTTTTATTAATGAATGACATAGATTTCTGAAGTCTATGATGTTACAGACCCTAGCCTGTATTACTCAAGTTACCGGCACAGATCGCTGAAGTTCCATTTCAGTGGATGTTTGTGCAAAACAGGACATTGGTTTTCATAATGTCCCTGCAGAACTGAATGTGGGAAGCAAATTTGTTATATTTAAAGAAAAAAAAATTTTAGGGAGTTGGACTGAATTTTCAATCTTTATTGTATTACATGTGTCAGGAAGTTCCCAGATATAATTTATTGGTGATCTACATCCAAACCCTCTTGCCCTAGTCTTCCCCACACCTTTATGCCTTGGTTTTCATGAGAGGAAAAAACATGATCTATGCACTGTCTGTTTATAGTGAAATTTAGTGATGCAATTGTTGTGATGATTCCTATACCAGTGTCTAACCCTGTGACAGATTTTCTTTTACAGTCTGCCATTTTATCTTCCTAATGTTCTTACTAAGGTTCTCCCATTCATTTGGCCTGAGGGAGTTTGCATTCCCATTCTTCTTTTGTGATTCTATCTTATACAGAGGACCTCTCTGTGCCAGGAAGTAGTGCAGGATCATTGGAACTATGCCAATAGAAGTGCAATGGAGTTATGAAAAATACTAGCTTCAACAGTAAAGACAGCATAGCATATAGCTTAATCTCTATATGATGTACCTTACAGAGGTTTATATTTATGCATGATGCCCACACCCTAAGTAGTTTCAGAAGTGGAATCTCTAAATATACAGCAATTAAAATATGCGTTTATATGGATAATTAGTCTTATGCACCACTGCAGGGAGGTGGGCACAAGGACGTGCTTCACCCCCATTTCAGGTTGTAACTATCAAATGAACATATAGGCAGAATTTTTCAAAGTTGCCAAAGAGACTCGAAGAGCACTTAAACTCCCTGGAGGGAGTGGGGAAGCTCTACCTGAGAGTTCCCTGGCCGGGAGGGCCAGACAGGGAGGGCAGCAGGCAGGGGTAGCTCTCCATGGTGCTCTGGCACTGAGCCTCTCCTGCAGTGCTGGGGCAGTGGCTGCTCCAGTGCAGCCATGTGTCCTATGCCTTCACAGGATGGGAATCCCAAATTTTATTATGACACCTGACCCAGTCTTTACGCATCATGGAAGTTCTCTGTCATCTGCAAGGGACTAGCTCCTAATTCACCATCACAGCTGAGAGTTAGTGCCTGAAATGCAGGGAGAGCGTTTCCGTGGTGCCTGCTCACCGAGTCAGTGGAAGGAGGTATGACTGCAGTACTTTAAATGCTAATAAACAAGATACATGCACGCTGATGTAGACTATGTAATTAGTCTGCATATAAAATTAAATTGTATTGTCTATGTATTACAAAGGTCACAAGAAGTGCTAGTTTCCATCACATAGACTTTGTATATCTGCAAAGAGCAAACCTGTTATGAGTGTTTTTAATCTTGGCTGAAAAATTTGTGTTTAGTAAGAGCACTTTTTTCGATTTTACTTCTATCCAGTTTGACTAAGCTATGAATAGTTGTATGGGTTGTATGAGAAGGTAGAATTTTCATCTTTGGTAAAACTTGTTTTAGTGACTCTGGTGAAAATAGTTTTATTGCCTTTCAAGTACAGCTTACTCCAACTTGTGATTGTTTTGTTGCTGGTTGGTTTGGTTGGTTTTTTTCCAACTCGCTAAGTAAGGTTTGAGTGACCTAATTGTGTTGTTGGAAGAAGTGTTAAGTAAAAGCCTCCTTTAGCTGAATTCAGTAGTTACTTGGTTGATATTTTTGTTCCAGTATTAACAGTATAAGAGATTACTCTTGCATACTCGTTTGTTTTTTGTTTTGTTCTGGATTTGGGTTTTGGTGTTACGTCATTCCAGAATAATACACATTTCTGGAGGATCCTATTTAGTCCCATTCCACTTCATCTTGCCAGAAAACAGTTTCTTCATATTTTCTGTTAATTAGTGTTTGTTCTTTACAAAAATGATCAGTAGGGAAATTATATTTCCCCAATCTGTACATTTGAGTCAGCAAATCAAATACTCAGTTTAATATAGCTGAATACTGAACCCATGTTCTGAATAGAAGTGCATGGTTTACCATAGTTCTATATTTCTATTTGGCTTTCTGGCAGAACCATGAATGGACTTGGTTGGGATCTCTAAAGTGCTGAGTATGCTACAGCTGTTACAAAACCTACTTTATATGATTGCTCTAACTCTTGGTGTTCATCCTTCATATGACATTTAATATATTTCTTTTCATAAGTTTATTTATTGATGTTCCGTGTTTTTAAATGGCGTGTTCATTCTTTCATCATTGCATTTCTTATGTTTGCCTTGCCCCTCAGTATGTGGAATATTTGTTTGTGACCATCCAGTGAGGTTTTTTTGCCAGAATTCCTGGGTTTGTTTGCATTTTATTTTGTATATTATGTTTATTGTAATGTGTCAGTTCTGTTTTAATTCATAAGTGTAAATCACCACCTAATGCTAATTTGCCACTTGTTAACAATAAAGCAAATATGCCAATAAAACTTCTTGTAATGTGCAAATTTTTGTAGTCAAATGTGAAATTATCTTAAATAACACAGCATACAGGTAGGTAATATAATTTCAACCTTATGAATATTGTGATATCTGATCTCAGGTACACAAAGAATAGGGTTTTTCAATTGAGTGAGATGAGATTTGGATTCCTAAGTCACCTTGAAAAACATACCAGATATTTAAATAATCAATGTGATCTGCTTATATAAAGTTAACTCTGTATCTCCTCTATTTCTCCAACTATGCTGAGAATTTAGTTTATATAAAGCCCATCACTGTGACATCTGTGGTATTTCATTCTTTCTCTTTTTTTTTTTCTTAATAATAAAACTATAAGGGATAGTAAACTTAAGCTTGATCTGGGTTTGTTCTCCTTCATGACATTTGAGCACTAGTTGATGAAATTATTAAGAAAAAAAAGCAGTTTATATTTTTCTTCAGAATTTCACTTATGTGAGCAGAAATTACAATAAGGGTTTAGATTGCTGATATTTTTTGGCTAAATATGTATGAATAGAAATCAAGTCCTCTTTTCATTCCTTTTTTTTTAGGGGAAACTTCCTTCTACTGAGCTCTTTAGTTTACTTGGAGAGATATGGATTTGAAGGTTAGACTATTCAGTGGAAAAGGAATTGACTGCATGGATTCAGCCAGAAAGTTGTGGTCAGTGTCTCTATGTCTAGGTGGAGGCTGGTAATGAGTGCCATCCCTCAGGACTCTTGTTTTGGGACTGGTGCTCTTTTAGTATCTTCATCAATGACACAGTGAGATTGAGTGCACCCTGAGCAAGTTTGCAGATGACATAAAGCTGAGCAGGGCAGGTGACACACCAGAAAGACTGGATACTGTCTGAAGGGACTGGACTACCATGACTTCTCAATATGATGGATAGTGACTTAGACACTTCCTCTGCCAGTTCCCTCAGAACCCACAGATGTATCACATCAGGTCCCATGGACTTGTGCACCGACAGGTTCTTTAGATGGTCTCAAACCTGAACCTCTTGCAACAACAGTGCTAAAATTATTTTAATTTAAATATCTACTTTTTTATCCTTGACACCTTCGCATAAATTCCATGTACTTCTACATCATTGTTTTGACCAACTCATACTATTTTTCTATGGCCAAATAAATAAAAAAGTGCATAAGTGAAAGTGGCAGGGAGGTAGGCATGATGGTGGTAATACCATGCACGGTTTTCATCCCTTTGCCAATTCCTGAAAAGCACTCTAGTGCCACGTTTGTAAGCTCAGGACACAAGAGGAAGTTCTCAAATGGAAGGAACAAACCAAAGAGCACAAGTCACTGCATTTAGCAGTTAGTGTTTGCATGTAAGGGGTGACTCAAGAAATTTGGCAACAAGAATCAGGCAGGATATTTATTAAGAGAAGTAATCAGAAAAAAATCCACAATTTCATAATCACTCTATTTAAATTTCTGCTCTGGATCTTCCCTTGGTCTTTCCCCCAGGGTAGTCCTGGAATTGTTTTATTTCTCTCAAGACTTACGTTGTGGACTGTTGCTTAAGTAGTGTAAACTGACTGACCTTTCAGTTTTGTAGTAGCTAATACTGCATCTGTATATTTTTGCTTTAATTCACATTGCCCTTTCCTTGCCAAGGGGTTGTTAGGAAATAAGTGTTGGCTTTCAACTGTTCCTGAATTTCCAAAGAATATCTGAACAGCTGTTACTTAGTCTCACAGACCAACTGAATCCACAGTCTCCTGGGTCATCTTTCAGAAGAAGGGATTTCCAGCAAAGTCCTTACAACTATGGTTATGTTCTCTTATCTGCAGTATGATCCTGGGAAATGTTTCTTTTCCCTGTTCCATAAAAGATTTATGGGTTGGGGTTGGCTTCAGTTTTTTGAAGTGTTTGGAGTTGAAGTTGCAATCTCTTACATGAAGAGCTAAAGAGAATATGTGAAAATCTCAATCACAGTTTTACAAAGTTACCACTCCTGCCTCACTGTCACCATAAATAGATAGGGGATTGGAGAGGGTTTATTCCAGGAAAGCATGGCATGCTTGCTTAGCTCTTAACCTCTTCCCTCACAGATTCAGTACAGCGATAATATTCCAGTCAAATACATAAGGCTAGTGCAGTTTACAGTCAACTGAGCAAACAGTTCTTTGAAGAACATCCTACTGCTTTTTCAGGTGTTTGTTCTGAATACCAAAATTTTTACAGAGTAGTTTTACAGAAAAATTATTTTAGCACAGATAAAACAATTTATATTAGTTTACTTTCAACCAGGAAACAACAGACTGGCTTAACTAAAGCTTTCCTGAAGAATTTAGTCCAAGGTAGATGGCTGGTATGGAAATGTTTACCTAAACTGGGCAGGCTACAAGCAGCTAAGAAATAGGTATTTTAAAACAGGAAGTCCCTAGCTGTGCTTTGAATGACTATCTCTGAAAAAAACCTAAAAAAGGAGTAATGGCAGTCAAAAAGTGAACAGCCCAATTTCAGAAGACAGAAGACAAATATTACCAAAGGAGTTATATCAAAGTAAGAAACTGCAAAAGAGTTATAAACAACTATAAAAATACTTGTATTTATTCAAAATTAAATATGAGCACTTTATTAGTTAAATGCCAATATATTATTCTCTGAAAATATTCACACATTTTAAGTCATGTTTGTCTAACATCTTAAAACATGTTATATAAAATAATTGTATATGAGAAATCACAATCCGAAGCTAAGGAATTCTAGCTCTTCCTGCAGCTAACTCTGGGTTGACTAAATAATGCATGAGGATAGTGCTGTTTCCAGTCAACTGAACAAACTTACATCCTCAGAATCTCCTTTTTCTCCTTCCACAGGACTCACTGTTTTGCCTCTGCTTCAGCCAGCAGAAGCATGCTGCATCTCTCAAAAGTCAGTACCCTTCCTAAGTTTTTTAAAAAGCTGCATTTCTCCCTGTTTTTCCAAACCCAAATCAGTTAGCAGACCCATCAGACCCACACCAAAACCACTTCTGTGTCAGGAGAACACACTCAAGATAAGCTGCTGATTTGGTAAATTGTTACTTTTGGTCTTTGATGCCTTTTTCATAGCTATAAAGAAACCAGGTACTTTTTTATACTGTTTTCTTCACCTGCAGATTCCAAGATGTTTTTATAAATTGCAGTAGACATATAAGTGGTTGCTTTCATATAACAGTATTATAAAGTTGCTTGAAAAATCAAAATTCAAAGAAGTTTCCAGAGCGCCAAGGTTGGACACAGATTTCTGCAGAGTTCTTTGTTTCAAATGCTGGTCTTCTGTTTCCACTTCTTGGACAGCAGCAGCTTGGTTCAGCCGTTTCTGTCACCTCCAGGAACAAGGTACAGTAGCCTTCCATCAGAATTCTGGCATAAAGTGTTCATATAAGCGAGCGAGTTTACTTGAAGAATGCATATAAAATGCAAAGATACCAAGTAATGCCACTTCAAAGGAAAAGAGCAGGATTCACCTGGAATCACCTGGAAATTATTTTTTCAAATTTATTCCAGCAGGATCGAAGGCTAGATATATTTTCTTTCAGTTCACAAACTTCTTGGTTACATTTCTTTTTGGACTGTCCACCTGTCTCTGCATCTTCTATACTAAATACACGTGGGCAAACCTGAAACAGAACAGATTGTATTGTTATCTGAGAACTGTTTATTCTATTCCTGTAGCCATCTTTCAAAACAAACCAATTGCATCACATCTGAATACTGGAGAGACCCTGGCCACGGGACTGTGAGAACGTGGCTTTAACACACAGGAAATAAGGACACCTGAAACCCAGTGTGTCCAGCTAAGAACATATACATCCTCTATCGTAGTTTAAAATTTATCCTCCATTGTCCGAAGGACTGAGAAAATAAAGCCAGTTAAATTGTGAGCCAAACTTTGACTATATGTGTTGAGACTAGTGGAACAAGACAGACCAGTTCCACGGGCTGGTGCTGTGTCCTAGTGTTCAGGATCTCAGCCAGACAAAAGTATTGTGGTTCTTGTTCATATTCAATGGCTGCTCATAATTTTTTGCTAAATTACTTTAATTGGTCTTTAAATAAAAACAGGAATCCATGAGGTTAGGCAGGAATTTCAAGGGTGACACTGACTTCTATGACTTGACTGGGATACCTTTTAATGTAACACAAATGTTGGACTCACCAGGGGTGACAAAGCAAAATATAGACACCAATATTACTTTGAAGATCTGGTCCCAGATTATAAGTCTCTCCACTTCAAGGAGAAAATAAGTTAAATGAAGCCTTCAATCCATAAGCATTATATCCTTTGGTGCCTATGTGGAGACTTTTTGATGTTGGTTAATATTTTTGTGTTCAATAGGTAACACTGAGCCATACTTAAAAGAACACTGTTCCTTTGCTACAGTAGTCACTGTAGATCACTGTGCTACTTTTGAGTGGCACATCAAAAAGATTCTGCTAATAACTAAAAATCCAAATATTATCGTACTTAATTGTTCTTGTTAAATTTGAGACACTGTGGTTAAAAAAAAGACCAAGGAAATTACAGAAAAGAGAGAAACTCACCCTAACTTTGTTGAAACAAATTAAATTAAACATTACACTTAGGGTTAGTGAGAAGTAACAACTATGGTTTTATACTCTAGAGAAGTTTAAGCGCCTTCTTTGCACAAGTCTGGTCTTAGTCTCTCCCTGGAGAATTAACTGGGGTATTTCACTACTGAACCAGAGCAGAAATCTTCACCACAGACTTAGAGATGATTGTCTTAGTCTTTGTGCTGGGCTTAATGTCTACCACAAGACAAATGCTATACAGAGCAAAGTTCCTCTGGCACGGGACATGTGCATGATAGTTGTATCTTTCAGAGGTAGATGTGATAGTCTGTGTTGAAGAGCACTAGGAAATAAGTCAAATAGTTAAACTGTAGAACGAGTACAACTCACCCTTTCTTTTTTAGGTCTTTCACATTTGCACTGTAGAACCTGTAACGTCTCACATGAGACGAATGCTGCTTTCCGTCTAAAGGCTTTGCTGATTCTCTCCTTATTAAAGAATCTGAGCATGTTGCATGCCATGCTCTGTAGTGATTCTATTTCCTGTCAAGAGAGCAAGGAATATGTCTTGAAAAGTTTGTGCACCATTAATTCTTTGCAATGTTGGTTTGTCTTTAAAAAAACCCCAAACCCTCCATCAATTAGTATAGGTTTCTTTTGCTTTCATAGTGCAAATCTTTTTCAATAAAACACATAACTAATCTGACTTACCTGCCATCTCTTCAAGATATTTAAAGCAGCAATTTTTAGTAGTAATAATAGTAGCATAAGGATGTTAGGTAGAAATCACAGCCGTAATGAAATCAATTGGTGCAGTTAGGGAAACAAATGATTTTTGCACCCAGTCCTTTTATCAAGTCATGATAAAACCTGTAGCAACAGCTGACAATTCTGCTTCCTGGCATTTGGGATCTGCCCAAACAACTATTCTAAAGCTTTCAGATCTGAAGTGAAAAGCTTAGCTAATACAATTTTCTATAGAAAAATAAAAAAAAAAAAGAGGTTGGGAAATTTTAATGTTTACTTCCATTGGCAAAAAAAAAGTGTTGTGTCTGTTTTGGATTAAAAATATGGAAGAATCTTCTATATTTTTTTCTTCTTTTAAGAAAAAAACACCCACATTTCTTGGATATGGAATTGCTTAAAATTTAAATGTTTAAAATATCATTTTACTTGACACATCATATGATTCCAGATTCAAAAAACAAACCATCCTTAACACTGTGATTTGACTTCTAAAAAGAAATACTACTCTATCACACTATTTATTCAGGGACTGGACAGTACAAAGAACTCCTCTGAGTTTGTATTCTCTAAATTCTGAAAAGTTAAATTTTACCTCAGTATCATTGCAGAAAAACACTTTGATATTTTCATATTTTTTATTCTTGCAGCACCTGTCACGATTCTCTGCAGACATATTTACCTGTAAAAGATCATATATGTTTACACATGGAAGTACTGTGCCAGTGCTCAGTCACCCTCACAATGAAAAGCTCTTTCCTGATGTTCAGAAGGAACTTCCTGTGTGTCAGTGTGTTCTCACTGCCCCTGTCCTGTCACTGGGCACTGTTGATAAGAGCCTGGCTCTGTACCCTTTGTCCCCTCACTTCAGACATTTCTACACACTGAAGAAATCCCGCTGAGCCTTCTCTTCTCCAGGCTGAACAGTCCCAGCTCTCTCAGCCTTTCCTCATTAGAGAGATGCTCCAGGCCCTTCAGTATCTTCATGGCCCCTTGCTGGACTCTCCAGTAGCTCCATATTCCTCTCATGCTGGGGAGCCCAGAACTGGACACAAATCTGTTCAATTTAAATCTTCATATACTATTGAATTGCTTTGCGGTTTGGAAATTTTGAAACACAGAGCAATGTTTAAATCTTACATTTGAATTGTAACATTGAATACACTGAATACAGTGTTTGTCAGTGTTTTTCTCCATACATACATGTCTCAGCTCTAAACAGATGGTAGCACTCACTTTGCATATGTAATAACAGAAGATGGCCTAAGCAACATCACATGGTGTTTTGCCTGATTGTAATATTTTATCAATACTTTATCCTCTCTTGTTCTTTTTCCTTCCACTTTCACTCTTGTCATCAAGATGACAATGGAAGCCAACTCAACAGAAGCTTTGTCTTCTTCTTCAGCCTGTATCCAGACAATCCAGTTAAGTCAAAGGGCTTTAAAAAAGGTAGCTCATAACAGTATTGTTTTAGATCTCTTCACTTAGGCATGTGTATGAACGCATTAGACAGTTAATTCTTAAAGTTTTTCTGCAGAAATTGCCTGTATTTCAGAAGTTCATTCAAGATAAACAGAACTTTATACAGAAAGTGTTTTCAAAACCAAGAGTTTGGAGAATCAAATATGCACTGACAAAGGAAAAAACCATAAACCAACAAAACCAAACTGAAAAACACAAACCACCAACATCTGGAAGCTTATGCATATCTTTTCTTGCACCACAACAGAATGAAATGTTGCTGCAGTCACACAGCACCAAAATTTATAATTATATAAATATAATCACCCTAGGAACTATATATCTGTCGCTTAATTTGCTAACTGGTATGGGATTTTCCCATCATCACTAGTTTCTTCAGATCACCTTTAGTATAATGTACAGTAACCACATCTAAAGGCAGTTTATTGGCTGTGACTGAACCAACCTGAGGGAAATCCTGACCTCAGAAAAGGCATTAGTGAAAATTAAATTACCTTACAGAGATCTAGTATACCGCTCACTAGACTGCTCTGCAGCAAACCCATAGCTGCTTCAAACATCAGGCTGAGGGACTGAAAGCTATTGACTCTGCAGTTGCAGGAAAGTGCCTAGTGGGCAGTTGCTATCACCCACACAGAATCCATAATATTTGTTGTTAACTTATAGTGGCAAAACACTGATTTTACGCAGAAGACGAATTTCTCTTAAACAGGGAAAAGTAAAGACAGAAAAATGAAGAAACTTGAACAGTAGTTGCTTGTGTATGTCTTCTACGAATTAAAAGCTTCAGAGCTCAGTACATTCCCATTAGTTTTCACAAACATTAATTCAAGAAGGGTTTATTTATTTTTGTATTTATTTTGATAACTCTCTCAGTTTTCATACAGTCTTCTAAAAAACCCCTATGTCTTAAAAAATCTCTATAATATTTATTGCAACTAAGAAAAGGAAAAATACTTCCAAAATATATCTGGAATAATGGCATTGCTTCATTCCAATCCTTGATGGCACCCTGGGGCACCAACTGCATCAAGCTCCATCCTACAATAGGACAGTGGCAAGGCATTGCCCCATCCAGGCCAGGACAGTCCCCCAGCCTCCCTGACCCTGCATCTTGAGCAGGGCTGGGATGCACCTCATGGCTCTCCACCACAGGAAGGCAGCAGGATCTGCCTCCCAGAGGGTGTTATTCTTTCATACCATTTTCTCTTATAGCTCAGCTATCTTCTAACTGCTCACCAAGAGGGTTTATTTTTGTTCTCAAGGGAATACTTGTCTTTGTAAGAAATGAAACAGCAAACTAAAGGAATACTTACCTATTCTAATATGGCTATTAATATTCTCCCCAAATGTGATACCTCATTCAGGATAATGTCATTTATCCGCAGAGAAGTACCTTTCTCTCTTCATAATCTCAACAAACATAACATGATCGAAATGTTAAAAGATCTTTTCCTGACCCTAAAGGTATTTTGTTTCCAAATGAGGGTTGATGTGTCTTGGTACAGAAAGGTTGAAAACCACTGCCATAATACTCTGAAGGATGGTGGTAGTTCCTAAGTGTGAAGAAATGCAATGACTCCTGATTTTGCCCTTGGAAAAGCACTGTACATTATTTGTATTTCATGCAAATAGATCTTGATTTAAGACTGCAACAGAATGGTGAATTCTCATTTAGTAGCAACCTGTCAGAAAAATCCCATTTTTGTGGGAATTCTTCTTCTAATACAACTGTGGTAAGTGTTCTCCCATGGAAGTGTTCTTGACAGATGATTTTAATTGCTAATAATTCATGAGGAAGAGTTGGAAGGTAAATTTTGGACATGGATTGGTAAACCGTTATGAAACTGTTTTGCAAAGCTGTAATAAATATGGGTGATAAAGCCATAACGGAGGAGATTTACACATGAGAATGTTAAGTTCTTCTGCATCTAGAAAAAATTTTTGTTGGCTAAACAAGATATATTAATAGGTACAAAGAAACCTAATAAGATACAAAGAAACTTTTACTGTCATAAGAATTTTGAGCCTCTGTGCATTTGTATTCAATGGACAACATAAAACTTCACTCAAGAAGTCTCTAATTAGTAGAACAAATTACAGGTTGTGTAATGCTTTCTTCTCTTGATTAAAACATACAAACAGAAGTAATAATGAAACTACTTTAGAAATGAGTACTTTTTAATGAAATATATGATTTATGGCCAAATAGTACATGTATCTAACTACATGATGCACAGGCACAAAAAACTATCACAGTATTTGTACATGCAAATAGGCAGTATCCACAGATTTCAGAGATTTTAAAGAGACTGAATTGTTCCACCCCCTCAAATAAAATCACCATTCCAGCATAACGTGAGATTTTAAATTGGTCTTTTATCATGTTTTAACATTAGAGCTTTTATTACTAATTGTTAGCATCTAAAAATAATCAACATTTTTTTGGAAGCCCAAGAGCTATTACGTACCAGCTCATTGATGTCATGACTTAGTATATTCTCATACTTCACGCGGATTTCAGTTGTCTTATTTCCCATTGCACAACTAGATGAATTCACTGGAGATAGAATAAGGAGCAGTGGCAGAACTGGTAAGGTAGATCTGAAAAAGGCTGGATTACAAGAAGAACAGTTATTAATGTCACAGCATGTGTGCTGTATTAACAAATACATTCTGTCATCTGTGAAAACAGTTTAAAAAGGATCTTTGTACAACCAAATGACTTGTACCTTGCTTGAGGGAAGGATTCAGCTCCAGATTAAGACACTCTTTGGGTGTCTAAACTTCCTCATTCCCAAAGATGATTTAGCCAGCATGGATAAGAGCCTACAACTATTGAGCTGACCAGATACTTGGTGACTGCTTGGGCTGAATTCATCTCCAGACTTCACTGCAAGCATTGACTTTTATTGGACCATAACCACATCGGACATCTGTACAGGAGTATTTTAATCATATATGTTTAGACATTCAAGTGTCTTAATCTGCAGATGAATGCCATCCTGTCTTTTTTTCCTTTGATAAGTTCTACAAATCCCCATGAACACAGCTTTAAAACAAAGGTGTGTTTAAGCACATTTTCAGGCTGACCAAAAGTACAAATCCATGCTACTGGCTGTAACATGAGATTAAGCAGCAACACAACCTTCTCTGCAAGATTTTTGCAATCTTTTGGAGCAAACCTCACTACCCCTCACTTTGTTTCTCTCTGTAGCGGACCATCTTGCTTTGCTCAGACCCCTGGTGTGCTGTCCTTGTGTGACATCCAGGAAAATATGAGTTCTGTGAGGATGGGCAGAGAGAAAAGACCGAAACATCAAAAGAGCCTGAAGGGACTGACAGGAGGCTGCAGGTGACTCACCTGGTACTGGGAATGAGGGAGACTGAGCACACGATAATACATGATTAGGAAGCTCATCATTGGACTCTGGCCTATCGCTAGTCTGGCTAGGATGATGCTTAAATGGAAGATTTGGAAAAAAAAAATCAAAGCTAGAAATTTATGTTGGTGGACTAGCAAAGATTGCAGCAGGTTCCTGGAGGAGCATGCACTGTTTCTGCCCATCTCCACTACCGAGTAAGAGCAACAGCTGCACACAGACTAGCTGTGGGATAGCAGCCAGGAAAGGAAGAAGGGATGCCCTGGCCCCAGCTGCTACTTTCCTTCCTCTCCGGCAAAGATGGGCTGTTGGGTATAGCCAGTTCAGCACTCAAGAGACGGGCAGCTCTGGACTTGGGCATCACTAGTAAATCACAGCCTCAGAGAGAAATTTTGAACAGCTAAGAAGAAAACAATAAAAGTTGACCACAATTTTTATTGACCCACCTAACTTCCGTGATGCAAAAACCACAGTCACACCACATGGCTCACTGCTATTAAAAGAAGCACAGTCCATTTACAGCCCATCCCAGCCAATTCCCACCACACACAGCAGAATGAATCCTCAAAGAAGAATGCATGTTTTTCCTGAGTAGTGGATCTTAAATGGATCCTACATGTAATAAACTTTAAAACTCTGTAAGGTGACTCTATTACGATCTTCAAGCTCCAAGTGAACACATCTGACTTCCACAGAGCATTATCTTTGTAAATCTCTACACTAACTATATCTCTGTTCAATGATTTGTCAGTTTGAAGGACTAAGATTTAAAATTTTAAAAGACATTTACAAAAAACATTCAAGAACTCAATCATAGGGCCACATTTTTCCAATCTCCCATTGCATCTCTTGATTCCAGTGCAAAAGATGAACTGCGATGCTTGTTTGCAAATAGTGTGATACAAACAACTTGGATATGCTGCTTCACAAACATGCTTCAAGGGACAAAAACAGCAATCCTTTAAATTAAAACAATCTAAATGACTCCATCACTTTAAAATCAGTCATCTGGCAACAAGTGGAGATAAGAGGTGAAACACAGAAAGTCACTTTTATTTTGTCATTTTTACTGTCTCTGTATCGTAAAGATTACCAATCTTTTTTAAATGAGGAAATCACAGAATAAAAGCAGGTCACGAGTTGCACACTCATGAAGTCCCTTGAGCCATTGCAGGATGGTGATCAAATCTTTTTGGACATTCTTAAATGAGTCCTCTGGGAAAAACATTAGACAAGTGTCATAAAAAATTCTAGGAAATGTAGACTGAAAATTGAAAGCGATTTTCTTAAAGTTAGGTAACTTCAAAAGCATGGGAGTTTATGGCACTCCATATGACGAGCAATTCAAAAGAAAGAGAGCGGGTATTACTGGTAATAACCCATCTTTTCAGTAAACTCCCAGAAACTCCAAAGTCGTATCTGGAAAGCCCCAAAAATTCTCCTAGAAAAGACAGGAAGAGCCAATATTCCAGTATTTCCAAATAGTTTTTAAAAGGCCTATTGGCTTTTTAACGTTAAAAAACCCTCCTGTGCATACAGCCCGAGGCTCGTCCTCGGCCGCACCCAGCGGGATCCTCGCAGCAGCCCCGGTGCCCCGCAACCCACCCCAGTCTCGGCGGGCGGCTCCCTGTGCCCCCGGCCCCGCTCCGCAGCCCGCAATCCCCGCGGGGAGCGGGTCACTGCCAGTTCTTCTCCCTCTGTCCCTCTGGAGGGGCGGGCGGGCGAGCGCTGCCGCCCGGGGGCGAGGCACCCCCGGCGCTTGCCGGCACCTGCTCTGGGCGCACCCGCGTGGCAGCAGGTGCCCACGGGGAGGTGGGTGCCCGCGGTGGGAGCAGCGCGCACCGGCGCGGAGCAATGCTCCCCGCAGCTCCCCCGCCCCGCGCTGTCCCCCTGCGTCTGCCACTCCCGTGCTGCCCTTCCCGGCAGCAGGCGTGATGGGAACCGGTCTCTTTTACTTTCATTCTACGGGGAAAAGGGGAAAAAAAAGCAAAACTGGGAATTTCCCCGGCCGTCACCACGGGTTTAAAAGGCACCGGGAAGCACCGCGCCGGCAGAGCAGGCGAGACGGCGGGGCCGACGGCTCGGAGACAGCGGAGCAGGTGAGGAGCCAGCGCGGCCGGGGATGCGGAGCAGCGCGGCGGAGCCCAGCCCAGCCCGGGGGCAGGTGAAGCGGGGCGTCTTCTGCGGAGCGGTGCGGTGCGGGACGCGCTCCTTACCATGGAACATGGTCCGTGGGGAGGCTGTCGGGGAGCTGCGCCGATGGGTCCGCGGTCATGGTGGCGGCGCCGTCTCGCCCATGACGCCCGCAGCCCGCGGAGCGCCGCGCAGGGGCCGAGAGGGGTCGCGGCGGCCGGGCCGGGCTCAGCAGCCCCCCGCCGCCC
>VZRV01010565.1:651340-712862 GCA_013398115.1 Falcunculus frontatus
TCCCGTGTTGTGGAGTCACTTTTTCGGAGGAGAGCGGCTTGGTTTGAAAGCTGATGCGCTGCTCTTTCTCTCCCTCAGCTGCCCTTGGATGGGCTGTGGGAGGCGGGACTGCCAAGAGGGCTCTGTCTCCGGTCAAGGGTTACCCCAGGCTGTTGGCATGGGCTCAGAGCGCAAGGTGGATGGTTTCTGCTGAGTTCGTCGCCTACACCCCTCCCCCACCCCATCCCTTCCCCCGTAAAGTTCATTTTATGGAATCTGAGAGGATTAAGAAAGGATGGTGAATAGCTCAGGAAGGTGTTTTAGCATGGAAGACAGAAACCCAAGTTCTAAAAGGCAAACCTGTAGCACGATGTGTTTTTCTAGGTTAATTCAGAATGCAGAAATTGTCATGTGCAGTTGAAAAGGCTCGGAATAAAACAGGGTATGAAATCTCTTAGTAGCGTCCCCTTCACATCTCCTGCCCAGAATACTTTCTGAGTTTCGAGTTCTACATCACTTTTCCTGCTCTGCATGAGCACAGAGAACTGATTCCATAAACCCTCTTTCTTCTTACAAGAGTGCTTTTCTAATGGAAGATAGATATTGAGGTGTGAATATTAAGGAGCAAATATGTGGAATGCTCAGGATAGTTTCCTCGCATTCTCTCGAACTGAAATTGTGCTGCTTCCTTCCTGTGTGAGGAGGTTCTTAGTCCTCTTTATTGTCTGTGAATTACGCTCTGCTTTAGACTGGCTATACATTTCCCATATCTTTTTCTTTGGAAAAGAATTTAATCAATTCTTCAGAAGTATTCTGTCAAGATTCAAGAGGGAGGTGGTTTTCCACCCTTTAGCTTTGAGCTGTTTGACTTTACTAATGATTGCCTATCACTACGATTTGGGCAAAGAATAGGGATCAATATCAACACAGTGCCACACAAGGAGCACCTGTCCTTGCTTGTTCCTTTAATGACAGCCAGGTTGGATATGATGGATTTTTCAGTTCTTGAATTTGAACAAGGATTTTGCCTCATTAATGGCTAAATTATCTAGTTCTTATTGTGTCTAAAGTCACTTTTTTGCTTGTTTTCATTTATTGTTTTCTTTTTTGTCTTCTGTCAAGTACTGTCTGAAAACTTCTCTGTGCATTTCAATTTGCTGGCATGTGCAACTCAGAGAATGCCACAGGACTCTTCTTTTGGGGAGAGATTAGTACCTGGTGCAATGCAAGCAGATTTGTGACGGTTTCTAGGGTCTGGTACTTACAGACTTACACTTTCAATAGTCAAATGTTTTGAAAAAGCTTCATCACGAAGCTCAAGTCACGCAAAATCATATCACCAAGATCAACTTTACTTCTAGGCAAGTAGTTCTTGTACTATCATCTCTTATGATAGTATATATGTGTTCACAAAATGAGATCGTTTATGCAGATTGTCAGGGTGCAAAATATAAAGGAAAAACTTCTTCAGCTGCTTTGTTTATGTTAGTTTTCTGGCTGAAACATCAGGAAGACTGATAATTGCTTCAATTTAATTTTTTTCTTTAAATAATGTCATTGATGGAAGAAGTCAGCATAGTAGCTTAACGCATTAGTGGAAACATGAATGAAAGGTGATACTGGAGCCTTTAGCAGAAGTTTTGCTCTTTTCTTCAGTAGTGGTAGGATTTTTTCTTCTTCTTTTTCTCTTTTTTTTTCTTTTTCTTTTTAACTTTTTTTTTTTAAGACGAAAAGTCTGTTCAATGTATGGGAAACTTCTTCAGTCAAAGTGACAAATACATGGTGTGATCTGTACTTTGCCCCATATCATGTATTTCGATCCCAGTCAATCCCTCCTATGTGACCTAACCCTGGACCATGCCATAAACTTGTGATAAAGATGTTATTTTGGTGTATTTGTATGTAGAGCATGCTTAAATATTCAAGCTTCATCTGTAACTTTCATGTGCTTTGAAAAATATTTTGAATCACTACATTAATTTTATTTTCAAAGTTTTGATTTAGCAATGTTTTGGGGTTTTTTTTCCTGAAAAGATTACCTGCAGAAGGATCAAATTCAGGTGTTCAGAAGAATACTGTATTTTATAAAGGAAAACCAGTTGAAAAATTAAAAGAAGGAATTTAAGACCAATTATGTGAATATCATCTTAGCAATCCATTTTAATCAAGAAATCATGAAAGGAGTCCTCAACATATAAAAGTTTATCCCAGCTGAGACCTTGTTTAAACGACTGGTATCAGCTTTCCTGTTTTGTGAAACACGGTGCCGAGCTGTAATAGAGACCTCTCGTCTGGAGCGTGATTCAACTGCAGCTTGACTGGGGCTGTGGGTAAAACCTTCGGGGGGAGAATAAAACAAATATTTCTGTATAATTCCCGAGACATTAGGTGTCCCACTTCACTTCCATACCTTGACAATTTACAGAGCCGACTGTTTTAACAGGAGATATATTAGCTTTATTATGTAGATAATTTGACTAAGTAAGATTCTAAATAAGCAATCTCTGGAAAATGTAGTCCAATGCAGGGCATTGCTGCAAATGTGTGCAGTTTTCTCTTTCACACTATTTTTGAAAATAACTTTTTAAACCATAAAAGAGGGTACTGCAAATTGCATATCTAACAACTAAAAGGCACCAATAATTTTAGCTGTTCATATTTGAATATATTTCATGTTCAGTACATTTCCTGAGGACAGTTTCTCTAAACAAGTTTAAATTTAGAGATCCAATTGTCACCTGACAAGGTCAAATTTATTCTTAGAAAAGCAAGCAT
Organism: Falcunculus frontatus; assembly: GCA_013398115.1. Lineage (NCBI taxonomy): Eukaryota > Metazoa > Chordata > Aves > Passeriformes > Falcunculus > Falcunculus frontatus. The sequence goes on from VZRV01010565.1 coordinate 654,095, forward strand.
TACATATTAACCTCCACCAGAATAGTAATATTGCTACATGAGAACTATATGATTGCAAGGCACATACTCAGTTCTCCAAAGACTAAGTACTTCTGGGATTGTTGTTATCTTTCTCCAGCTGTTGCTTGTCAGCTTGAAAAGCTCTTTTGATCATGACTTTAGATTTGACTTTAGGCTGCTTGCAAACTTACAGTACCATTAGTGAACTATTGTATTATTGAATAACATTAGTTAAAAAGGTATACATTTTTAATGTCATCTTGGCATAAAATGTATGTGCTCCAGTTGTCACAAACTGGTGGAACTTGGGAAAGTCTGACCATTGTTATTATGCTCTTACTTTTAAGAATAAATATGTCTGATACTTACATTTTTCTCAGCTAACTAGGGGGATGGGGAGAAGAAGAGGCATATTCTCCCCTCCTCCTTCCACCAAATAAATCCGAACTCACAAGAAAGTCCCTACTTCACTGGGATTCAGAGTTATGTTTATTGAGCACACAAAACTCTCGTTGATACTCAGGTCTGGGAAGTTCTAATCTTCTGCTGTATTTAGGCAAGACCAAGGGACCTAATTTTATCATTGCACTAAGACACTCTTTTTTTTTTTTTTTTTTAATTATTGTTGCTACTTTTTGTGTACAAATCATTTGTCCTGTCACTGAGGTGAGCACTGAAAAAAACCACATGAACTGACTGATAAACTGTGTTTAATGCAGAATTATATCTTACATTCATTCAAATGTAATGTATGGATCTCTTTTTCTTTGGTGAGAATTAAAGAAAAAAAGAAAAGAAATATTTCTGGAAATCTCTTAAGATAATATTTGTGGAAGTGCGGGAAGCTCACAGGAATGTTTTGTTATCAAGCTGTGGAACAGAAGTGGTAATTACTTTCTCTTCCTGTCTTGCTGTGCAGGAAGATGCCAATAAAGATTTTATCAAGAGCAATATGCCAAATAAGGGTATTTTGAGAAACCACCGCTAGGAAGGGGAGGTTTCCCAGGAGCAGCAGTACCAGTGTTGAGGAGATGGTGGCAATCAGGCTCCTGACTCCTGGCTGCCGGGGCGCTGCTCCAGAGCCCGCCAATGAATCAGGCTTTGCCCCAGCTTCCGTCAGGCACGAGAATTGTTCCTGGCTGTGTTTGCTGGTGCCTGGGCTGTGCCCGAAACCCAGCTGCGACTGTGCCCCTGGGTCACATCAGCGGCTTGCGTCAGCTCGGCAGCGATGAGAGGCTCCAGAGGGACAGTCCTCCTCACTGCATGGAGGGTTTGAGATGCTTCTTGTTTGTTTTGGTGCCTCAGACGAGGCTGAATGTGGGAGAAATGAATATTTCAGCCAGGACAAATTAGGAAAATCCTGTTCCTGCTTTAGTGAGGCACAGAAGAAAGAAGGGTTTGGGTGTTGGTTTCTGTCAATGCATATTCTTTTATTTTTCCTACTTTAACAAGTGTCTTTTTAGGGAGGAGGGAAGGTTTAGTAACAGCAGTAATCACTGCAGATATTAAGCCATATTGAAATTATGAAAATTTCATTGCGTTTCAGGGTCGTGGGATTTCCTTTGGGTTTGGTGTTGTGCTTTTAAGAGTTTCTTTTCCAAAATTATGACAAAATATTTTTTATTATTTGACTGAACCTATGTGTCTTAGTGGTCTTTCTTTTTACAATGTTACTTATACAAGTACAAAAAAGCGTTTATTGAACTTTCCAGTTTTCTCCTCTCCTCTCCTTCATCGCCCATTATTTGTTTTGAGAAAATGTGGTTAGTGAGTTGATTTCAGGCAAACTATCACTGAAATAGTACTCAATTTCTTCCATTTTTCTTTCCTTTCCTTTTTTTTCCTTGTAATATGCTTTTTTTCTTTTTTTCTTTTTTCTTTTTTTTTTTTTTTTTTTTTAAAGAGGACTGGAAGTCTTCCTCCTGGTTTTAAAGGCAGCCAGAAAATCACCCTGAAAAGTGATAGCAGCTAAATTGGAGCCACTGTGCCAGGGAGTAAAATTAAATCTCTACAATTTTTTAGAACCAGAGGACTACCTGAGGAATTAGTTTCAGTTCTTAAATCTTGGAAATACAATACAGGATGCTAAAGGTTATTTTATCTTTGCTTTGTATTAATAAATGTCTGTGTTCCATTACAGTTCCGGTGAATGGTTCAGGTCTCTTCCTAAATTAATTAAAAGACTTTTTTTTTTTGTCCATCTGAAAGAGGTGTGGGGGGTTTTGTTAGTTTATCTTTGGTTTTTCTTGTAAAATCCCTTCTCTTATTAAATGTTTATTTTAGGAAAAGATATTCTGTGTCCTTCATACATAACATAAAGCTGACTCCTTTCTCACAGTGTGAAAGCTTACTTAAATATGATGAATTCTGTGAACTTCAGGGTTTTTTTATTTTGCTAAGCATGCCTTTCCAGCCTTGGTATGGTTTTACGTGATCAACTTTTACTTGATTTGTTTAGTCCAGCAACATGTTTAAATCCGTCCACTTAAAAAACCTTATGAGGTGTACTCTTTACTATCAAGAAGCTGCATTTATTCCATGATGGTAAACTATCCTGAAGAGGAAGCCTGTTCTCAAAACTGATTTAATTAAAAAAAAAAAATCAATACTAAGAGATGGTTTAAAATAGAGAACTCTTACTGTAAGTGTGGATTTTGTGGGCCTAATCCTGCAATCCTATGCCTGCTTAGCCCCAATTTAACATACCTAAATTACATGCTTATTTGTAAGCAAAAGATTAATTTGCAGATTTGAAACTTGAACAAAAATAGAGCATTTCCCCTTTGAAGATTTGAGTTATTTCTGACATTTATTTTGCTGCTGTCTGGAGTTGCCCTAAAATAATCCCTAAAACGTATCTCTATCTTTGAAGATTACAAATTATATTGTGATAGTAGTGTAAACCATTACAAATGTGCCTTTCTTCCTTGTTTGCAGTGAGTGTGCGATCTGTGCATGGTTAGAGTGTGAGGGGGTGGTTAAGAAAGAAGAAAAATTACAAATGAAATATGACATATTAATGCAGTTTGCCCAATAAGCATGACTTGGAAAATCAAAACAGTCGGTGCAAGCTGAGACTTGAATTTCTCTTTTAACAATGTGCGCTTATATATTACATGAAGGTCTAGCCACAGTATTTCACAAGAATAGTGTGCAGGTACTATGTTTTTTGGTTTGTTGTACCCATTTAAAAGGGCTGAATTTGAAACAGTGAGTGGATATGTGTGTACTTGTTCTGTGGTGTTTGAGCCTTTTATTGCCTTTGGTTTGTGTTCTCTCCCTCAGCAGAGATAACAACACCAGCTCTAAAAAAATGACCTGAAATTATTCTAACCTACAGAAAATGGATCAAATAATGACATGAGCTATAAAATGAAAGGGAAGAAATGAGTGAGTGTCAGTAGTAGCTCTTTTTTTATTGTTTTAAATCACATTCACAAATTGTTCCCAAAATATTCAAGTCACATTTTTTAGAATGATGATGAAGAGCCAAAGCTAAACATGACTGTTGAGACTCTCCTCGCCTTGCATCCACAATTACTACCGTCTAATTCATTGATCTTTTATAGGCTGTTGTGATTTCAGAAACATATTCTAGAATGTCCCACCTTGCATCGAAGATTTGGGTCTCTTTCAAGGTATTAAAAAGGCATGTCATTATGAAGAAACAACAGCAATTGGAGATGCAGGTAATAGAGGTTGGTATATTAATAGTAAAGGCTTCCTGACTCAGCAGTTTTAAACCCCTTCCTCTCTAGAAGTATTAAAGAAATATACTGCACATCTCTTATTTTTTATCCCTGGTTTATTTGTTGGAGTTCTGGGCCATTCAGTTTTGGAAGGAAAAAATAACTGGCCAGTAATTCGCAAGTCATTTCACAGGCAGAGTTCCATTTTGCCATGTGTTTTATTTGATGTGTTTTTATATGGGCACTAAGAAGCTGTGGCATTTGCTGTGTGTGTCACACCCAGCGTTATCTGTTATCTTTCCTGACCCAGATGATACAATTTAGTGCCTTTTGTCTGTGTATGGCTAAGATTAGGGCAAGGCTGTGAGCAAGGCAGCTGAAGACGTGTTTAGGTAAGACTGTGTGACCAGGACATTTAAGGGGGTGAACAGGGGTTTCAGCAGGGAGACATGGGTCTCTTTGGGAATGCTAGTCCACTGGTGGCAACCTGGGCCCCTAAATCGGGAGGCCTTCATAAGGGTAGAACTGTCCCATCTTCCACAGAGGCAGAGCCTTGCAGATAATATGGCATCATCTATGCTGTCTTCAGTTGCTTCTGAAGAACACCCTAGAAAGGGATCCCTGTAGCACAGTGCTGGCACATTTGTGTTAGGATCCCTTAAGGGACTTATGGTACAGCAAGTGCACCCTTGCTTGGGGTACTCCTGGGAAAAATGCCGGTCTCAAATCCGTGGGACACTCCTCTTGCACTTATCCTGCCCCAACTCAATATTCCTTGTGCCCTGCTTTGTTTATAAGGGTCTTTTTTGAATGCAAATATTACCCAGTGGTGGTCATAACACAGGTGAATCCAGATGAAAGGGTTCCCAATTGGTGAATATACTAGCACCTTTGTGTCCAGGGGTTTGGACTGAGGTGTTAAGGAGATGTAAGGACAGCTTCATCTAGCTGCAGATCCTGGGACACAAGCTGAAATTACCATCCCCTCCATTTCCCTGGCATGTGAATTTCTCCTCACTGGGAATCAGAGCTCACTGTTACTGTTTGGCAAGTGGAATAATGGGAACTTCGTTGGTTCATGTGCCTTTAGGAAAACAGCTTCTATGTGAGTCTAGGAGACAGATGGAAAGAAAGTACTAAATTTTCTGACTCTTTTAAAATAAAACAAATCTTTACTGTTGTGTAAACCAAGACACCTTGGCTTGTTAGCACTTGGAGATGGTAAATAGAGAATGGACCCAAGAAAAAGTTGCACTCAGAGTCTCAGTTTGGAGGTAGCAAGGCCAGGTCAGCTGGGGCATTGACCAGCCAGCCTCCTCTAGTGGAAGGTGCCCCTGCCCACAGCAGGGGGGTTGGAACAACATGATATTTAAGGTCACTTCCAAACCAAACTATTGTGTGAACTCCCTTGGTCCCACAGCAGCCAGTGACCATGAACCCCTGCTCCTGCCACCTCACCACAGCTGTAAAATAGCAGAAACAAACCTGTGCTATCTGAACAGGTTACAAAATTGTTAAAAAGCCAAGTTTGTCTCACAAGGAGTGTTTTAGTTGATACACTGGAGCATATGCAACTGTGAAGACAATATTATAGAGGAGTTTTCACTGGAGCATCAGAAGTATGTTCCCTTGAAACTGGATTGCATAAAGAACAATATGAGGATACGATGGTGTTTGGGCACCGCTGTCATCACCCCCAATTAGGCTCCATCTCCCAAGGACTGACCTTTCCTGGGCTGGATTCTCAGTGCATTTTGGCATGTTGATATTAGTGTGTACATAGTTTACCAGGAATTGCTTAGTGCATGGAAAGTGCTAGGAATTTTGGAAAGCTAACCAGCTTTTCCATTTTTCTCCTTGAAAGATTATGTCTCTTCCTATTCTGTCCTTCCTGTTCACACTGTTTAGAGTTGATGTGTGGCACAAGGCTATAACAAGTCAAGTCACAAGTGTCCTCTGTTCATCTAGAAGCCACCTGAAGAAGGATTCTGGAATAACTTTTAACCAGGTGCTGGAAGCTTCAGCTTCTGGAAAACTGCCTCTCCCTGACTCTGTCAAGAGGTCTGTTTAGCCATTGCTCCACAAAGAAGCCCTCCATTGTCAGTAACTTCTGGCTCGGCAAGTTACCTAAGAGTCTGTCAAGAAAACTTACATCCTACAGTGACCTTTCAAGCTTGTCTGCATCCCAGATGGAGATCTACCCAGGCAGTAGATTGCTGTGGTCAGAACAAGACAGGGCAGCCCCATTAGGGAGGGGGAACAGGAGGACATCCTTCTGCTCCTTGCCTGGGGAGGTGTTTCCAGTACAAGCTTTAGAAAGTGATCAAGACATTTTTCACCAGGCACATCTGTCGAAAATTCAACAGGATTCCAGCTTCCTTCCCTTGGATGTCCAGATTCTGTGGGATACCTGCCTCCCAGGTCCTAATGGTGCCAGTTAAATCTATTCTTTGTCCTTTTCTAGAAGTATTTCAAAAAGCTTCCAGGTCCAGAAATTTAAAACTTGCTCAGGATTGTCGAGGTTGGTGTTACCACTACTAAGCCCTGGAGCACAGCTTGGAGGAGTGGCTGAGATAGAACCAGGAGGAGTATCCAAAAGCAGGACAGTGCCAGACCAGATGGTAAGAAACTTATTGACTGTTCCTGTCTGATCAGGAGCACCAAATAAATGAGAGGAGGAGAAGGGGAAAAAGTGGGTATTCTGGAAATGGGTCTCATCTTTCAGCCAGGCCACTCTCTGCATGATGCTCTGCATGTGAGACAGGCTATGGTTGTGCTACATGTGAAACTCTGCCGTGTGCTGCATGGCAATCCAACAGAGCCAGCAGCTAAACAAAACAGTGAGTCAGGTGAGAGATGTTCCTGAAACAGGGCAGGCTGGAAGGGGTTTGGCAGCATGTATGAAGGTGCAGTCGCTGCTGCACAGGTTTACGTACCTCCAGTGATTTCTGGAGCAAGGCTGTAAGCTAAATAGTCTGAAAAAGCTTAAGGTGCAATCAGGAATGCAGGATACTTTAGCTCCAAGAGAATGATGTTGCTTATATGTTGCCTTGCTTACTGGGGGAGATCTGCCTGTTGGTGCTCTCCACGGTGCTCATGCTTTTTAAAATTAGGTTATTGATTTCTTACTGTTTGAAAACACTTTTGGAAGTGAGGAGTGGGATTGACATACAGGTTTTGGTTGTCAATATCTCTGTAACAGGTGCTGAAGAATTCGGAGATTAAAAAAAATTTGTACAATACAAGTGTGGGAAAAGTGAATAAAGCATGTTTCTCTAAGTGAGATGTCTTTAGCTTCTCTTATTATCAGGTTATCTCAAGTGTCATCCTTTACTAGTATCTTCACCAAAAAAGCTTGACATTCCTTTTTTCCAATGCTACTTTGAGGGAAGAAAGTAGATTAGAATAGAGTTTTTACGCTGGAACACCCTCTCCCCCCCCTAGATAATTTTTAGCATTAGTTATATGTAAAATTGTTGATCCAAGAGCTTCCTGGCTGCTGCTTTTTTCTTACATCCCTTTACCTTTAACCTTAATAAAGACGTGTCTATTTCCAGCCTGACAATACTGTTGATAGATTATTTTAGGAAAATTTAAGTAAAAACAGGCTGGTTGACATCTGAAAGGAGGATAAACGCAGAAGAAAAATACTTGCTAGGATGGAACTTGTTCACTCTAGCTGCCCAAAAGTGGGAGAAAATTGGCAAAGTTCACGCAAAACATTTGTAATCCAGTTAAAACTTGATATGATCTGTCAGCTGTAGCAATTATTTGTTCTGGCCTTTGCGGGTATCTGTCAGTGTTGGCTGGGTCTGCCTGTATGTGCAAGTGTTAAAGGGTGCCCTTCCCTTGCTGTTTGAGGGTGCTTACCATAGGGTGGGAAAGAAGAACCTGCTTTGGAGCAGCATGGAAATAAGTGGCAAAAGCTCATGGAAAGTGTTTCATTGCTCAACAGAGTTAGGGGCAAAATAAAAAGTGCTGCATATAGTGAAAATATTTGCATGCTGTTTCTTATGTAATTTATTATTTGTTTTGTCCTTTATCAACAAGCAATTTGATTCCCTATCCTCTTTTTCAATAACCAATGAAGAGTTTGTTTGCTTTCCCCTTTTTGTGTGATCTGTGAGACGATCAATTTTTTTGCCCTTGAATACATATTACCCATGAATACAGATTTGCCCGTGAATACAGATTGATTTCAGAGGTACGTGCTTCTGAATAAGAGATGCAAAAAAGTAGTATCACTAGAAGGGCCAAGGCTGAAAGATAGTTTATCTGATTTATAGGGTGATAAACTGATAAACTGGTAAGTGTATTGCTAACTGAATCCATTGGCATTTGCCACAGTGATTATTATGCAGTTAACTGCTTCATCCAAGTGCCACTGTCACTCAGTGCTGTCATTAAAAATTAAAATGGTGGCTGCACACTCAGAACTACCACTGCTAAGTGCCCTCCTGATTGTTTCTCTGACTTGGAAAAAGAAGTAGGAGGATAAAATTATCCTTTATCTAATAGGTCTTTTGCCTCTTGCTCTGAAGAAAATGACCCATTAGGTAGAAGTAATGCTCTACATTTTCACAAAGTAGAAGATAATTATGGGCTATGAAGGCTGGTTACAAACCAGAAGAATTCTTTCTGTTACACGTTTATTATTTCTGGTGGAACTTCAAGTCAAACAGGACAGTAAGCCAAAAACTTCTGAATTCTGCCACTTGGATACTGAGTAAAACTGATGGTCATAAAGCACCTGAAATTTTTAAATTAAAGTGAATAATTGTACACCTCAAGATGTCATGTTATTTCAGACACATTTGTAGAACAAAACCTGTTTGAACTCAGAATAAAAAAAGATGTATTGAACAAAAATGCCTTTTTTTTTGTCTTACCTGAAATCACATTGGAGAACTCTGAGTAGGTCTTTAACAAAGAAAGTTGCCTAAATTCAGCAACTTGCAAAAAATGAGAATATATGTTCAGTCTCATCTCCAAAACCACAAAGGCCCAACAGTCACTCTGAGTCCCTGTCTTCTGCCTCCTAATTTAGGTGACTGGAGCACAGTTCAGAGGTTGGAAGAGATGCGCTCTGCAATGCTTGTTTGACAGATCTTGGCCAACATATGCAGCTGAAACTTGGCAGTCTAGGTATCCTGCAAAGGTAAATTCTGCACAGACATGTTTACCTTTTTGTTAGCTACAAAACATATTTGAGGGATTACATCAAATACTGTGCTCCGATTACTGGAGCTGTAGCCTTGCCAGTTTGGAAACTTAAATGGCTGATGGTTTACACATGAAATTTGTACGGCAGTACAAAACTGCAGTGGGTATGAAACTTTCCCTGTAGCTCATCTCTGGCTTAGGCCATGTCTTTAACAGATGCCAGTTTAACAAGGTCGGATGTGCTGTGTATTTCTAGAAATTTTAATAAGTATTCCTGTAGCTGCTGGTTTATTTGAGATTATAACACTCTGACCTCCTGCTGTATGTCTTTATCTGAAATTTTATGTGCTTCAAAAATTGATTTGGTGACTTTTTGTAGTAGTCTAACTTCTCTTAATTCCTTCCAAATGCACCAAGCTTTCTTAATGTGCCATATTTGTACAGGTGTCTCTTTCTGGATCCATACTCTTCATTCTTGGAAGGACAAAATTAGAAAAAATAAAAAAAATAGCCTGTGCAGTAGTGGATTGGTTTCTGGAATACCTTGTCTTCCTAATTAATCTAAAATTCTGGGCTACAAGTCTATTCATGCTACTACTCTGAGGAGTGGTGGCATAGTGATTTGATATGTGAGGGTGTAAAGTGCTGACACTAAAGGATATAAATTCTTCTTTTATAAACTTCAGTGATTCACTTATTAAATAATTTACTTCCTTGTAACACCAGGTCACACAATAATGCAGTAATTGTTGGACACAGACCTGTTAAGCTTCTTTCATAGTTAGACCATAACCAATACTTACTGTTTAAATATTGCAAAAGCAGTTTCTTTGAAAAATCACAGGTTTTACTTTCTCATTTGATAGAATCCTGTTACGGATTTTATATGTGTGATGTATTCTTAAGTTATTGTACAGTTCCAAACCTTAGAACTGGAATCAACTTAAGTAAATTCTGGAAATGTTTAATTGTTGTCAGTACTTTACTGAAGAGAATTTATTTAGAGCCAGTTAATACTCAGCTTATAAGCAAATATATTGTGTAAGGGGTCCTTCCCTACACACTAAATCATCACTGCAGCCACCTCCTCTTAGCCTAATGCTATCTTTTAAGCACTGCTGCCAAAGGATTTGTACCTTGTTATCTCAAAATACTGGTTTCATGGGTTGAGAGGAACAGCAAGTTGGCTATCATAAAGATACACAGTCCCTCCAAGTTTTGTGAAATTGGTAGCTGGGTGAAAGAAACTCAATGCCTTGAAAGAAGGAGTGGTTTTAATATAAACTTGTTCTTTGTTATAAATCAGATAATCAACATGAGAGAGGGAATTATGAAACCTTGCAGTTTGCAGCCAACCTGATAAGCAAAGCTAGAGAAAAACAAGTATGGTTCAGTCCCTGTTTTGGTTTTTATTCAGTACATGGTGATGTGCTACCACCACTCTGTGCAGGAGCAGGGCTTAGGGGAATGTCTGAAGTGTCCTAACACAGCTCTGTCATTCTTTGTGATGGTTTTTCCTAATGGAGCAGAACCAAAAATTGCTTGCCCTTTTCTAAACAGCAAAGGTCAAAAGTAGATGACACTATAGTGTGCTCATACTTTTGTCCCCAGATTTGTGTTGCCCTGACAAACTCTGATATATTACATTTATGATCATGTGTGACTTTGTATGAGTTGTTATGCCTGCATTTTGCAGAGCTTAAAAGAAGCACAGATGTTGGAATGGTGTTTTCTGGTGACCTTTCACTGCCTTTATGTCTCTGAACATTATTCTGTGGGTTTGGAAAATGTAGCAGGAAAACATTTTTGTAGACATGGATGCTCTAAATATTTGTTTATTGAAGAGTTTTGGAATTTCTGATCCGCAAACGCTTGTTGGTGGCCTTAAGACAGCTGGCTGCTCATGTTGAGCAGGCACTGCTCCAGGCACTTCATGCTTACAGGATGGTGTCTTCATCCACTTTTGCAGGGTAGACAGGAATCTTGTGTGACTGCAAATGGAAGTAGTGAGTTTTGTATATTCACTGTGATACAACCACATCATAAAAGCCCTTGAGAAGTTCCATTCTAATATTAAATAAGGGGTAATACTCCCTGTAATGGAACTATAGCCACCCAGGTCTTCCCTCTCAATTAAAAAAAAGGCAACCAAACAAACTTGAACAAACCGTTACTTTTACAGGATTTTGTTTGCTGCTTTGCATATCCACTCTATTCTCAGGACTTTTGGGGGGTTTTTGTGCGTGTTTGTCTGACTTCATCTTCTTCAGTGGTATGTCATGGCATTGTGGTGGCACATGAGATACATTTTAAATAGATTTTTCCCTAGCTTTATTATTGAGGATTTTATTATATAAGTAAAACTCCATTTGTCTTTACTGTCATGATTTTTTGGTATAGCCAGGTCTGAATGATGTGGAGTTCTTAACTAATTTTTCAGGCTTGAAAATTGGTGACAATACAACCCCAGAGTTTCTGTAGGTTAGCCCTTCATTTCTGAACCCTCCCTGCAGAAAGAACAAGGAACTGGGAACAGCAAAATTACTCCAGAGGGCCTATCCCTGAGAGGAGGTCAAGCACTGCCGTTACAAGAAACTAGAAGAAGTGTTTTGCACCAATTTTGCAAAACAGGATCCAAGGTAGGGATGCTTGCTCTTGGGGAAGACGGGTCTATGTCCTTCTGACCCTGAGCTCTAATCCTTCAAGCTCTTCTCAAACAGAGAAGGCTCTCTCTGACAAGCTTCCTTTAAATAAAGGGTTAAAAATTAGAGAATTGCACTGAGTTGTAAATGAAAATGGATTTCAGTATTTCAGTGCAATCTCATGTACCACAGCCCTTTATAGATATTAGCTCATTAAACGAAAACCAAAAGCAGATTCTTTCAGTCTTGGATACACCTCAAGATCAGCGCCCCTCAGTATGAACTCTTGGGAGAAAGATGACAAGCTGTCAGCACTAGGTAAAAATTATGTTAATTTTCAAAAGATACACAAGTGAAGGGTGTGACTAAGTAACTGAGACTTCCAGGAAAGGGAGAGTCAAGAAATGAATCAGCAATCATGAAGGAAGAGTATCTGAAATGCCAAAGACCAGACATCTGTTATGAGATATGGATTGTTTTCTCGTATTCCATTTCCACCAATACTCTTCTTTCTCAGGCTACTCTGTGTTCTGCTTTTGGGAATGAAGTGATTAGAAGTATTTGGCTATTCAAGGACTTTGATTCAGAAATGATGAGAGAAAACAAAAATATGCCATGAAATAAATTATGATGCTTATTAGTGTAAACATAATACTGTAATCTATCAATCTTTTTCACTCTTCGTTTCTGGTCTTCTTTTTTTTTATTTTTAATAGGTTATCTGATACACCCTTATGTAAAAGAGTAACAGAATATTTACTGGTTACTTGAACATATTTCCGTTCATTTTGTACTTTATGTGAAGTGCAAACTTTTAGACTTTATACCAGTGGTCTTAGTTTCAGCAAGGGGTTGAAAATGCATTTATTTGCCTCTGATTCTGAGATATGTGGAAATAATCTTTGTAGGGAGATGTGTCTGTAATTTATACTCTTGAGAGCTACTCAATAGTAGTCCTTCTCAAATAATAGAATTTAGAGCAGCAATTAAGAGGCAGGATATTGCATCAGCCAACATTTTATGCAACCCCAAATTAAAATTGTTTGAAATTGTTTGAAATTGTTTGAAATTGTTTGAAAATTAGAGCTGCTTGCACTCTATGAAAACTTGAAAGACAGGAAAAGTGCTGAGAAAACAGATGTGGTACTTATTTTAAGTAGGGAAGAGGAAGAAGGGAAAGAGAGAAAGTAGGGATAGGTGGGTGGTTGTAGACCTATCTCCAATTTCCAGATAAATTCTGGAATAAAAATTCTAAATATGTATAAGTACTTGAAAGATCAAAATAAGATGAATTATAATTAGCAAGTTGTGTTGAGCCACTATTACTTCTTCCTTTGTTAGGATAACATGCCATTTGAACAGAGAGGAAGCAGTAAATTTAATCTGCCTTGGTGTTATTAGGGCTTTTGATATTGTTATTTATGATGGGCTTGTAAGAGAAATACGGCCAAGGCAATGTATAACTAGCTGGGTGCGTGACCTAGAATTCAGATTTCAAACAAACTTGTCACTGAGAGTGCTATCAAAGACGTAGAAAATATATTTTGCAAGGGTGTGTTCTGTGTCCCATGCTAACCCATATATTGCCTGTGTGCTGGAGAGTACGCCATGGAACTGTGAGGGGTATAATGCGTGCTGGAGAATAAATACTCCAAATAACCTCAATGAGCTAAGGTAGTTCTGGGAGCAGGAGAAGGAAAATAAGCATTTCAATACAAAGATGCACCTAGCAGGTGTGAGCCAGTACAAAGCAAAATACAGACTTGTGAGTGTGACTCTGAAGTAGACAATGAATAAACATTGCCCTTTTCTGTGCCATCTCATTCTGTGCTGTTCCCATTACAATACGTGTGGACAGCGTATTTTCTGCTGTCCTTTATGACCTTTGCCTGTTGGATCTGCCTTTGTACTTTGGACAGCCTCATTCTGTCCTTCATGCTTCAAAAAGATTTTTGCCCCTCATTCATTTCCTGTTGTGTACTTTCTTCTTGAGTTCAGATTATTGAGGACCCATAACTGATCTCTTAAGTTTCCTCTTTTTTTTTTTTTTTTTAGATGATTCAATTGCTTAAATTTTTTTGGATGTGTACTTCCTTTCTGCCAGTGAAATATAATCAGTTCCTTGAAACTGGTGTCTTCTATCTTGGTGTCCCTTGCTCCTCTTCCTCTTTTTTTTCCCCTAGAAATGCTAAACTAGCATTTAATGGTTCTGCTACTTGACCTACCTATGTATGCACAGCTGATTCTCCTGGCAGTGCTGCTGACCATTGGAAGTCTTCTCTCACTGCTTTCTTCACCTTCTCTGCCAAATTCTCTCCTCCCTGAAATCATTAACAGAAACTCTCTCCTCCCTGAAATCATTAACAGAATTTGCTTTTCTTTCTCAACACTAGGACACAGACTTTTTGGACAACTACATGGATAATTCTTCTGACAGGACTCTGGGTCTCCTCACCTCAACCAGGTCACTTCAACATAACACTTCCCACTACCACTCTGCCAAGGGTGTGCTCTCCTGGCACAAGGTAACGGGATGTTTCTTCCCCTCCAGGCTTGCTCTGCCACACATTCAGCCTACATCAATTACCCAGCCCATTCTCAGCTGTGCTAACTGGCCCGGCAACCACACTTAGTATTTCAGACATTTAGGGGCTTCCGTTCAGATTCCTACATTTCTTTCGCTGGTACAGATGTCTGAAGAGTTTTGTTGAAGGGCTGTTTGTTTTCATTCCCTTGCCAGCTAGTATTTTAAGAAATTTTAAGGATTTATTTTAAGGAATAATCATGCCAGATCACTCTCTCATTTCTAGGCAGAGAGAATTGGCAGATCATCAGTAAAGACATTTCCTGTGAAGAGAGGAAATATTAGTGTTAAGGTGCTGTTGAAGTACAGATCTGGAAGAAGACAACTGCAGCAAACACAAGAAAAATAACAGTTGACAAGAACTGATGCAGACACTTGATATAAGGGGGCAGAGATCCTTTGGTGCAAAAGGAAGCGAACTGGCTTCTTCTGGTATTGTCTACCAAAGAGGGAGAATAGGATTTACTCAAGGGTAAATCTAGAGACTGAGTACTATGGGAAAGAGCTAGATAAACTAATGGGTAATTGATGCTAGATAAACCAATGGGTTATTGATGTGTCTAATTAGTTTGCAAATAACTGCAGGCTGGATCCTGGAAGATGGCTTCTAACCAAAGCAAAAAATCATATTTCTGTGTTTCAGCCTTTATTCTGTGTTGTGGCAGAGACAAATAGAGATTAAAAAAAGAAAAAAAGCTGTGGTAAAAATATGAAAATACTGTTGCAAGGAGACTATTGGAGACAAAATAAAATGACCCAATAGTACCTTTCAGTCCTATAGAAAATATTTTCAAATGTCTCTCATACTCACTTTTTTTTTGTTTTGATACAAACGCTTTTATAATCTCCTACATAATTAAAAGCAAGAACAGATTTAGCAAAGCTGCACTAATGTATTTGCTGATTCTTTGAAGTTGGGAGTTAAAAAGAGTGGTTTTCTAGGGAGAGAAAAGAGTGTTTCTTTGATTATAATGATTATTAAAAGAATTAACTGGTAACTCCTGGTTATGTTTAGCTTACGCTTTGTCCCCAAGAACTGATCACTCATCTTAAAATCAGTGGTTGCCTTGTGAAAAGCAATTACGATAAATTTGATTCCTTACATACAAAAAAAATTATTTTCTTCCCTTTAACGATGGTAAGAAGCCTAAAGTTTTAATTTTATCAGAGTTTTGAAGGCTTTAGCAAGACACGTGCGTTGTTTTTGACATTTCTGTAAGCCTCTTGCAAATTTCTTGTTATGCATGGAAGAATTTCCATTATGTAATTTATGTTTATATTCAGGGATGGAATAAGGAGGCACTCTTGGGTTTTCTTTTTTGTTGTTGGTTTTTTTTATCCTTTCATATCATATTTTAAAAATATTTTTGCCAAAAAAAGTATAATTCTGTGCAAGTTATCTTTGCTGAGAGATTTGGCTGGCTGAGAACCAGCAATACTGGCAGAATCAGTGTTTGCCACTTAATTCTTCCAGTTCATCTGAGTAAGAGGGTAAGTTCCTGGTAGGTGTGAATTTGCTGATTGTGAGCTGCCTCAAAATACTGAAAGAAAATATTGCAAAGACCAGTCACAAGAACCATAATGAAATGAGTCCTTATTGAAATGAATGTGTTCTTATTGACTGAGCATTATTTGTGCTTTCACAGATTTGTGTTATTGCAAACTAGATTCTCTACAAGGGGCACTTGTTTTTTCTGAAAATTAAAAGTGAAAATAAAACACATAACAAATGTAAGAGAAAAAGTATAACCACCATAACGACCTCAATTTATGAGGGGCAAGAATTTTCCAAAGATGTTTGTTGTCTCTGTCAGCTTTCACTAGTACAGAAGTTTCAAATCAAAGTTATTACATTCTGTCAAGGAACACTACTTAGCATTATTATTATTATTATTATTATTATTATTATTATTATTATTACTATTATTATTATTATTGTTATTATTATTATTACTATTATTTACTTTATTGCTGCCATGAGTGCTTACATAGTAAGAAGGATTAGGCTAACCAAACAGTTCAACCTGGGATAATCAAGTAGCCTGCTGTGGATTGGATTGGGATTATATAAACATTTTCAAGACTAGAATTCATGTGAGAGGTGTAGGAGGTGTCCACTCTTTCTCCAGGAACACCCATGCTACTCATTTTGGCTGAACAAAAGCAGCTGCTGCATTTGTTCTCTTTGCTGTCATGGAGGGAAACACAGCATTTTACTGTGCTGGAAACATTTCACTGATTCAGTGGAGGCCTGCAGAGGCTGGGAAAAATGTAAGCAACCCTCTTCTGGGGCATGCTTCTGTGTAAAGTCATACATCTCTCTTATTGAGAGTCTTGTAGATTTTTTTTTTTTAACTTATCAGTTGCAGTATTTATCACCACTTATAGACAAAAATAAAACATGTCATATAAATACTTGCTTTAGTTTATTAATGAACAGTAAGACTAATGAATGGCACTTTAAGTGCTGCAGAACAATCCTGTTATGCCTGTAATGCCATCACTTTCCTTTGTGTATCTATAAGGCTATACAAATTGGTCTTTTAAAAACAGGTTTTGTACAAAAAATTGACTTCTTCTGTTGTGGTCTGTACTTTGAGTGAAGGATGAACATGGCACATGGTGGAATTCTGACCTTAAAAAATGTTTCTTATTTTGATATGCCATACCAATTAATACCTCATATAAAAATCACACAGCAAACTTCATGTAGAAGTGAAACAGCAAGGTATTATCCCACCAGTCAAACACAATGTGGGATCCTCTTAAATTTAAGTCTAAATAATGCTTTTTTCCTCCCTTTTTTATTGTTTAACTTTGCATTTTCTTCTGCTTAATGAAGGAAATAAAGGACTTCAGATCATGAAGAGCCATCAAATAAACATGAGCATTGAGTAAGATGATGTCATCTTCATATTTTACGGATCCATGGAGAGCTGAATTGAAACACAAAGGAAGAAAAGGAAAATATGCATTCTTTCTGTGTCTGACATTAGCTATTATTACCACATTGCAGTGTCACTTTTTATTTCACTCATATGAAAGAGATGCTGTAAAGAAAAAGTAACATCTCAGAAAACAACCAGAAGAATGAAATAGAAACATTATCTTCAGTATTGGTTCTGTTTATCCTAGAAGTAGACCTTTGTGTGATGCTGTGTGCTGAGGGAGAACTCTGGTAAGAGCATCTTCCATCTTCAGGTCTGGTGCATGCAGGAGCTAGAGGTGGAAGGTGAATATCAGATAGGCAGAGTCAGGGAAGTGCTGAGGAAGGAAAGGAGCCTTCTGGAGCTTTGCTGAAGTCTGATGAGCAATTGGGGCATTATGCTGGCGCGTGTGGTGGTTTAGGATAGTGGATAGTGCAGATAAAGGAACTTTACGGGTTTTTTTAGAAATCAGAGTATGAGGTCTTTTAAATCTGTTTAATGAAAGGGTTTATCTTATTATTCTATAAACTTTAGGGCCACAAATATGTAAACGTGTAACCAGTGCATGGGAAGACCTTGCCTGTGACTCATGCTCCACGACAGGGAGCCAGAATTGTCTTTAAAATGTCAGCAGTAAACCCTGTGAAATAATGCAGCCTATGCTCGACCCGAGGCGCTGCCATCGCCTCCCGGCAGTGTTTTTCCCAAGGCTGGAACCCACCGAGCTGCTGCTGCATGGGCTGTGCCCCGCTCGTGTCAGGGCAGCCCAGGCTCGCACGGCAGCGAGGGACATGTTCTGATCTACCCCGGGTTCCATCCCACCTCCTCCTCCTCCTCCTCCTCCCTTTACACTCGATGTGTACCGTGCTGAGGAATTACCAGCAGTGGAAAGAAATTCTGCTGTGGCTGTGGAAAGACGCGAGTGTCTCGTTGCTGTTAGCCCTGTTGGGATAATCGGCAAAGAATACAGTCCCTTATATGCTTTTGGAGTTTGTTATTCTGCTTAGCTGAGGCAGTAAATGCAGGAGGCAAACTGGGGGGTGAAACTGGAATTAAAATATTCAGAGCCTGGCAGTGCAATAGAAAGTAAGAGTACTTTTTAAGTCATTGAGTTGCATGTGCAAAGACATACTGCCTACTGACTTAAAGATCAACAAAACAACAAACCCTCTAATTGGAATCCTTCTTCTAGGAACACATATCCTACATGGAAAAAGCCCAGACTTATAAAGCCAGATAGTGGGTGATAATGGATTTCAGAACAACTTGGAATTTTGAAATAGACTGCAATAAAAGTTAACTGATCTGAAATAAGAGTCAGTGATACTAAGAAATACTACTGCTAAAAAAACTTCCTTTGGCAAGTAAGTGTCCTGTAAGGAGGTCAGCTGGAACTGCTGGTTGAACACATGAAGCTTGAGCTGAATCCCATGCTGGAAATGTGGAGCTAACTGAGCAAGGCTGTACACTGAGGGGGGCCTGTGAAGACGCCTTTTCAGGGAGGCTTCTGGGTCAACAAGTGTCCAAAACCTGAGGCAGAGGTCTGCAAGCAGGAAAGCCTGTAGGTACATAAAGAAAAATGAAACGTTTTGGAAAACTTTTAAATGAACAAAATATAAAAATGCTGTTTTAAAGTCAACAATATCAAGCAAGAATAGTCTCATTTTTACAGGGAAAACTATTGTTTATTGCATCACTGGATTTTACAAAGAAAAAACCACTGTTTTTCAGGCATAAGTTAGAAGAATTTCAGGATTTGACAAGTAGTGTGTGTAAAAGAGAGGCAAAACCCCTCAATTACAGAATCACAGAATGGGCCAGATTAGAAGGGACCACAGTGGGTCATCTGGCCCGACCTCCCTGATCAAGCAGGGTCATCCCGAAGCACATGGCACAGGATTGTGTCCAGATGGTTTTTGAATATCTCCAGTGAGGGAGACTCCACACTCTCTCTGGGTAAGGTGTTCCAGTGCTTAGTCACCCACAGCGTAGAGAAGTTCTTCCTCCCATTCAGGTGGAACTTCCTGAGCATCAGTTTCTGCCCATTGCCTCTCCTCCTATTGCTTGGCACTACTGAGAAAAGCCTGATCCATCCTCTTGACAGCCTTCAGTTACTTATAGACAGGAATGAGGTCACCTCCCACAGCTGCCTCCCCTCTGGGATCCACTGTGTGTGTCCAGTCAGTCGTGGTGGCCTGAGCCTGGTCTGATGGACCTGATTGCCAGAGCTGAGGGGCATTAATAGCTGGTTAAAAGAGTGAATGAACAATTTTGTCTTAAGGTAGGGGATATGTTCTGAATTGTAAAGTATGGTTTTCATTTCTTTGTGGAGGGGTGTGAATGTGTGTGGATGTACAAACACTTGCTGCATCACACCACAGGGTGGAATTGTTAGCCTGTCTTCCTTGTGCTGCAGTGGGGGTTGTGGGAGGAGAGTGAAGACTGGGCTTGTTTGTTTGACTCCTGAAAACATTACTTGTTACATGTAAAACTGACCTAATGATAACCAGAAACTGAATTTGGTGACTTCAGTTTTGCCACGGCCAAAAAGCTTTTTTTGTTCAAAGGCTTCTCATAACATACATTACTGCTATCTGTCCACCACTTTGCCCTGTGGTCTGCTAGAAGCAGCCAAATACTGAAACATGATACCCATGAGGACTATGTAAACAAAGGGAATATTTACATATAGAGAATAATATTGACATTTGCATGTGCCTCACAGTGCCCCCTCAAATTACACTGAGGAAGATTATATTCAGTCTTCTTTGTTAGATTTGCATGCTGTATGAATTATGACATTCTTGAAAATACAAAGTGCATCACTAGTAAGCTCAGACACCAAGTCATGTGGGGCTAAAATTTATAATCAACTTATGGTTGACAGCTAATGAAAACAACTGGAAGACTGTGTAGAACCAAAATGCATTTAAAATATCTTGTGCCCGGCAATTGGAAGTGCACTCAGATTTTTCTTCAGCCAGCTGGTTTCATTGAAAACATCCCTTAAGAGTCATTTATCCTCTTTTTAATATTAGCAATCATATGAAAAAATAGTTGCATGGGAAGAAATATCTTTGAGAAGCATCTTAGCAAGTGCCTTAATTGTTAAGTAAAAATAACTTTTTTTTCTGACAAGGGAAGAAATACTTAGAAAGCACCAACATGGTGCTTATTTTTGAAGATTGTGAACTCTTATTTTTGAAGATTGTTGTTGCATAAATTTTACAAAATCATAAAGCAAACATTTTCAATGAGAAATATCTTTTTCTCATTTGTTCTCCTTTCTTTTTTTTTTAGTTGATTTAAAAAAAGGGCAAAAAACCCCTTAGGAAGTCAAGGGTTAGCAAATGTGCTGGTACACTTACAGACTTCTTTTATTTTTCAAAGTGACAAAGGCAAAGCAGAGGCTGTGCTAACCTCTAGGAAAGAACAGGCCCATGGGGAAAGAAGGTTTCTTTCTGACAGCCAGGAAGCTATCCAATTCAACCATTAAAGATAGTAAAGGAGGATGTTTAAGTCATCTGTTTTCCCAGTGAGTCAAATGCAACCTCAGGCTGTTTCTCGAAGGCTAAAAGTGTACTTACACAGAACATCTCGTTTACAGAAACTATAAAATACTCTAATGCATTTAGTTTAATCAAATAAGCTAGCTGTCTGTTAGTGTTTCAAGGTAATCTTTTAGTTTAAAATATTTATTGTTTTGCTTTCAGTATTTATTTTTCTCACTGTGCACATAATCCCAGATTTCACATTCTGATTATCATACTACATAACTCTCCGTGTCTTCTCTATATTACAAGGCTCTGTTAATCATTTGCTTATGCAAAATGCATAAGTTCTGAATGCATATCTGGACATAAAAAATAGTTATAGATAATCAATATTTACTAAAGGAAAGAGTGAAAATCAGGAGTCTCTGATAGGTACAGGTGTAATCACACTACAGACAATAGTACTAAAGCTCATTTTGTAAACACAAATGTTTGTACTGTAGGATAGATGGTTAACCTGTGAAATTAAGGAACCTCAGACTCAGCATGGTACATATTTATTCAGAGAAAGAGAAAATACATATCATGTAAAAAAGACATCCTAACTTTAGTGATCAGAAAAGACATCCGGAGTAGTAGGTACCTGTTGGCAGCTTGTCTTTGTTGGTTTTCCTTACAATAGATTGAATGGCTACACATTTCCTCTTTTGTTTGTTAAAACTTCTCTTATAAAGGCAGCCAAAACTGTGGTTGAAAAATGTTACTATTAAAAAAAGTATCGCGGCTTCATTTGGGTGGTGCTCTCATACAGTGGAATTCGGATGAAGCTCACGAAAAACTGCAGGGGGAAGAAGAACTTTGCTATACAAGAAGATACAAACTCCCAATGTAAGAGCTGAATCATTACAAAAATGAAATTGCAATGCCTCAATAGCCAGCACAGTGGATAATGAGCAGAATACAGTGGAAGGAAGGTAGCCTGGCTCTCCCATGCTGACCCTGTAACCTAACCACACAGTGCATTCTGCTGTGAAACTGAGGTGTGAGTTAAAGCCCAGCTAAGCAATTTAACTTAAAGAATTTTGGTACAGATTGTTCTGATGTTTGTAGAACATCTCACGTGTCACACATCCAGGAACTGGGAGCTCATGTTGTGAATTCTCCATGCTGTCAGCCTTCCCCTGAAGTGAGGTTCCACAGCATGTAGATCTCCTGACTGATCCCATGCTGCTCCTGGTCACCAGCACCTGGGGAGCTGCTACAGTGGGAGCCTGGGCACCACCAGTCAGCCCCACACCCAGGGAAAACAAATTAATCAGGTATCAAAGAGGAGCCAGGGGCTGAGAATGTGACAGCTGAATATTGCAGAGTGCTGTGAAGTGTTGATGTTCTGGTGGCTGGATAGTATCCCCAAGCAATGGCAACCCGCAAGTTCTAAAATAAGGCCTTTGTAGCCTTTGCCATGTACTTTGGGCTCCCTCCAGGAATTTTCACTGGAACAGGACAAACTTATTACGATCATTGTTATAACAAATGGGATTTCAATATGTGCCAATGGTGTTGATAAAACTGGAAGTTTTCCAGAATTACTGGGGTTTATCTGCATGGCATGAAAGTATATGAAAACTGAATACAGGTAATAACACTAAATGCAAGTCAACTGAAAATTTTAAATGAACAATTAGATAAACTTGAAATTTTAAAAAATCTCCATGGAATATGAAAAGAGTAAGAAAAACAAGCTTTTAACTAAAAGGATATAAGAAAATACAAGCAATTCTGGAATTTATAAACAATGCCTTGAGAGATTGATTTAATATCTTCAGGAATAAAAGAGGACTAATGGGCAAAAAATATAAAAAAACATAATTAAAACTGAAGCTGTCTTGAATTCATTGATGTACATACAATAAGTTTTATAAAAAAGCATGGTTTTAAATACATTTCCCAATAAATATTCCCTAGAAAACTCTAAAGTACACATTTATTGAATAACATCTTATGTAGGATGACATTTGTTAATGGTTAGTGAAAACATTCTTAAGCTAAAAAGTCATCTTTACCAATGCATTTAACAAAAGGAGGTAGCTGGTCAAGATGTATAAAATTACTTCATCTCTTTGGAAATATGTTTCTCTGTTTTAGATGCTTACTGCAAATGAAGAAAAATATTCTCATGAAGTGAAAATAAATGATGGGTCAACTGAATCCCTGCTATAAAGCTCTCCTTTGAGTTCTTGACTGTGGGGCTGATGTTTGCAGGCTGAAATTATTGTTGCAGAGGTTTGAAAGTTAGGTGAATCCCAATTTTCATGCAAAATTCAGCTCAGTTGTGATTACATTAATTGCCACATAATATATATACACACATTTCTACATGCTTTTTTTAAAAATAATGTAGCATAAACTTTGTTTCAAGTGAACATTTACTTAACAAGAAGACGTACTAATGTGAGCATGACACACTGATTTATCTGGCAGCATGAAATTAGTTTTATGCTACTGTATTTTATGTCTGTTGAATCAGAGAAAATTGTAATAGCTCAAGGGATTTTCATCTGACAGGGGTACTTTCTTGTTTGTGTTCTTAAATATTAACATAATATTTTAATTAAATGTGTGAGATTTGTTTTTACTCTTTTTGAGAGTAGTTGAAAGATGAAAGTTGAAACATGAAAAATAGTTTCACGTTATTTTAGAGTATTTATTACTACTGATGTACTTTTTTTAAAAAAGGGAAATGGTAAAAGTTAATTTGAATGAAAAACATGGAAAGAAGAAAAGAAAATAATATACACACAACAGTTGCAGCAATAATTTTTTCAGAACGTGTTGTGCTTGCCTGAGAAAGAATTTGTCTAATTACTGAAAAATAACCTACTAAATCTGTGATTTTAACCTTATAATTTTGCATAATGAAAGGCAGGAAACCATGTAAAGGTCTGGTTTAGCCAAGTTTTCCCATTCCTTTTTCACAATTATATTTTTCATTTTGCTTACAAAGAGCGGCTCAGGAACAAGGTCTTCTTTCACTTTTCGGAGGTGCATGTTCACAACTGCATGCTGTTGATTTGGCGTAAGTTTTAGCACTTCTAAAACTTGCTCGAAAGCTACTGACTTAAAAAAATTAAAAAAAGAAAAGTGGAAGTGGAAGTATGTAATTGCATCCCCAGACTAAAATCATGCTTCAGTGCCTTCTCCTTTCTGGAGCTTTTGTCCTGAAAGGCAAAACAACAATTACTGGCAACACTAGACACTGACCACTCCCTGTAGCACAGAGGATGTGGGTGTGTATGCACAAATACAGTCTTTCACGCTGGATCACAACTTCTGGCAGCAGCTAGGAAATTAAATGTAATCTCTTTCGGTTTCAATTTTGTCTTATCTGTTGTGCTTTGGAAAAGACTTTGGGTCACTGTCCCAACGGACTGCCGCAGTCCTTATCTCACAGGGAGATAGGAAGCAATTGCGCAGGATAAGCCAGACTGTTTACTCAGCAGCACAGAGAACTTTACCTGGAATTATGCCTTATGCACGTGGAATAACTTTCCCCCTTGTTCACCTCCTGAAGGTGATACTTTGCTAGCTGCCCACAGCAGAGCATTTGAGAGTCTTACAGCAGCAGTGGGAAATGCTGTGGAGATGCAGTGGGACCCTTGAGAGGGAAGCCAGCTGGAAAAGGCATCCCTGGGGAGCCGAGGGTTTCCCAGGCCTTGCTGCCTCTCAGACTGTGCTACCCTCTCCTTGCCATGACTGTCCCCCTTGCCAGGGAGTGCAGGGAAAGGCAAGGGCTCACTATGTTAGCATCCCTTGCAAAGCTGGAAAAGTCATGACTGTACGTAAACGTGGGCACCAGGAAACAGCTCATTGGGGTAGGGAAGAGCTTGTTTTCATATTTCTCCAGACCTCTCCAAAATTAAACATCACATCAGCTTTGTTTGCTGTGATTTCCTTTTCCTTTTTATCTTATTTTTAATATTTGTCCAGCTGTTCCACTTTTTGAACCCATGGTGTTTCTGAAGTCAAAATAACAAGTGTGAGATAAAATAGGTTTGTCTGTTCTGGAATATATTCAAGGTAATGAAAGGTTTGGGATTTGTTTTTGAGATGTTCGTTATAGAAATTGGCTCTTACATTAGAGAACCATGTCGTTTCAGTGGTTTCAGTCTCCAGAGCTAGAGAAAAACAGCTTGTTTTTCTTCTCTTCAAGTGCAGTGGAACTCAATTACATCCTCCAAAACTGCAGATGACAGAAGGTGATATTTGGCAATGGAGTACTCATGTAAAAGACATGTCCTAAAAATCTTTCAGCCCTCAGGAAAATTCATGTGTCATGTGAGGACAATTTTTCAAATTTTAGGTTGTTATTGTCAAGTATTTGACATAGATGACCAGAATGGCACATGTTTTTTTATAACAAAATGCAAACATAAATTGTTAAAAGTGGCCTGTCTTCACTCCAGTGAGCTGGAAGGTGAAAAATTAAGGCCTTTTACTGTGACTATGGATGATGCTTCTAGGTCCTGAACGGGAGAGAAAGCAAGTATGTGTCCCCTCTGAGCCTTTCAATCTGTATTAAAATTCCTGGATTTGTCTAGACTTTTGCTCTGTAAACCCCAAGATTCATACTTTTTCAGGTGGGTCTGCTTGCAAGGAGCAAGCCTCATTTAGGGCACTCTTCTCTCCATACAGTTAGAAATGAGACCCTGGCTAGAAGAGTGCTGGCAGCACAGGTCACTTGCTCAAAACCCAAGGTGTCTTGTCCACAGGCTGCTCCCAGCCCTCGGATTTGGTTCTATAAAAGAGGGTCCCACCAGCAGCACTGTTTATCTACACAGCTACATTCTAAAGCAGTACAAGATACTGTTCCATGCTCTACAACAGCTGTTTTATTCAACTGAGCTTCCAGTACGTTTTCAGGCTCACAAGGTTGGGGATGAATACGTAACTGCTGCACACTGCAGAAAACAACAGTGAATTTCTGCATGTTCATTTCTACTATGCTGGTCTTTAATTCAGACCAGACAGTCTTTGCCTGAATATTCTCACCCTAATTCTAGCTCTCAGGAAAGAAAGGGCAGTTTCAGCACTGAATACATAGGGGTTATAGACCATGGCTGGCAGCACAGCCATTTCAGGAATGGGAACCATAGTTGTGGATATGTTACCTTTTATAATTCCCAGCAGCAAATTTGCTGATTGTTCACAGAGACCTCCTGAGGAACAAGTTGCCGAGTGACTTGTGATTTAGCTCCAATCTGCAGAAACGCAACTTTTAACTTCTTTTTTTTAGGCTTTTGTGCTTTTTAAAACTTTAACTGGAGGTATTTCAGAAGTTGTTCTATATGGCATTCCTCTGACCTTGCCTCAGGTGCTGTTATTCCTTGAGTGTCTGTTGGAAATAAGGAGCTATGACTTCCAGCACACTCCTTACTAAAACCTGTAGCTCTCTGAGGACTGGGCAGATTTGTCGTGGTAGTTGACCATGTAATTGTGCTTCTGATCAGCTCAGCTGCACCCATGTTGACAGGCTGCTCGTGCCCTGGCTGGGCAAGGGGGGATTTCTTTCTCCCTAGAGCTACCTCCTGGAGGGGTGTGGCTGGACCCTTGGGTCAGGTCAGCCAGCCTCATGCTTCTGAAGCTGGAGTCCCACCTGTGTCTGGCCACAGGTGTTTGCTGTGCAAAGTGAGCTGTCAAACTCTAATTTCATACAGTCATGTGATGGTTCAGGCTGGAAGGGACCCTAAAGTTCATCTGATTCCAGCCCCCCTGCCATGGGCATGGAACCCATGGAACCCATTTCCCAGACGGAGATGGGTTGGCTCTCATGTGATCAATCTTTTTGTGGTAACTGCTGCCAAAGAGTCTGTGATCTGGAGAATGCGCACATTTCTCTCAAACCATTTTCAATTTAAAAAAACCCCAAACAGGATGGGAAACATACCCTGGCAAGGTTTCTGGCATATCTGGTTCCATGATTCAGCATTTCATGACTAAGTAAGTCTGTTTAAGTCTTTAAATCTGTTTTTTCCTTTGTAAGCAATAGTGGTGTTTCACTAGCAAATGGTTAACTGTCTTTTTTTCTCTTGACTTTCAGTTGGAGCCAAGAAATTTGCATAAATATTACTATTTCTGGCATGCCTAGAGACTTTTCTGGTATTGTCAAGAACAAAGTGCTTTAAAGAAATGCACTGCCAAAGACGATTGAAGATCTATGAACACAGTGTGTGATAAATTTGCTAGCAATTAATTTATTAATGAAAGTCACAGTAAATAGAGGAATCCTCTTAGGATATACTACTGGAAATCCCATAGGTGTTTCAATTTCTTGAACACTTTGCTATGTGAACAGAATTTTCATTAAAATGCATGTATTTTTGTGCTGGTAATTCAGTCTGGAAAGCAAACTGTTGGGTTTTTTCCTCCGCTCACACACGCCCTTGAAGTATTTTTGGCAGCAATACCAAAAAGACAGTCACTGCACCAGTATCTGATTCTTAGTGCTGCATGGCAGAGAATGAGGGGTATTTATGGTGACTTAATGGCAGCATTGGAGCAGATGCTCTCACACATCCCAGCTAAGGGAGCAAGTTATTCCTGCCACTCACATGGTCCCGCTGATTAAGTGCTTCTTGCTGCTTTCAGGAAGCCATTTGCTGCCCTGCAGTGTTCTCTAACTCGCACACACTTGTGTGCATCTCCATTTAATTTGTCTCTCCCCGACTCAGCCTGCTGTGTACCATAATATGGAAAAGCAGACTTAACCTCACAGTGATCTATTATGGCCCAGTGTTTCATAGACTGAGGCCAAGACTTTTGGTGACTCTGATAACTATAGTAACAATATACTATGGAAACATTATTTAATTTTTCATCTATAGATCAGTCTCAATTAGGAAAAAAAACCCCACATGTTGTGATTAGAATAGTCCTCAGCCTCTTTCAGCACAAACAGGATTAAATATTGAAGTGAGGGGACATACTTTTCATTTTCTCTCATGGAAGTACAAGTGGTAACAGTGATGACTGTGTAGCTCAGGAGGTGAAAAATGACCAACCAGTGATGAGCAAACACTGGCAGAAAACATAAAAGCAGACACATAATTCACAGGCCAGACAGCAAGAGATAAGACACTGCATACGAATAAGAATATGTGGGTGTGAGAGCAAGCAAGTGCTGAAGAAGAGGATCTGACTGCTTCACTGAAAGTGCAATTACACAGAAAGCTCTTCTGACTGCAGTTCATCAGTAGATACTACCCAGTGGCATAAAACTGGTAAAAAACCCCAAAAAGCTCTATAAAAATGGCAGGCTCGCTTCCAGGCAAAATAAATAACAATCAGTTAAAAATACCAATATATAACATCTGTCTTACAAATCATTAGCTTTGTTCCTGTTTCTTTCTCAGAATGTTTAATTTTGGCTCAGATTTAGATGTTTTGTTCTGGTTTCAGCAGACCATTTGAACAAGACTATGCATTCTGGATACCAATCACCTAGATATGTTGGCTGACTGAATGTACCTTAAATTAAGTAAAAATTGTGCTTCTTCCATTGATTAAAATATTTCTTTTATTAATACCTGTTTTAAAAAATCACTGAAAAACAGGCTACTGATATTTCTGGATTTTCATCCATACCCTATGCTATAATAAAAGATAAGCCTCTGCTTAGTCATTTGGTAAAAGATCTATATGGGCTGTCACTGCAGGTATGACCTGAAATAAGAGCACTATTTTAGGTTCTCAGGACTTTTTTGGTGGCTGCAGAGAAGAAAATTAGGATATTCCTTCCAAAGCTGTGTGAGAAAGAGGACAGGCCCCAAAATGAAGAGCAACTGTTTCACCAAGAAGGAGCTTCAACATTTTAAATTGAATGAAACAAGATTTTTTTGTAAACTTTCCTTTCTTTTTTTTTTTCCACCAAGCTCTTAACATCAGGCTTTAAGGTTTATCTCTGTGATTCTGTGGCTTGGGATCAGCCTGTAAAGGCTGTTGTGAACCTCAGCTGTCCTAAGATGCCTTTGCCTGCAGGATCAGCACTTAAGCCTAAAAGGGCCTCTGACTGTCAGAGGACCTGGACGTGGGGAGGACCTCCTTCCTCTCCTGTCGAACACTGGCTTTTCCCAACTGCATCAGGTTCAGGCTGACTGGATTTTCAGAAGTAACAAACTCAGGTTATTTTTGATTCCCTTAGGAGAATTTTAGATCCAGACTGTCAGGAGTTCAGTTTTCACCTCAGTCAGTCAGTACTTTTACCATTGGTTTGGGTATTGCATGTCTATACTGCCCTACTTGTTCCAGTACTGGCTGCTATTTCCTTGTTAATGTATGAAGTGTTTTAAATACCAGATCTTAAAATAGATATTTATTATGGATTAAGAATACTTGTTCTCCCAATGTCACAAGCCTACAAACAAAGCATTTTATTCGCATGCCCCATGTATTCAGTGTGGGACAATTTATGAGTAAAATGCATAAATATTTTTCATTGTTCAGAGCGCTGAGCTGTGGGTCACTTCACTAAGTTTGTGGAAGTAGCTGATTGCACTCTAGATTTGTAAAGCCAGACTGGATTTCCTGCTTATCTGTTTACTTTAACTGCCTTTAATGATCCAGCACATATGGCCTCATGCAGTAATACTGGGTTACAAGCCATCTAGTTTTTTATGCTGGAGAAAGATTCAATTACTGTGACTGTTTCACTCAGCCATTATAAAACTTGGCTGGAATTTTCTACTGTCTTTCAGAAGAAGTTGAACTCCTTTGGTGGAGGCTTCTCCATGCTTCTGCAAGTTTCAGGATAACCCCATACGTATATTTAGTTCCACAGGTTTCACTTTTGTATCTAAGTATCAATACAAATCAGTGCATACTCAAATGTACTTACCTGAAGGTTTTAAAAATTTATTATTATGATTATGATTATTATTGTTATTATTATAATTGGTTTGGTTTGGTTTGGTTTGGTTTTTTGTTGGTTTTTTTGTGGTGTTTTTTTTTTTAAAATACTTCCCAGCTGGTGATACTTACATTGTCTGGATCTGATTTTGCCAAATGACAAACAAACACATTCTTAAGTGACAAGCTGTCCATCCAGAAGTCTCATGGCTCAGTTTTCCAAATTATGTGTCTGAACGATACAATTTTTAGTAGTGTGTCTAACTTGAGATTTTAAAAATTATTTGTAAAGCAGGCAAAAGTGGAAGAATGAAATATAAATACAGTTTATTAAAATAGGAGTCTCCATCAGGATCTGCTCTTCTGGCATTAAACAATAATAATCAAGTTCCTAACCTAATTTATTCTGCTCAGCTGGATTAATTTTAATATTGTACAGCCTGAAATATCTGTCAATTTTTCACTTATTTTTTTTGTAATCTGTCCAATTTCCATTATGTTTTGAGGATGAGGCTTCATTAAATATCCTTAATATTGTGCTTTTGCATGATATTTGTGAAAAAAAAAAACCCCAAACAGATTATGACATAAAGTAACAGAGTTGTAGTTCATATTCAAGTGGAAAATAATGTGGGAAGTTAAATGGGAAGTGGATATTATATGTCCAAACTACTGGGGTAAGGGACATTTATAGCTTCAATTTCCTATGCTTGCATAGGCAACGTGAGAAGGTAAGTAATTTTCTAAGCAGACTTAGACGGATGTGATTAGGTGTGAATAACTGCCCATGTATGTAGGAAGTGGATTTGTGTGTGGAATTGGTTATCCAGTTAAATTTCTCTTTCTTCATATGGAATATCCAGGCTGTAGGGGAGCAGGCATGTTTTGCACCTGCAGAAGGCTGTTAGAGATTGCAGGACAGAATAAGTGAATGAAGTCCATAGTGATACCAAAATATCAAGTAAGTGATATTGTATTCTCTGTCCTCTTTTTCTTCCAGAACACTTGGTTCAATCCACCCCAAATAATTAACACTCCCTTGGAAAGTATTATCAGCATTATAATCTTAATTCTATCATGAAATTATAGTATTCAGATTAGGAAACCTAAATATTTTTTTTTAATTAAGGGGAAACTTGATATGATTAAATAAACAAAGACTGTTAAACTAATTGCAAACTGGAATATATGTTTGACAGTATGAAAATTACAAGCGAAATACAATTAATGACTGGAATAGTAACAATCTGATTTTATTCACTATGCAAAGTTTAATTTCCTATCTTGTAAATAACAAAACTCCTAAACAAGCCAGCAGCTAGATTGATATAATTAATCAGTTTTTATAAATATGCTGGGGCCGGGTGACCAGTTTTAAACAACAAACATAAAAAATGCGTAGAATTGAAAATGAAAAGGATCCATCTTATTCAACATGAATGAAAAGTAATTTTTTTCCTCAGTAGGGTAAAAAAGCCTTGTGGAGGTCACTGTAGAGGAGCTGCATTGCAATCAGCTCTGGCAGTACTCCTGTGGCTAGTGTCATGATCTCTAATACTCCATCCGCAAAGCTTCTGATGCTGCTTCTTCAGCTGTGCACCATTTTATCCAATGTGCCTCTGCACCCTGTCAGAAGGGCCGCTGTTTCACAGGGCTGAGAGCGTCCCTCTGGTGACTCATAATTGCCCTTGCAAAAATTGTTCCACAAGGAACAAATCCTAAGAGAAAAATGTTTTGAGTTTTTATGTTCATTTGGGTTTTTTTTTACCCAGGCTGAACAGTCCCAACTGTGGACCCTGGTCAGAGTGAAGTTCCAGAAAGGAGCATTTGGAATGGTTGCTTTTACAAAACCATTATGGCAGTGGAATCATAGATTCATTAGGTTGAAAAAGAATCTCAAGATCACTGAGTCCAGCCATTAACCCAGCACTGCCAAGTGCAGCACTAAACCATGTCCCTAAGTGCCACATCTACATGTCTTTTAAATACCTCCAGGGGTAATAATATCATTGCATGGCAAATTGCAACATCACCTGAGAAACTACCTCACACACTGTTAACTCTGCTAATCATTCATGTGTGATGTAAAGAATACATGTTTCTATGATTATGATTAAATTGATTTTTACACATCAGTATTCTGGTAATCTCTGAGATCTCGTATTTATTTCTAATTGTATGTTTGATAAAGTGGTGGGGGTTTTTTTCTCTGCTTTGGACTATTGACATGTTTTAAGAGGAAATGCATCACCAGGATTTACCATGCTGAAGCCTTGAAGGACTAAGTACCATTTGTGGGACACACAATTATGGTTTTACCAGAACAGATACCACTCATGTTTTCCACATACTCCTAAAAAGCTTTTCAACAAAGCATATTGTCATTGAACAAGCAAGTGGCCTTAGCTTTTCTTACAGCTCTCCTTCTAGAATGCCATTATAAACTTAAGATATTGTAGTATAAACATTTAACCTAAAAGCAACAAAGTGTGGCAAGAAAAAAGCTGCAAGCCCACCAAACAAAAAGAAAATCTCCAGAGACTGATGCCTTTCATTATCAGGGAAAGCTGACTTTAGTGTGAATTCTTAATTAATACTTCAAGTCATCTTGGAGCATTTCATGGTGTTTCACCCATTCTATTTGGAAATCCTAATCCTGATCGTCACTATATGTGAATTTAAGTCCAAGCCATCTTCACCAAAAGGCCGTTCAATCATTTTACTCTATTAAATATAATTTTTAAAAAATTATACACTCCCTATAGCATACTTCCATGTAAACAAAGCCCTAAAAAAGTGAGAGGGGAAGACAAAGGCAGCTGGCAAGGTTCAGGATGCAGAGTTGATCTTCTTTCTGGTGCCTAAGGGCCGAACTGCACTCTTGTATAACTGATTTTGTGGACTCCTGAGCTAAATGACTCCTGAGCCTACACTTAATGAACCTAAAGAGTGTAATCAAAAAGACAAATATGGTATGTCTGAAAATATGAAGATACTTTCTTCTTTGAAGACCTTTGGGGACTCTTGCAGTCTTTGGAGTCCTCTTCTCCATCTTGATAAAATCACTGTTGTATTCAGCTGTGTTTGCCACTGAACCTGTGTTCTAACCCAACACTGAAACCACGAAAGTCTGAGTAATCACCCTGTTTTATTCTTTACATTGACCAGTGTCTATACAATGGCATCACTGAGGGAAAAGGCAACAATATTCCGAAGACACTAACATAGGTTAGTTTAACTTAATCTCTGGCTTCAGCCTACAGTACTTGTCAGAAAAATATATAAATATGGGACTTTACTGTTCTTGGAGTAGCCTTTGTCGGGAGTTTGAAATGCCTGAAACAAGATAATTAAAGAATCCTTAAAAGTGTAATTCAGTGTTCTGATCTTTCTTCATATTTTAGAGCTTTTCTGAAAAAAATTTAGCATACCCTTCTGAAAAAGAGCTGAGAAACCAGTCACAATAAACCATATTTCCCCTCTTGTAAACTACTCCCTGGCTGTAGTTGACACTATACTCTGTTGGATTTTGCAGCTTTGACTCTTAAACAGTGATCAGCATCTGAGGACCTATTTTCCAAAATTAATTTCAGCAAGGAAAAGAACAGTGTATTTGGATTGAAAAAGACCTATTACATTCTTCCCTGTTCTACCTCCTATAAATGCGAGTCCATTCCTACAATACACTGTCTGCTTGCTCCATAAATTGTTGCTTAAAAATACAGGGCTTTATATCTCAGAAAACTGCAGCAGAGTAACACTTTTTCCTCCTGCATTTTCCTGACTCAAAAATTCTTCCTAACCAGCTGTGCACATTGATACGCTGTTCTATTGTACTGTCTTCCGTTTCTGTTCTTTGCAAGGAGAGCATTTTTACAAAACTTTTTCCATTAGTAACTATTTTCAGCTCTTACCTGTGTGGTCCCCAAAGACAGTGAAAATACGGACTCCATTTTCATCTACTTTTCATATATTATTTTTTTTAAGAAACACAGCACAGCTGTGCTTTCGTATTCACAAAAATGTCTGTAATATGACACAAATATTATGACCTCAACTTTTTAAGCAACTCATGTGTATATAATTAATTTTCTTCTGAATGCAGAAATACTTGCTTCTGCCAAACTACACTTTCTTTGTGTAACGAGACACTGATGCTTTCGTGGAGTAATTTATCCAGCTTTCTCTGATCATTCTCACATGTTCATACATATATACTTGCTCCAAATGCTTTTTGTGGGGTTCATCATGTCTGGGTTCACACATGTTGGCAATAAACTAAAATTTTACTGCTTCTGGAGACTTTGATCAGGTTTTGTAGTAATTTGTTGTGATCTTCCCTCTATAGGCATATAGAAGCACTGTGAACATGGGTCTGCAAATGGTCTTAATCAAATGGATTGATGTTTCATCAATTTGAAACTACAGATAGGTGTAAGTATGCTAATATAAGAACAACAATGAAAATTGTGACATCTTTTGAAAATCTCAGAGCAGTAATTTTTGTTAGGCATATCTTTATTTACAAAAAAAAAAAGATCTTTAAATCTTAAGGGATTAAACACCCTGAGTTTCTACCTTTATTTATTTCTGCTGTAGTCTCTCTATCATATGCTTTGAAATACTGACCTGTAGCTTTTGGAGAGTAACTGTATCACAGAAAGAGCACTTACTGAGCTTGATTTCCCAGAATGGTTGTAGGCAAAACTCTTTCTTATTTGCACAAGTAGATTTCATGACTGTGTGCACAAACTGTATTCTAATGTGGCCATAGAGGCAGCGATCGTTCTGACAATCAGTACAGCACTACAGAAGCACTTGGAGCAAATGAATGTGTGCTAAGGTCTGACACTGACACCATATGGACTTCAGGGGAAGTTTACTTTACAGCTTTACAGGCTGTGCACCAAATATTTTAGGCTTTGGAGGAGCATGCTTTGGGACCCCACTCCAGGTTTGGTTTCATCTGAAAGAAATTTCATGTGGGTATTCAGAGCCTGGTCCATGTGTGAACCCAACTGGTAAGTGAGGATGATCAGAAAATTCATCTCAGAGGTACACTCCTGAATTAAGTAAGGCTGAAATTCAGGACATCCAGAGCTAGTCGAGAATCCAAGTGTTCTCTTTAACATACTTGTCATACCCAGTTCAGGAACATAATGAGTCACAAAAGCAAAATATTCCAATGCCTGTTTGCTTTACTTTGCCATATGTAGGGTTTGGAGGTTTTTTGTTCTTGTTATTTGGTTGGCTTTTTTTTTTAATTACATATTCTCCAGTGTCCTGTCTTATCTAGAAGAAAAGGGAAATGCCCTAAGGGACCTAGAGTGCTATTGTGATCAGCCAAATTTCTGGATGAGTGCTTTGAAAAATAGCTCTTCCTTTGCTAAGACAATGGGTATACTCCTCAGCAATATTGTGCAATCCATCAATTCTGCATAGGTTTATGGATTGAAAGGAAGGCTAGAGAGAGGGAGCAAACAGAAGAGGAGGACTCTAACTAGGCAATAAACATTATTAAATCCCTTTAGTTCTCACAGTTTGAAATATGCAGTGTGTCATTTAGTCACACATGCACTGTCAAGAGCACCCTCAGGGAGCATTAGTCTGGCATTGAAAGTTACCTTAGAGATTCTGCTCTGAGATAGGAAGAAAAGGCTGAACCAGATGGGGAACTTAGAGCTTTTGCCAAATCATCACCAACTTCAGAGGATTTTTTTGGAAGCAGAAAGGAGAGGAAAACAAGGGGGAACGATACTCACGGAGGTTCTTTGCATGTTTTAGAATGGATTTTGTAGTGCGAGTTAAGCTTGTATTTTCATTCATGGTTTATATGAACTAGGACAGCTCCTACCTAGTTTCTCTTCCTTTTAGCTAAAGGAAAAGAAAGTAGTTTTCATACCACGGTTCTTGAATTTGAAAAAGAAAAAGCAAGCTATGGTTTTCCTGAAATTTAATGAAGTGACAATCAGCAAAGCATTCAAGCTTTGTCCTAGCGAGTATATGCTTCAGTCTTATCCTAAATGAAGGCCAATAAATTGTGGTGTTCAAAACACTGCGTGTCATTACATGTGCTTTTTCATGGTAATAATAGACCTGCCCAATGACACAATATCTTTTCTGTCTTAGCACTGAATATTATGTGGGAAGTTCATAATATTATAATTTGATATTGATTATTAACAGCATAAAACATTTTAAATTCCCTAGAATCTTTTTAAAGCCAGAAAAATATCCATTGCACATAGAGTTATTATTTTTTCTGATCTTCAGAACTTCCTAGAAGTATAAGGAAGTCCGGCCAAAAAAGCCCTAAAAAATACAAAGACCTGCTGTTGACACAATGAATTTTGGCTCAATCATGAGCTATCTTTTTGAGTGCTCACCTTTGCAAAGAAAGCACAGTGTCCAAGGGAATCACTGCTGAGTTTCTCAGCTCTTCTGTGGTTGGCCCCACAGGAAAAATAGAAGTTCTGAAAATGTCTTGATTTTTTTCCCTAGAAATATCAGAGCATAAGATAGAAAGTTAGTTCTATGGAGGTATGTATCTGAGCCTGTGTATTCTGACTCTTTGGCAGACAATACTTGAACTTCAATGTCTACAGTGATTCATAAAAATGATTTTTAAAAATGAGGAATCTGTCTTAATTAAAATAAATGCAGTAAAAATTGGAAAGCCTCACTGCCTTCAATAGAATGCGTTGATCAGGAATCACTAGGTTAAGAAATAAAGATAATATTCTGCTTTTCCTATGGCCTGTCTCCCCTGGAGGACTCTGGGTCATTTTTGTTTTGTATCTGTTTTGCTAGCATTTAGTCCAGTTATAACACCTCTAATCAATTCTCCAAACACCATGAAGTGATGGCAGAAAAAAAACGCAGGTTATAGAAGATTGATAGGATTGTTCCTGGAGATTTATTTACAGAGGCTTTGAGATTTTGCCTGAAGTTCCTCTGACTTTAAGGTACTGTTTGATCTTGATCCATTTTTGTCACACCTTGACCATAGACTCACTGTGTTTTGCTCAAGATTTCAGCAATACATTGTACAGCAAACAGACAAAAAAACCCAAAGCAACTCCACTGTCTTGTCTCTCCAGAATGACAGACCATGTAAGCTGGATGGTTCATTATATGTTGCATGAACTAAATTATGTCTAGAAACCTATTATCTGGAACTCTGATGATCCTTGTCATATGTCATTAAGAAAGTAGTACAGAATTCAGATTTCTTTGTGTATATTCTGCAGTTCTTCTTGAGATTATAATTTTGCTTCTACCATACCCCTACCATTTTCACTAACATGTCTAGAAATTGTCTCATATAAACTTTAGAAACTATAATCTTGATGTTTTATGTCATTGCAATGCACAAACCTGCATATTCAGTAAGATCAGAATCAGGACCTTTTTTTTCCAAAGCAAGTGAAATCTTGGTGCAAATAACACAAAGGTATAAAAATAAGAAATATATAAAAATATATGTATACTTGGTCCTACTATGTATATACTGTCATTGTGTCTTTCTTTTCCCAGTCCAGCCTAAAGCATGCAGTCTTCTTGCTCTCAAACTCAGCTACCATCAGGAATAAAGTCAGTTTCTGTGTATCAGCTTTATCATACTCATTACAAAAGTTAAGAGGGAAGATGTGCACAGGAAAGAGAACTGAATTTAGATTATGGGGCTGCCTCTATTATCAGCACACTTAGCATGGCCCATGCTTGGGCTTATGGACTACCCAGTGTCATTTACTGTCTTAAATTGTTTACATTTTAGACCAGGTCCATATTGTAGTATACTTTTAGACTACCCGCTAAGTTAGCTCCATCAGGATAGAGTTTAACTACCTTTTTCTTACGAAAAATTGATTTGCCCACATTTTTCAATAAGTTTGTGAATATGAAATAGCTTCTAGGAAAAAGAAAAATAGAAATATAATTAATTTTGTATTGTAAGATTCTGGGTTAGCTTGACCTTGTTAACATGCACTGTACTCATAGAATCATAGAATTGTTTGGGTTGGAAGGGACCTTTAAAGGTGAGCTAATCCGAACCCCCTGCAGTGAGCAGTATGTTCATCACTAACATACAAATCACTAACATACCAGCTCTAACAACATGCTTTGGATCCTCCTAATTTTTGATAATTAGCAAGGTGTGTATACCTTTGTCAGCAACCAAAAGATACATGACTTACTTTCCCTGGTTAAATTCTCCCATAGTAATAACAAACACATTCAAAGAATATTCACCGTGCACATAGGTTTCATCAAAATTTCTCTAAATATTTCCAGGGAGAACTTTTTGATTTGAGTTCTTGATCAAGATAAAAAGCATCTTTTGATGTTTCCTTTCAAATTGGAAAACCCTGAACACTATTAAAATATTTCCATATGACACAAAGCAAGAGGGTTTTCTTCTCCCCGCCTCATTCTCAGAAATGCTTGAAATATTCAGACAGAAACATTACCGGGGGGAAAAGGTACAATTCAGGTAATAGGTGGAATAGAGAACTTTCATTTAAAACTGCTAAAAATTAGAAAAGTTCTAAGCAATTGGAAGTAAAGCCTTTGCACATGAAGCAGAGTTCTGTTCAAGTTTGTCATGGACGGCTTTGCCTATAGATGGTGACTCATGAAACATTTTTGTCAAATATCTCATACTGAATACTTGCTGAATTATTTGTATAATTCCCATCAGCAAGTTGTTTAGAAACTGCCTAGTGCTATTTGTTCTCTTGGGTTATGTGACTAATTTTATTATGCATTACTTTTAATGAAAACCGTTAAGCCCCAAGCCAGGGTTCTGTAGGTATGGCCAAATACACACACACTTTGCTCATAGCAACTTGCAGTCTAATGTGAAACAGGTCCCAACAAGCCATGGGAACAATAATAGACAGAGAAGAACAAACTGCACATGTCACTGAACATAACAGCCCTAGGAATATGCTTTCATGCTGCCCTGGCTCTGTCCCTCTGCCAGTAGTTGATCTCAGCGACACAAGTCCAGGCTAAGTGCATGTAGTTTGGGAGTACTAAATCATTAAAGACTTTTTTAGAGGCGAATAAATCCAATGTGTGTGTTCACCAATAGATATACAGGCATACGTGTGCCTTAGTCGCTTTCCCTGCTCCCCTATGGCGTCGCAGTGCTGGCAGCAGGCAGCGCAGCAGCCCCGGCTCCTCAGCTGCAAGCGCAGGAGGGCGAAGCTGCAAATGCTCTGCCATCAGCAGTTCCCAGGCTTTGGACATAACTCAGTAACAGAGACTTGTTTATATTTCAGACTTAAAAGCATTTATACAGGCTGTCTGAAGTTGCTGAGGATTCATAAATTCTCCTGCAATAGCAGTTGTCACAGTGATGGCGAGTAAAATCGTCCCACGGGTAATAGCCAGATCCTCATTCCTGAAAATATTTTTATCTAAGTATTCAGCTACCTTAAAATAACTTGTGCAATGAGTAAACTATAAACTTTTATATGGAGAAATTAATGACCCATATGTGTTCCTTTAGCCATGTTGCAATCTACTTGCCCTGTAATTAAGATTCAGCACAGCAGAGATTACTATTAAGAGAAATCAGTTTCCTGAGGAGTAAAGACAAAATTGTTCTTTTGGCTTGTGGCCCTGATGTGACACATGAACTTTGTCCCCTTAGAAGGCTTATACTCATCCTGACAATACACATGCTGCTTGATCAAAGGTGACTTTCGAATTCAGTGAATAACATCTGCAACGCAGGCTCATGATTTGTCATGTTGGGCATGGTCTTGCCCTGATAAGATCAGAATTCTTGGAAGAAAAAGTATCAATATAAATTTGAAACAACATTTGTCAAATCCTCCAAATGAAGCAAGCTTGGGGTGGACCAGAATACTGAATAGAATATCTTCAAAACTTCCTTAAGTAATACCTGCAGTGAAAAGCAGGAGTCATTCCTGTATGGTCTTGTTTACTGTAATTCCTAGATAATTGTGATTGTATGCAGTCACAGTGACTGACCTAAGTCCTTTCAGTATCCGAACTGAAGTTAGTATAAACCTGTAGATCAGCACAAGGCTAAGGAAAATACTGCCGGAGGTTCTTTATGCAATGAGAATAAAACAGAGCCACTTCTGCTCATTGCCACGATTGCAACCCAGAGTGCCCCAATTTACAGATTCTGAAACTGTCTTATTTCACTTTCTGCAGATGTATTTTCTTCCCCAGGTCTATAAGAAAATCTAAATAGTGGGTTACTTGTTTGTTTTTGTTGCCTGTGGACCAGCAACTTTGGGGAAAACCATCCATAGAAACAGAGTTTGTTTTAGGACCAGTTACAGATATTGAATAGTTTTTGTGGGGGCAGGCATACTAAGCACTAGATGTTGCCAAATACTAGATCAGGCAGTAACACAATTTTCCACAGAATTCCAGAATGGGTAAGGTTGGAAGGGACCTGGGTCATATAATCCAACTTTCCTGGTCCATCAGGGTCTTCCTAGAGCAAGTTGTACTGGATTGTGTCCACACTGGTCCTGGATATCTCCAGTGAGGGAGACTCCACAACCTCTCTGGGCATTCTATTCCAGTGTGTGGTCACTCACACGGTAAAGTTCTTCCTCGTGTTCAGATGGAACTTTCTGTGCCTCAATTTCTGCCCATTGCCTCTTCTCCTACTGCTTGGCACCACTGAGAAGAGCCTCGATCTGTCCACCTGACACCTTCCCTTCAGAGACTGACAGACATTGATGAGTTTACCTGTCAGTCGCTTCTTCTCAAGGCTGAACAGGCCCAACTCTCAAACTATTGTCTCATAAGAGAGATGCTCCAGTCCCTCAGTCATCCTTGTAGCCCTCTGCAGGACCTGCTCCAGAGGGTCCATGTCTCTCTTGT
The DNA here is from genome assembly GCA_013398115.1 of Falcunculus frontatus. Taxonomy (NCBI): domain Eukaryota; kingdom Metazoa; phylum Chordata; class Aves; order Passeriformes; genus Falcunculus; species Falcunculus frontatus. The sequence goes on from VZRV01010565.1 coordinate 694,373, forward strand.
ACTGGGGAGCCCAGAACTGGACACAGCACTGAGTAGAGGGGCAGGATCACCTCCCTCAACCTGCTGGCAATGCTCTTCCTAATGCACCCCAGGATACCATTGGCCTTCTTGGCCACAAGGGCACTGCTGGCTCATTGACAGCTTGTTGTCTGCCAAAACCCCCAGGTCTTTTTCCACAGAGCTACTTCCCAGCAGGTCAGCCCCCAGCCTGTACTGGTGCCTGGGATTATTCCTGCCCAGGGGCAGGACCCTACTTTTGCCTTTGTTGAATTTTGTTAGGTTCTTCTCTGACCATCTCTCCAGCTTGTTGTCCAGGTCTTGCTGCATGACTGCACAGGACTTGGGTATTTGTCTCTCCTCCCAGCAGACTTGCGGAGGAGGCACTCCATCCCATTGTTCAAGTCATTGATGAACAAGTTAAACTATTTTGCCTACTTTCTGTGTGGTTCCTCAATCAGTTACCATATTCCCTATCTTCAAGCCTAAAATATAATGAATTATCATTATATGTAAATTATCATATATATATACATCACAATTTTTATATATATAATTCATGTATAATATATATGATTTACGTGTTACTTTGGGTTTGTGAAGCATGAAAGGTCTTACAAAGTATTAGTTGTTGTTGTAGCAGGTGGCCCTAGGTCTGCCAGGTGTGTTGAGACACTGTGCTTCATTTGGTGAAAAGCTAGGAATGCTAACTGAGCCACAGAAGGAGATGAGAGGGCAATGAAATTTATAAGAGCACCTGTATTTATTGATCCATGAATAAATCAGTTGCTGCTTCGGCCGTGGTTTAAAGATGCAACGGATTACTATGAAATTGAACAAGAAAAACAATTTTTTTTTCCTCAATAAAAGCTGTAATACTAAAGTATAGAACTCTTAAAAGGAGCAAACTGTGATTTCCCATCCAACTTCTGTGATTTTTTTTGTTTTGGTTTGGGTTTTTTTGTTTAAACAAAAAACCCCCTGTGATTATTCGATGAACACATAATACACCAGGTTTTTTGCTGCCCTGTGTTAACAGAAGCACTTATCTTGTATCTTGACAGTTTGTCAATCTGGAGCATGCTGTTGGCTGTGATCTCACAGGCACATGATGAATGAAGGTATCACTGTCCTGCCACTTCGCAAGGAATGTGGTTTATGTGTTTTGGCGGCATCCACTTTGTTTCTCTGTCTGATTTACTGGGAAATAGTCTCACATTTTAAATTTTTTTTTAATGAGATGAGAGAATTTCTTCCCTCTCATATCTTTTTTCTCTCCGTCTCCCTTTGCTATATTAGTTCACTGGAGAGAACAAGCAGATAAGTTTGTGTCTTGTCCATGACAGTTCTGTAACTCATTCTGCAAGGTACCCTGCATCAGCATTTGCATCCAGGAGAAGCAAACACAGCACTGTTTGACTTTACTGCAAAAAGAAATAGAGGTTTGAGTGTCATGAGCAGTTCACCCCACCACCTCAGTATATACCAGTGCTATTAGAAGAAAATAATACTAAGGATTTTAATGTCCCATTGCCTTAAAGAGGTTTAGAGTTGGGTGAAAGTCCCTCAGGAACAGGCAGGTAGAGGCTGGCTGTAGCACGAGACAGAATTAGTACTTTGCCACAGCCAGGCATGTGTTCCTTTCCCTTTCTCATGATCTTTTCTAGCTGTTGCTGTGTTACTCATCGCAGTTCCCAGTTATGACTCAAAATTCTTGTTGAAATATATCAAAGAATATTTTATCCCAGCCATGAGCACACATCTCATTCATGTGGTGTGTTTTAAACTATTCCACAACCTCTTCCTATGCAGGGCTTTGTTCCTTAGTCAGAGAAATTGTTCATCTCCCTAGTTCTCAGGACAGTAAAAAAACCTCTTAAAAATGGACTTTTCGTTTCCAGCCCCAGTTCTGGCTGGCTTGGCTATATCAGTTTTCTACTTAAAGAAGGAATACAACATTTTCAGAAGGAGTTCATTCTCATTTAAATAAGGCTTGAAAATGGGACAGCCTTGCATCTCTCGTCTTGTTCTCACAGTGTGTGATGGAAAAAGGCTTTTGCATTCTGTGCAGGTGTCTTGCTTAGTTTGGCTGTCCAGATGTTGCTTATGGCGTATCTGTTAGCCAAAAAAAAGCAAAACAAGTATAATTTGGGTTTGCAATTGTCTATGAAAAGCTTTACAAATATAATAACCGAACTCCTATGAGTGCCAGAAGGAATTAGTACTACTGGATCTAGATAAGTAAGTCTGGAATATTTCTGTGCTAATGCATGCTATTGTCACTTGGTCAAAATTACCAAGACAGAGCAATGAAAGCACAGTCAAAACACAGACATGTCTAGGCTTTATTTCAAACACAAGTTTCTAGTTTCCTGTGACTTTTTTCTTCTTATTAAAGTAAAGCAAACAAAAATTCCAATAAACAACAAAAGGAATTATTCATTTTCCCCATGTTTTTCTAGTGAATTTTTGTTATGATTTAAAATGTATCTTTGTAACCATTAACGATCTTTGCATTGATCTGACTTACACATAATCACAAATACTGGGTATCAATTATCTCAAGAATAATTCCTCTTTCTCTGTTTATAAAGAAGTGTCCTGTGGATAATAGCCTAGATGAACCATAGAGGAATTACAGGTATCTATAATTGAAAATACCATTATTTTACAATGAAAATCTGAAAATAAATTGCCAATATTATTCAGCCTGAAGCACAGAAGAATTTGGGAGCACTTGCCTGAGGTACTGCAAGTGATGAAACTCTCAGAGAAATTATTTTCTTTTCAGTTTGCCATATACTGAAACTCAGTAATATATTATGTTAAAGGGCACTAAATTGAAGATCAATAAAAAGAATTTTATAAACCATGCATGGCTGTGGCTGTGGTTGGGTATGTGTGTGCATGGGGAGAGAGGGAGAAAGAGACCTACATCCTGCCACATTTTCTATAACAGAAATAAATAAACAAATAGGTTGTGAGTGGATTAAGGACCAAATATTTCATGAATATATACAATGTTCTGATGTGTTTTCTCATTTTCACTGGCATCAAGTTTCTAAAAATCTTAGTGTATCAAATTACATGGTGTTACAGCAGCCCTTCTTGCCATGTAGTACAGAAATTCAGTATAACTACAGATCTCCTTAGTAAACCCTAACGCCCATTATTAGTTTGTAATTTAAGACATGCGAATTCACTGCAAATGCAGGGGGAACAAGAGGCTTCACTGTAATGCACATTACTAATGTATCTCATGACAGCTATAAATCATGTAACTGCTAATTTGGCATCTTTACATATAGAAGGAAAAGTTTTCACAGCCACATATTTTTCTTTGCTGTTCTTTTGTAAATAGAAGATGAAAAGAAACACTTGGACTCTTAAGAAAAACTACTCTTAATTGAGCTATTCATTACTTAAGAATTTGGGTTCAGATCTTCAAAGAAATCTGTCATTTTGGGTTTTGTTGCAATATCTATCTCTTAAAATGCTTTTAGAAATGTTTTTAACCACTGAAGTGTTCCCTGCTTGTGAAAATCCCTTAAATATTGACACAAAGGTACTTTGATCTGGAAAAGATATTTCAGTCACTGTGAGGTAGCAGCTGCCTTAAAGTTTCCAAAAGCATAGAATACTTTACATACATTAGATATTTAGATACACCAAAAGCATAGAATACTTTAACCATTTTACCTGTCTTAAATAAAAATCCTGCAATAGCTTTAAGTGCTTAATATGGATAGGAGAAGCATGCTTTCAAGTAATGGAAAAATAATAGGAAAAGCCAAAATGAATATGCAGAGCTCTACAATAAATCTCTTTTTCCCCAGTATAATTTGGAAGTTCATTTCAGAGGGAGAGCTGAAGATAATTTCTTTCATTCCCCAGCATCACAAGAGCACGGTTTGCAATGTTGGACATTGCCATGTAAAAGGGAAGTTTAAACTCATTCTACTCCAGGGTGAGAATTCAGAGCAGGCAGTGAGCTATGAGGCAGCATGAGCACCTTTCTCAGTTTGGCACTGATGACGAAAGGAAGGCAGTTGTAAGAGCATCAGTAATGCTTAGATCATGACAGTGAGCGTTTTAGGACATTTCATGGAATCATGGTTGTCCTGCATGTGCCATGGGATGGCACTCAGGATGATCTGCTCCACGACCCTCCCTGGCCCCAAGGAGGCCTATAGATCCTCAGACCCTCCTTCCAGCCCTTCTTGTAGATGGGCATTACATTTGACAACTCCTTGTCAGCTGGGACCTCCCCAGTTAACCAGAACTGCTGGTAAATGATTGAAAGTGCTTCAGTGAGCACTTTCACCAGCTCTGTCAGCCTCCTTGGGTGGATCCTATCCATCCCCATAGACTTACAATTGTCTAAGAGGTGTAGCAGGTACCTGACCATTTCCTCTTGGATTATGGGGTTCCATTCTCCTCGCCATCCCTGTATTCCAGCTCAGGGGGCTGGGAACACAGAGAACAACTGGTCTTGCTATTAAAAGATTGAAGCAAAGAAGGCACTGATTACCTCAGCCTTTTTCTCATCCTTCATCACTACTTCTCCCCCCCACTTCCAANTTTCCTCTTGGATTATGGGGGTTCCATTCTCCTCGCCATCCCTGTATTCCAGCTCAGGGGGCTGGGAACACAGAGAACAACTGGTCTTGCTATTAAAAGATTGAAGCAAAGAAGGCACTGATTACTTCAGCCTTTTTCTCATCCTTCATCACTACTTCTCCCCCCCACTTCCAATAATAGATGGAGATTCTCCTTCGCCCTCCTTTTCTTGCTGATTTATTTATAGCACAATTTTTTTGCTGGTTTTTACAGCAGTAGCCAGATTAAGTTCTAGTTGGGTTTTGGCCCTTCTAGTTTTCTCCCTGCATAACTTCACAACACCTTTGTAGTCCTCCCACATTGTCTACTGCTTCTTCCAAACGTCATACAAAGTTTCCTGTTCAGCCAGACCAGTCTTCTTCCTCCCTGGCTCATTTTTCAGCACATGGGAACAGCCTGCTCCTGGACCGTTAGGATTTCCTTCTTGAAGAAGGTCCAGACTTCCTGGACTCTTTTGCTCTTCAGGACTGCCTCCCAAGGAGCTCTGTCAAACAGTCACCTAAACAGGCTAAAGTCTGCCCTCTGGAAGTCCAAGGTGGCAATTCTGCTGACCAGAAGAGAAAACTCTATAATTTTGTGACCACTGGCCATCACATCACCCACCAGTCCTTCTCTGTTCGCAAGAACAGCAGGTGCCTCCCATGGCAGGTTTACTCACCACCTGCATCAGGAAGTTACCTTTCACACACTCCAGGAACCTCCTAGACTGTTTCCTGTCTGCTGTATTGTATTCCCAACAGACATCTGATAAGCCAAAGTCGTCCAAAGAACAAGGGCTAGCGATTCTGAGACTTCTCACGGCAGGAAACAGAAATATTAATTTCTAATAGGAATAGAATATCTCCTCTGCCTCTTCATCCTGTTTGGGTGATCTATAACAGCTTTCCACCATGATATCTGCCTTGTTAGTCTTCCCCCTGATTTTTATGCATAAACACTCAACCCTATTTTGCCATCCCTGAGCTCTATACAACTGAAACCCTCCCTAAAATACAGGGCCACTCCACTGCCTCTCCTTCCTTGCCTATCCCTGTGCTCCAGATGTGAGCCATCTCACCATGTCTCTGTGATGGCAACTATGTCATAGTTTTCCTGCTGCGCAAAAAAAAGCTCATACCTTTCCTAGGGATAAGGTATATTCTGTAAGATATCCCTAATTCTCTAATTAGGTCTGCTATTTTGCTGTTTTCCTCCTTCTGTTGTTTTTGCTGGTCTCACTCTGGGCATTTGGTATTCATTAGCTATGAATGTGCTGAGGACCTAAATGCTGTATGGAGTCAGTAAACTGGCACACCAGTTCAGTGATTCAGCTAAAAATCTTGTGTTGAAATCTAGGGCCAAATAGTCTTGCTAACCTACTCAGTAATTTCAAACATGTCTCATACAAACTGCTATTCATGGAACATTTGCAGCTACAGATGGCTTGCAGTCAGGAATAGTTTTCCTATGAATTCCCTTATCCCAAAGGATTCATTTCATCTTGTCCTGTGCCAGCTGGGTGCAGCAAAGAGCAGTTAGTTACCCACCGCTCTTTATCCTTCTAACCACCGTGTGTGGCACTCTCCTGCTTTTGTTAGTAATGATGGAGAGTAAACAGTGTTCCTTTGGACCCCATCTCCTTGCCCATCTTTTTATACAGGATAATGGATCAGGATAGTGCCTGTTTGTTTGCTAATGTAGCTCTTTTCACTAGGTCTAACTCTGCCAGTTTTGTGTGCCTGTAGCCAAGCATTTATGACCCCATATTATGCAAGACAGCTCTAGCTCGCACTGGATGTAAATCCCACTACTCTGGCAGTTTGCAGAATTGGGCAATTCCAGAAAAGCATACAGGACCAAATGGCTGTTCATAGTAAAACAAGGGCAGAGGAGATGAATAATGCCAATCTTGCCCCTCAACTATATTTATGTGCATGCACTGAGTAGCAAGGGCCCATATTTTGTCCTTAGTTACCTCCAATTATCAGCCAAAGAGTCCATCAGGGAGTGAGAGAAACACATTTGGCTTCAAGAACAGGCTGATGATTGTTTAAATCACAGCCTAGATGTACTTGCTTGAGAATTTTACCTTACTTGCTGCCGTTGTCTCTGTCCAGTAACGAGTTGTCATGCTACACAACTACCTAAACCTGCCTGCCTTATCTGGTGCAGGATATCCTTCTAATCAATCTGTGCAGTCCGTGTGCACTCTGTTTTCTTCAGCTGTGATTCTGTGGCCAGCAAAAACATTGGAAACGCAACTTTAAAGCTTAAGATGTGCAAAAGTGCATTACCTGTATTTCTGATGTTTAATGTGGGATAAAGTAACATATTTCTAAATTTAATATCAAGGTTGGTTTGTTTATGAGTTTTTTTGTTTTAAAGTTACACTTGGTGCAGAGCCAGGTGCTAAGCTGGGTGCTGTTGATGATGATGACATTTCATGTAACCCCCATTGGGACTTAGAGTGGAAGGAATCAGAACAGTCCAAGAGTCCCCATCTCAGTTGTAACTCAGGTAATTTCATAGAGAAAAAAGGAATTGAGAGGTCTTGTCAAGAACAAGAATTTGCCTGTAATAGTTGCTAGGAATTTTTAGGTGCTCTTTGCCCCCTTTTCCTTCCTGAATAGCACATGTAATGAAAACTGAAACAGAGAGAACCTTGTCAAAAATTAACTATTTTTGAATACTTTTCTGAACCTGGGCTTGAACAGTCTTTCTGTTGAACAGCAGAGGTGCCAGTTTTCCTTTTATTTCACACCTTTAAATACTGTAAAGATATTTTTGTGAGAGCTCTGCTTTTGCTGTGAAATATTGTGCAGTGCAAAATTCTTCATTGCACTTGTAATGTCCTTCTGTCTTGGCCTACCTGTAAAGTCCCCTGACAGCTAAGGATCAGAAGGAAATTATGAGTTTCAGCTGTTAACAGCTGTTGTTTTCTGTGTGTGTAAATGCTGATAACATTCTACCCCAGTGGGTGGATGAATCTGTCCTCTCAAATTTGGCAAAGGTTTTCATTCACCTAGCGCAGAAACAGAACATTCTTTTTTTCCCCCATTTCACAAGGGTGATTTTTCATGTGGATCAACTATGTGTTATTTTCACTGAGACAGCTGGAATATTTTGATCTCTAAGTAACTTTTTACATCTCCAGTTTTGCCAGTATGATTTTCTTTGCTTATTCATAGTTTTTGAAAAGGCTGGTTCTCATTACTGATGGATAAGTGTGCATTCCAGCTCAATATGAAATAGTTGGGTGGAGAAGAACAGCTGTTGATACTTCCATAATAATTTAGAAAGTCAGTGGGTTGTAGCTACAAAACAAATGAGCCAGATTGAGCACCTTAACCACGTTGAGGTTGAAGTTACATTTAAGCAGTTTTGTTCCCTTACACAAAGATTTTGTTCCCTTACACAAAGAACATTACTGCGTGACTAGTACTGTAGATACATGGAAGTACTTATAGACACAGTGCTGTCGATAGGAAGCTGGCAGAACCTCATTCTTTTCTCTGAAATTTCCACTTGCCTCTACTGAGCTAGTTTTTTCTCCCTTCAGTAAAGCTACTCTGAACTGTTAGACCTGTGCTCCAGTTCAGCTGCTAACAGTAGGCACTTTTTTGTTAAGTGGTGTGTTATATGGCAGAGATTACCTTTCTTGGTCTGGAGTCAGCTATGTTAATCCATAGTTTAGAACCACACACTATCTCCTTCTCCTTCCCCCCTGTCAGTACTAAATACAGCAGAGAATTCCTGGTGCCCTAAGACCGTGATTAGCAGGGCATATGTGTCTTTTGTGCCCGGGCTCGCTTTTTTCCCCCGTTAAAGGTGGCTGCATTTCTCCCTGAACCATAAGGAAACATAACTTCTGTTTTGAAAAGCTAATCTCTGGCGTTCTCCAAATAGCTACATTTACTGATCCATGGAAACAGAAAATGAGAGCAGAGAGGAAGCATTATGGAATCCTTTTTTTTTTGGGCAGAGCAGCCCACAGTGCAGCACTCCTCAGTGTTCACGACAAGTGGCCTTCATTGACACACAAAATTTTATGCCATTGGTAAACCGACTGTCTGCAGCACATTTGATTGCTATTAAATTTTCCTTTCTTACCTGTCTATGCATTCCCATATTTCTAAAGAGTGTGACAGAAAGAAATGAAATTTAGTAAACAAAATAAATAGTTTTGACAGAAACACAAGATTTGCATTGCTAATCAAAATTGATTGATTTCTTTGAATTTATGTTTTGGTGAGACTCTTGTTTTTATAGAAACAGATTTACTAGAACACAGATTCATGGCATTTAAGAACATTTCTTAAACTGGCAGCTACTGGAGCAGCAGAACTTTCCAGAATCGTGTGTATTTACAGGCCTGATTGCCTGAGAACAAGAGACCTCTCTTGATGAAATGTCATGACCTTTCCACATCCATTTGTCACTGTTAGCTTTCTGATATGCTGAAACTAGCCTTTAAGAATGAGAGGTGACATTGCCTTGTAGTTTTAAAACATTTAGTCTTGCTTACAAAAGCTTAAATGGTCAAAAGGATACTTTAATTACAAATATTAGAAAAAAATTCCTTAATGCTTTACCTCTGCTCTGTAATTACAAACCATTGTTTATAAAGTAGTAGAAAAGATCAAGATTAAAACTTCCAGAAATTTTATTTTACTGCCTTCAACTCCTGGTAACTGCTTTATCTGGAGTTACCTCTGTCAAAAATCCCCTTTCTGTCAGATCTTGCTCTCTAGCCTGAGATGATTCAACTTGATGCCTGAATGGTTGTGGCAGTGTAAATGATAATATGCTAACTTTATTCCATTACTTTCATTGCTATTGATTCAGTTAGTTTTTCTTCTGTGTTGGCATAAAGATGGTCTATTTCAATATGTGAAAACCCTGCACCCATAGGAATTCATTTCATGCATTTTTCCTTTGATGAAAGCTTTGTAGCATTTGCAGAAGCAATATCCTTTAATAAAACAAAAAGCTTCCCAACTAGTTTTACAGGGAAATACAATTCAGACTAGTTTAATCTTTTATGAGCTAGTGTATGGCCACTTTTTAAATGTAAGTTTCTGCAGTTTTTATCATGTCTGATTCATAAATGTATTACTTCACATTAGGCTACAGTGAATTACCATCAGCACATTTTACTTGTCTAGATTATAGCCTCTTAAATATAATTTATGTCCTGATAATGAAAGTATGGATTTATAGAACCCTGAAGCACTACCCCTTAATCCAGATTTTTGTTGTCTTAGTTGAACATTTTCCTCTATGCACATCTGTAGCTCTCTTCTCCTATCTTGTCACCTCGGTAGACTCACGTTTTGGCAGGGCAGAGTTCTACAAAGGCAAATGCAGGATCCTGCACCTGGGGAAGCAAAACCAGTACAGGCTGGGGGCCAACCTGCTGGAAAGCAGCTCTATGGAGAAGGACCTGGGGGTCCTGGTGGGCAACAAGCTGTCAATGAGCCAGCAGTGTGTCCTTGTGGCCAAGAAGGCCAATGGTATCCTGGGGTGCATTAGGAGGAGCATTTCCAGCAGGTCAAAGGAGGTGATCCTGTCCCTCTACTCAGCCCTGGTGAGGCCTCACCTGGAGTGCTGTGTCCAGTCCTGGGCTCCTCAGTTCAAGAAAGATGAGGAACTGCTGGAGAGGATCCAGTGGAGGGCTGCGAAGATGATTAGAAGCACCTCTCTGATGAGAAAAGGCTGAGTGAGCTGGGACTGTCTACCCTGTAAAAGACAGAGGGCAATCAATACATCATTTATCAATACATGCACATATCTTAAGGGTGGGTGTCCAAAGGATGGTGCCAGACTCTTTTCCAAGAGCACATGGGCACAAACTGAAACACAGGAAGTGCCTTCTGAATATGAGAAAAAAACTTTTTTACTGGGAGTGTGACTGAGCACTGGAACAGGCTTCCCAGAGAAGTTGTAGAGTCTCCATCTCTGGAAGAATTCAAAACCTGCCTGGACATGATCCTGTGCAACCTGCTCCAGTGTTTGAACAGTGACACTGAACTCCATGATCCCCAGAGGTCCCTTCTAACCACAGCTCTTTTGCTATTCTGTGCTTCTGCAAATATATTCAGAAGCTGAAATTGATCAAACACTGGCATATTGTTTATTGTCACTAAAATAGCTGTAAAAGTTGTTTAACCACTGTAGTTGTCTCAACAGAGGATTAACTTTTTATCCCAATGCACTGTGTGTTGGCAGCAATGGTGGTATGCTCGTATCTGTGTGTGGAGATATCTTTGTTTCCTGAGAAGTCAGGGTGTTGGAGATAAATGCAAATTAAAACACTTGCTAATATATGCTAGCAAGAGCAAAATAAGTGAAAGGTGAACAGAGAGGCAAACTCTTCTAGTAGCAGGAGGATATTATCTAGGCATGTTCTGGTGATGACATCATCTGTTACATGATATGGGAATGACCAGGAGAAATCCTTTGCTCAGGAGCACTGCATAGAGCTGTGACTTCCACAGGATGACAGAAGGAGCTTTGTTCTGTAAGGATTTCGGGGAATCTTGTGCATAGCATTAAGTGCTTACAGGTAGAAATGGTATTAGCAAATGTTAAAACACATCAGGACTTGCAGGAAGATTATAAAAGATGCCAAAACAAAATGGGAACAAAGAAATTACCTGCTTTGAAAAATTTTGTGTCTTATTTGTGTGAACAAAGTACCTTCTTATTTTCCCCACCCTACAGAAAATGTGACATTGGTAATTTTGAATGGCTACAAGCACATAGACTTTTAAAATAGAAATGGTAGCTGGAACACATATAGCAGAAGAAAACATATAGAGAAATTAACCCTAATAGAGGAAGATAGTAGTATATAGAAATTAAAGTCAATAAATCTAAAAAAGATTGAGTGCATACAATGTTATTTACTTTTCATTCCATAATCAAAGCAAACAATTCCTACTTCCACTATATTTGTAATAGATATTTCTTCTTCTGTAGATTTCTGTCGCACTGGAAGTGAATTAAACTCAAACTCTATTTCTTTTAGCTTCCCCACATACACATTTCAAGCATGAGGGTATCTTATATCATTTGACATAGGTCTTATCACAGTTACAGGATTGAGAGGTTATAAAGACCATTAAAACAAATGGGGTACGCTCAATGAAAATGCAATGATAAAGCCTGTGCCTTTTTGTTTGCCTTCTTTGGGAGAACTAATATATTAAGTGATGATCTTACAACTGCATCTCATGTGTTGTTTACAATATAAATGACACTGAAATTCAGGCAATTAATACAAACTCTTTACAGAGCCAGAGATGCAAACAGCAAGTTGAAGCAGCACAAAATCCATCAGTGCTGCTAGACATTTTTTTGCTGCCTTTCTGAGTGAAGTTGATTCTCACTTTCAACAGGTTGTGAAAACATTCCAATAAAATATTTTTTTAAATTGTAAAGCCTTCAGGAACACAGCACTGAAAGGTGTTATCTGAATCTTTGCATTCAATTCCCTACAGTCACAAGTACCTTAAAAACAGAAGGCATATGAGAAGCCACCAAACACTTTTCTGGGTTTCTCCTAGGAAACATCTGATCTCCAGTGAACAAGGCTTCAAAACGATGCATTGTGAGTCAACTCTGCACTATGGATACAAATCAATTCCTCTTAGTCCTCTTAGAACCCAGGGCTCTGCTCTACAGGACTGATGTATTATTTTTTTCTTATATCAGATGAAAACTGTAGGGAAAATAGTATTTACATTGGTTATTTTTATTTTAAGGTTGCAATAACAATGGTAAGCATTGTAGACAGTAATGGGATCTTGTATCATGGAGCTGTGGGAAGCTCTGTCCTTCAGTTTTTCTCATTTATAGCAGTATCATGTGTCAAAAAATACTGAGCCAAAAATATGTAAAGCCAAGAATTTTTCAGCCTGACAACCTAGCCTTGTCCTAGTGGAATATTGACCCAGGAAATAGATAAGCTTTAGGAAGAGCAACTGAATATGGTCCAGGACAGGACAGGACACTCTGCTAGCCCAGAGCTTAGCACTTTTCTCTGACAAGTAGGAGATTTCAGCTTAATTTGCCACTATCTTAGCAAAAGTAGGAGAAAAGTTGCACATCTACTTATGAATGAACATTTGGGTTGCTGAACTTCTGGTATAAAGACTGGCATCCTTCTTTCTTTGGAGCTGTAGTCAAAAAAGAGAAAGTGATTCTCTCAGTGAGGAGGTCCATGTCTTCAAATCTTCAGCAGGGGAAGAGGACTCCTTCCTGTACAGAGATTTGTATTCAAAACCTGTAGAAAAGCAAAGGTCTCCATATCCCCATCTCCTAGAAAAAACATCTATGTACAGTGTGCTAGCCTTTGTGGATCCCATGCTAAGACTCCAGACTGATGTTAAGATTTTCCAAGTGTTAATACCAATTTTAAAAAAATCATCTCTGCTTACTTCCAGCTAGTCATTCTTTTCACTTTACTCATTCATCTTGCATCCCTCCTCAGCTATATTCATGTCACTCTCTGTATGAAAGAGTAAATGGTTAAATGAACAGGAACTTCTTAGATGAGTTTTGCCTCTAACAAAACTACCATGAACAGGAGCCATAGGCACCCTGATCTTCCTCTGTAACAGAGAAAGCCACGAATGATGTGAGAAGATGGGGCTGGAACTGTGAAGCTGAGCCTGATTCCTGTATGAAGAACAAGAACTAGCAGTAACAAGAAGTATACTGGGAAAGGGAATTTTTACCCCTTTACTCACTTTCGCAGCAGTGACATGATCTAACTTAGCACATTTTGTAGTGAATATGTAAAGAAGCCTGGAAAAAAAAGCAAAAGAAGCCTGTTGTAAAAAAAGCAAAAATACTCAATATGAAGAACTTGTGTCTGCATGCAGTTCCATGCAATGAAGTTCTACCGCATCCCATTGTCTTGAAATGATGCGAATCATGTAAGCAGGACTCTCATGTGACTTTGTGTCTGAGTGCATGTTACCATCTAAGGTCTTATTCTATACCATTACATTAATTTACATAGGAGAAAAGAATGCTGTTGTTCAAGCTGAATAAGCAAATTTGCTTCTTAATTTGTAGAGAACTATAAATAAGCTAAATAAAGTTACGTCTCTTATGTGGTATCTTTTTGATGCAGGATCCATGTATTTTTAATGAATATGACTAAAGCAAAAGCAAGCATGCTGTTGCACATCTTATGAGTCATGATTTAAACAGTTACAATTTCTAACTTATTTTGGAACTTGACATCTAAACACTGGATTTAGCAATCCAAATTCTGTTGTCCAGTCTTTTAAATTCTTACTAACTGGAGCAAGGAAAAAAATTTGTTTTATCTTGCTTTTAAGTTTATTTCCTTTACAGGTTTTTTGATTTATAGACTAAATTTTTTAAAGTTTCAGTTATTTCATTTTAGATTTCAAGTTCTAACTGCTGTATGGATAAGATAATTATACTAGAACCTGGCTGTAATGAAAAAGATGTAGGGCCATAGTCCCACATGATAAATGAATATTTTGGTTTCAATGTTTAGTTCTCAGTAAAGAAAAGGTCCTTCATTATGTCTCTTGCTCTGAATGCCAGCCTGTAGTATTTTGTGTACATTTTAAATTATGCTGCATGGATGAACTCTGGGGATTAGAGACACAGAAGAGCTTCTTACAGATTCTGTTTTGCAATCCCTAATGTAAAACATTTGATCTCCTCTCTTACTGTTTGTGCTTATCTTTAAAACTATTAGAGTAGGTATTGCATATCCTTTTCTTGAAAAAATTACCTGCAACAGGTGAGCAAGGCATTTATCCGTTGTGAGTGGAATAATGCTTTCACATGTATTATATGGGCCTTAGTAAGTTTAACAATATTCCATACTAGTAAAGACTTGAATTGAGCCTTGCAAGAATGGATTAAGTTCTATGCAAGCTTTATGTTTACACTTTCAGTCAGCATATTTAATTTCCTTCTGTAATGACATCTTTATCCCTTATTTATGCTGTGTTTTACATTTTTTTTATTGTTAGGAAGAAAAAGGAGGAGGAGAGAGTGAGACAGACTACAGTTGTTTGCCCATGTTCTTAACAATGTGGGACCATGGTTACATCAGAGTAATGTATCACTGTGGGAATAAATGCTAAACTAGTTGAACAGTGAGGTGAAAATCAAATTTTACAATTAAAAAAGCCTTCAGGCTTTTTTTCTTGATTTCTAAAATGAAGACGGAAAAAAATATTACAAAAATGACCTTTCATGCCACTGTTGTAATGCCAGGTCTTGATGGCTTAGTTTGCAAAGATGTCAAAGACTAGAATGCCTTACCCCAAGACTCTGCTTAGTGAAATTCATGCCAGACTTCTGGCATGGAATCCAGGTTGAATCCATTTGTGCAAAGCAGGAACCTGTGATTCTGCAGCCTGAGCTGTAACCACGTTTCACAGTGTCTGGGCAGCAGACGGTTGTGAAGAGCCTGACCATTTGTGGGGAAAAAAAGATAACGCTGTGTCCAGAAACTTTGCCCTCTGTAAACTGTAGGATTAGCTGTGTCCTCGCAGTGCCCACTTCCATTCTCAAAACAGGGTGAGGGAGCTCTTCCAACAAGCAGCCAGCACCAGACCACTGTCCAGCTGCACAGGCTTGGAGCAGATTTTGTGTAACCAGATTTCCATATGTTCAGTGACCGCTGCCCAACATTTTGGCGTGTTTTTTGTTGTTTTTTTTTTAATGGGACATTCAAAAATCTCCAGAGAGAAATACTGCTGTCATTCATGAAACGTGGAAATAAAAAGTAGGAACAGGCTATAAAATTCTGGCTTGACTCTGAGAAAATATGCATAAAAAGGGAATGCATTCTTGAAGATAAATTTACTTTTGAAGAGTTTTACTTAGGTAAACCATAAGCTTAAAATAAAGCAAAGAAGGATTAGAATAGCAGCTGACGATAATTCAGTTAAAATATAAAAAAACCTAATTCTTGACAGTCTTGTTATTTGACATTATTTTCTTCCCTGGAGTTTTCTCTTCCAAGAAAATCCCCCAAAAACCTGAAAAAATAGTAAGATGAAGTAACAGCAGCCAACAATGTCCCCAGCGTAAATCTTTCCTTCACTGTCAGCTTGATACTGAGAAAATTATTCTTCATTTATGATTATACTATTTGCCTTCTGTTGTTTGCAGTCACTTGTTATTCCTCATGGTAGAGACAGATAAATAGCTGATGTCTCTGCCTTTGACATGATGCCATTACTAATGTTAATCACAGCATTTTCTAATATCCATGGATTTTTTTTTAATATGAAATTGCAAACACTGAATATTATCTCTCCATCTAGCTTGTGTGGAGTAAGGCTACTCACTCTGAAGGATAGACTCTAACTGGAGTTTAACCACACAAATTTGCATGGAAACATGGCCACTCTGGTTCCAGGATGAGATACAGATTGCACGGAGTTATCAAATGCCTTTCCTAATTTTTATTCATAAGCTTCTACAAAAGCAGTACCAGAAATTTAAAGGTTTCATGAAAGAGCTTGACTTCTGCCCCTTTCCCTGGAACTTCTGGCAGTGGATTAAGTGCAGCAGAAACAAATATCAGAATCTTCATTTATCCAGCTGCATGTGTGACAGGGAAATTGGATCTCTTGTGAAAGGAAGAATAATGATATCCTTTGTTATTTGTAAAAATGAGTAGAATTTTAGTCTGATAAAGAGATATTAGATCGTATTTTTTAAAACGTTTATGTTGGGAATGGTTATCTGGAAAAAACACCTACTTATGACAAAGACTTATATTTCCAAGGAGAAAAACCTCTGACTCTGAAAGGATCCAGAAAATAGGGCATATATACCCAGATAATCTCTATTTCAAACAAAACCAAGAACTGTTGACCAAAGCAAACTGCTAACATGAAGGTCCTAGAATTGCTTTCAGAATGCTCTAAGATGTTGCCAGAAGAGACTCAGTATATGCACTATTATTAAAGTCACCATTACAACAAAGAAAAACGCATAAACCAAGAGTATATTGGTCTAAACAAGTCAGTGCAGGACTAGGTGACCTCATAGCATAGCAGATGTTAAGAAGTCATGCTTGTTTACAGAGAAAACAGTGCATTTGTCAACATACAATCCCAATTGAGAATGGGCAATAAAAACAGTATTACTAAAAGTTATATTTGTTTAGTAAAGAACAAAATGTGTCTCTCAAAATACTTAGGATCTGCTTACACAAAGGCTTGACTTTCTCAGGAGCTGCATCATTTAGGTCCTTTGAAAATAAGCCTATGAGTTATCCATTTAAAGTAAAAAAGAGAAATGTATTGCCAGATGTTTTTATGTTTGTGATAATTCCCAATTCTCACTCTTTGAGACATAGCACGTTCTGAAACCAAAACCTCTATGATAAAAAGAATTCCTCTCTAGCAGAATTTAAACAGATAAAGTGAATTTGGTATACTCATAAAAAGCATGAAAAAGAAATTCATAGGAAATCTTAAGGAAGGAATCTGTCACTACACCAGCATGATTCACTTTGTTGTTGCTATTCTATCCTAATTTTCATTTAATTTAAAAATGAGTGATTAGAACATAACCTGTAGGAGTGAAAACACCAATATCCATTTGCTGTTTCTACCAACAAAACTTCCAGCACTTGTCTAGCTGGTACAGTTAAAATCCTGAGAACCCAAGGTATTTGTAAGCTGGTTTCAGCATTAATATGAATAAAAATGCGGCATGATTATCATAAATATTTTTTGCTAAAATACAAAGCATAAAAGGAATAGATAAACTGTGGTTAGTGTTGGCAACTTTGAACTATTATTTATAGCAAATACATTTGTTGGTTTACCTAGTCTCTCCATATCCAGGAAAAAATACCTGAAAAACCCTGCTAGGTTTCTGCTTCTAAAGCTTGAATAAAACAAGCAAGGGGCAATCTTGGCTTCTAGTTTTATTAGTAGTTGAACATATGAGAAATACAACTCTAGGTGACAGAATGTATTTAAATGTTCCAAAAAGACAATATAGTAAAATTAATGAGTTGAAATAACATGTGAACAGAGTCACATGAATAAATGCAGACTGTATTTAAACTAAGATAAATATTCCATCCATGAGAATGTTATAGAGAAAAGGAAAAAAAAGAAACAATGATAGTTTCAATAACTGTGAGTCCTGACCTGCAAAGGCTTCCTGACTCTGAAGTCAAGGCAAGTGCTTGTTTATAGGCAAAGCAATCAAGCCATGATTTGCTGCAGGGCAACTGCCTGGCTGTATGGGAAGGATCCATCCTCTACTGATGGATTTTAAAGAATTGAAGGACACTAATAAATATTCTTCAGGAGAACCAGCACCACTGCTGGTCATACTCTAACAAAATTTGGTGAGGACTCTGGTGTTGCGGTGTTTAAACCGCAGCATGTGTATGTATACCTTCTAGAATGTTCTTTGCACCTCAAAAGCCCCATTAGTCCCTGGTTCTCCTGTCCCTCCCCTCTCCTTCCCCACTGGTTGTTGTGTTGTCACTCAGTGCTCTCTCTGCCCCCTGGCCCTCTCCCCATTGGTTTATGTTGCTCTATCTGCCCATTGTACCACCCCCTATATAACCCTGGAACGCTCCTTGTTGGAGTCCAAGGCACGCCTCTGGCTGCCTTGGGAGGTCAGGACATGTGTTGGGCTGTCCTAGGTGGTCGGGAGCCCTGGCAAGGGGGTCCCAGACCCTGGTAAAAAGCTCAGAATAACACTATCTTTGACCTTAGCCCATGGGAAAAGTTACCAACACTGCAAGAGTCAGTGCAAACCACGAGAGTGTAAAAATGAGTAGTAGTTTAGTATTTTACAAGGTAAAAATGTAGATTTTAGGATTTTTAATATGAGGACGAAGGGTTTAAGATGG